>BSBM01001346.1:19380000-19750000 GCA_027924585.1 Larix kaempferi
TAATTTCGGCCCTTCCAATAGGTCTTGTGGGAAAAATTGTGGGTTTGTGTTTCTCAATACATAGTTGTGGTCTCTGTAAAAATTTCACTCCACAGCTTGTGGAGATTTACAGTAGGCTTATGAAGAAAGGGGTGGCCTTTAAGAATATTATTCAAGCATGCCATGGCTGGCTCTGCCATTTGCAGACAAAATTGAGAAGAACTCGTCTCGCTACTTCCAAGTTGAGGGTATCGTAGTCTTGATTATTGATCTACCCGGGATGGATCAGATCTCCTGTCTTTAAATTGATGGTCCCCATCAACTGGCCTTTTATCTTAACCCTTCACTTGCTTAAACTGGGACCTGCAGGCTGTGGGTACTGGATCTTATAGTATCGGCTAAAACTGGGACCTGCAGGCTGTGGGTACTGGATCTTATGGTATCGGCTATATTTCTGACTGTAATTCAAACTCTAGCTCTTGCTGAGATCTGGACTTTGCCTCTTGCGGAGGCTTTGACTCTGGGTTTGGCTCTTGCTCGTCTTTGGCTCTGACTTCGGCCTTATCCTTTAATCTTCAACCGCACAGGCTTACCTCCTCCACAATACAAGAACGTATTTGTATTTAGATCCAGATGTTACAAGTTATCAACAGCACAGGCTTACCTCTCTGAGATGTTACAAGTATTTTAGATCCAGATAGCAAAATACGAAAGCAATGCGCCTCATAGGAAAATATGGAATCCAAGATTACCTATTTAGAAGAGAAAGCCAGACGAGAAGTACAGACCCTGGAGTCGATCTTGGTTTCTGATCACTGCAACTTTGTGACCAGGCATAGAGGTGCCAACGTGAGTTAATACTTTCGGTGTTCTCATGCCACAATTCATGAATTACACCATAGAAATAATTTATGTTCTTTCAATACAGACAAGGGTATTACTCTATGTTGCATGGGTACCCGTAACGGGGGTTCCGGTACACCAACCCGTATTGGGTACTTGGGTATTTCAATGGTACGTTCCCAGTCATACCTAGCTGTACCCAAAACAGGGTACTTGCATGGATTTCAGTATGCCATACAGCATGTTTGGGTATGCAGGAGGAACGGCCGTTGGGAAATTTACCTTAGCTCTGAGGGGGGCGATTTGCAATGTTTGAAGTTTAAAATTTTAAAAATTAAAAATTAAAACACTTAAACACATGTTATGTGGGCACTTACCCCTTACCTAAACCTACACGACAATCCATTTCTCACTGTTAGTGCTCCGTGCTCACTACTCCAACGATGCCTATCTAGAGAGCTTGTTGAGAGAGGACCTAAGTGATGCTGATGACATTGATCCTGAGGATGCTGATGACATGGCTTGAGGACGCCAAATCAGTTATCTTGTTCATTGTTCAATGTTTACTATTTTGAACTTTCTTTTTCATGTCTGGAAATGCCGTTTAGTCTTCCACTTGATATCTACTATGAGTCTATGTCATATGATTTATCAAATTTATTATTTTATGTTTCAAATTTTCAATGTGGATATTCATATGAATCATTGAATTTAGAAATATCAAATATACATGTATGATGTGACTATGACATGTTTTATTTTTATAAATTTTAATATATATATATATATATATAGATATATATATACAGTACCCTCGACGTACCCAAGTACCCTGTTTCAAAAAGTGGCATCCCCATCCCCGTACCAGTACCCATCTCGGTACCCACTTTTCCTGGAAACTTAGGTATTACTTAAGATTCTAATGATTACCTCAATAGGCATGCTACCACATGCTAGTATGGGCTTGTGATGGTGCTGGCAAGAAGACAATGCCAAGTCTAAGTTCTGACTTAATTTTGACAGCTTGGAAGCTTGTTAGATGAAGCAGCTAATCCAAATTATCTTATGAGTTTGATATTGTGCTATCCCATGCTTTTATGAGGTATGGTGTTTCACTGTTTTTGACCAAAAAAAGACTTGCTTTATGATATAGTATGGGGAAGAAGTTGTCACATACTACATCCATTCATCTGTCCATGAAAAATGAAAGCTATTACCTATGTTGGCTCAATTTAAATTTTATACAATTGTTAAAAAATTAAAACCAGCGTAGATCTACCCTAAACCGAGATCTATGAAGCACCAAGAAGGATCCAATTTATTGAGGTATAATTGTTTTATAATAAAATCAAATTAAATGATGAGACAAATCGCATCTCAAGAAATTGGATTCATGTGGGTCCTTGATAAACAATATAGAAAATATTCATAGACACATTTTGGGATGTACAGTTTACAAATTAACTTGTGAATCTTGTTAGAAGTATGATATGCTTTCCGTTATGTTGGATAACTTGCTTATAGCTATATAGAAATTAGTAGTTTTGCTCTCTGATATGGCTAACATTTGAGGGGACAATGCTAAATTGTTAAGTTGTGTGGAGTTTGTTCATATATTATGATTCGTGTTAATTCTTTATATGTTTTGATTCTTGTAACAGGTCCTGGTATCTGAGCTTGTGGGAAAAACAGTTGCTCTGTATTTCTCTGCCCATTGGTGTCCCCCTTGTCGAGCTTTCACTCCCAACCTTATACAGGTATACAATGAGCTGAAGAAAAGAGGAGAAGCATTTGAGATTGTTTTCATATCCAGTGACAGGGACCAAAGGGCTTTTGAAGACTACTACTCAAGCATGCCATGGTTGGCTCTTCCCTTTGGAGACAGAACAAAGGATCATCTCAAGAAGGTTTTCCATCTTCAAAGCATCCCAACCTTGATTGTGATTGGTCCAGATGGAGAAACTGTGACAGTTAATGCCAAAAGGGCAGTGTCCGTCCATGGAGCCAGGGCATATCCCTTCACTAATGTTCATCTCGCAAGGCTGCAGTAAGGAGATGGAAGAGCTAGAGTGATTAGAGGAGCTGCTTGAGAAATTAGCTTAGGAGATAAAGGTAGCTCGTTAGATTTGATGCTTCATGGCTTCAATTACTTTCTTGAGCACACATGGTTATCGTCATATAGATTGACTGATAGGTTTCACGAAACTTTGTTGAATGATGTGGCCATATTATGTTTATCAATAAATTTAGAATCTAGAGCTCTTCAGACTTTATTTAGCACCTACAAAAGATATCATACAAATATTTCTGTCGTGTGTTTCTATATAAATATTTTATTCTACCTTACATCAGCTTATGCAATGTGATTTTCTATGTGATTATGAAAGTATGCAATACAATAAATATATAATAAATCTTTATAAACACATTCCATAGTTGTCAAATGACATCCTTTAGTGTTCTCTAAATATATAATAAATCTTTATAAACACATTCCATAGTTGTCAAATGACATCCTTTAGTGTTCAGAGAAAGCAAATACACTAATTTTCTCAGCATAAAATATTCCCCTATGTTTCTATATATAACACGCATAACAATATATTCTCCTATCTCTATATATAACACATGAGTATCTAAGCATAAAATATTATTGATAAATAATTTAATATTTATATAAAAAATTATAAAACAGTGAAATTTTATTTCAAAATTATTCAGAGATATTATTCATTTATAGTTTTATTTAAATATCACATAATTCTAAATATTAAATAATCTTTATATTATATTAATTTTACAAAATATGTTATACTTTGCTTTTAAAAAATTATCATAATATTCCAATTACAAATTATTGAAAATATTAATTTCCTCATATATATATATATATAGAATGATTGGCTCTTACCAACTCTCTCTCTCACACATATATAAAATGGCCAACTCTTACCAAATAACATGCAAACATTTTATTATAATTATATTTTTATTTTCTTCAAAAATTACCTTTAAATACTTGGATTTAAAATTAAGATTGATTTGAATGTTGGAGGTTTTACCTCTCTCATTTGTTTGGTGTACATTTCCTAAGATTGTGATAGATGACTCAATGACTTGGAGGCCCGTTACATTTGTACCTCTTACCCAACTCGATATCCATCATAGTACCACTAAGCAACATGCCAAATCTTTGATAACAACATAAATACTACGACTTTTTTATTTCTTCACTTTGGAGGTTTTACCCTACCAATTTGTTTGGTCTACATCTTCGAAGAGTACAATAGATGGCTCATTTGACCCACTACATTTGTACCTCTCACCCAACATGGGATCCATCACCATGCCACTATACAATGTGCTAAATCTCTAGTGTTAGTGTCAATGTTGCATATGGAAGCTTCTTGATGGGTTGAACCCATGACCTCCCATACTCGTAAAGATATGAGGAAGTTTACTCGTTGAGCTAGAGGCATAACCTAAAACATACAATGTTTTGCTACCACATATGGGTAAACGGCAACATTAAGAGAAATGTTTTGTTTGAAAGGTTGATTAAGTTGCTTGGTATAGGCAATAAAACATAGTATTTTTGTGTAAATGGATTAAATGTCGATTTTTATGCTTATATTGATAAAAAACATGTAATATATGCTAAAAATCTTAGTGATTTGATAAGTATTTTAATCTTAAGATTTTATTTAAATTATTTTTGGAGAATATTTTATAATAAATAATTAACAAATATGTATGTTTATTTTTATGGTGAAGATTAAATATAGGGAATATTTTTTTAATAGATAGTTAAATTCATTACAAGTTCAAAATTACACTTTAGGGTTAAGGTTTTGGTGTTAGATTTAGCAATGAGTGTATAGGTTATATGGTTCTAGAGTTATTATTAAGGAGTAATGCTTAAGGTTTAAATCTTTGAATTAAATAATAATGGTTAGGGTTAAGGTTCAAATCTTTGAATTAAATAATAATGGTTATGGTTAAAATTTTAAAGTTATGAATCAAGGGTTTTATGTTAAGGGTTAACAATTATATGTTAAGAGTTGAGACTTATCAAATATAGTGGATGGTTAAGCATAGAGGATTTAGGGACAACAAGTGAGTATCATTGTTGAGTGTTAAATGATTGAGGGGAAAAGGTTATGAATTTAGGGTTGAGGGTTAAAGGTTCTTCATTTTGCTCATCCTCCCACCCAATATAAATTCTTTCAAAACTTTTGATGCTCAAATTTTATCCTTTACACAAAAAGATCATCAATTCCTTCATCTTTTCCCGCACTACAATGTTATGTTTCGACTATTGGCTTACATGTACCACTTCTCTCATTGCTTTCTAGTATATTGGATTTATGAACTATCTCATTGACTGATAATTTTAAATATTATCTTAATTTTAAATATTATGGATCTTAATCAAGAAGTATGAAGGATAATAAGTTCTCTATAAAAGTAATAGTTTAGATATTTAGGTTTTGTAACATCTTTAAAACATATTTGCAAGGCTCAAAAAAGCACTTGTAGGTATTGGATAACACTTATTATTTGTTATCCTTGTCAAAGACAAATGCTAGTAAAATGAACTTAAAAAGGAATGAGGTTACTCAGAGCATATTCATTTCTACCTGCATCCATATTATTTAGAATCTAATTGTTGGAAATGCTATATTATTTGCATGTGGAACAATTAACAAAGTCGATAGTTGACTGGTACAAGTTAACTGGAGTCGGAGGTGAAAAACAGTGGAATTCTAGTTGGTCGATCGAAATAGTTATTTGGTGAAAGGAAAATGACTTGGTCGATGGGAATTCGATGAAATGATGAAAAGGATCAATGAGCAATTGACCAACTTTGACCCAATCAAGTTGACTATAACAAAATAAATAAAATATTTTAGGAAGTTATGGATTGTTTTTAATGAGAAGTTGGTTGTATTGCATCTATAAATAATATGTAATGGTTATGCATGATGTACAATGTAAGCATACACTGCAGGGGGTATAGTGTGTAGCATTATCATGTAATAGAGTGTGATTTGTTGTCTAGAAAGTCATGGTAGTAAACACCTATTTTGAGTGTTTCATTAAGAGACTATTTGAAAGCTCATTGGTTTCTTGGTGACATATTAATGTCTCATGGTCCATTTCTTATGTTTAATGTGTTTAAATATATGAATCAGTTTGCAAACCTACTATAATCAGTATTAAGAACCAACGATATTTATCATAGCTATATTTGGACACAGGGTGATTCCTTTTGGTGTTGAGAGTTTTGGCTTGGTCTTGGATCTAGGGGGGATACCTATTATAGTGGGAGTCTTCTAGAAGTGTTGATTCATTGTTAAAATGGATAACAAGTTGAGGATAGAAAATGAAAAGTTTAATGGATAAAATTTTGAGTTTTGGAAGGTTAATATGGAGGATCTTTTTGTAGATCGAGAAAAATGGATTGCAGTCGACCCAAGAATGAATCTACTCGGAGTGTCAAAGGAAGACTTGACATAAAGGCAATGAGTACTATTTGAATTTATCTAGATGATTTTGTATTGTTGAATGCATCAGAAGAAGACACTACAAAGAATTTATGGGAAAAGTTGGGGAACTTGTACCAGTCAAAATCTTTAGTTAACAAGTTTTTTCTTTGGAACAGGCTATAGCTTTTGAGGATGGGTGAAGGTGATTCAGTTATAGAGAACCTGGATGTGTTCAATGCTATTATCAATAAGTTGTTGTCCATAGATAATAAAATCACTGAGGAGGAAAAGTGCATCAATCTGTTGTGTTCTTTGTCAAATTCTTGATATAGCTTGGTCATGGCTGTTGGAAGCAATAATAACACATTGAAGATCAATGATGTGGTTAATCTATGTTATGAAAAGAGATGAGACGAAAGAACATGGAAGTATTGATCCATTATTCCTTGATGGTACAAGGTCAATCGGTAGACAGAGGAAAAGGAAAATCCTTTGGTATAAGATCAAATTCAAGGGATAGATCTAAGACTAGATCACCTAGTCCAAGATGAAAATATGTTGGCATAGCGGTCAAGTCGAGAATTATATATAAAACCATGAGTCGAATAAAGTCGAGAAAGGAAAAGGGCTCAATGAAAGTGATTCAACTAATGGAAAGTATTCACAAGAATAGAAACGATATGTGTATTTGGACTCCTCAAGTACATAGTCAGATCAATACTTTTGGTTGATCAACTTGGGTACATCATATCATCTGAAACCTCACAGAGAATGGTACTGTGAGTATGAGAAGATCGACAGTGGTGATGTCCTACTGGGTCATGATTCAACAACCACGATATTCACACAAGGCCAACTTCAACTGAAGCTAAAAGACGGAAGGATAAGAACAATTCCAGAAGTACCGCATATCATAGGTTTGGCTTGAAACCTAATGTTCTTAATTAAGATAGAGAATGTATGTGTGCAGTTTCCATTTGAGAAACATAGGTGCAATATGGTGTGAGGAGAAATGGTGTTGATTAGTGGTGATTGGGTTGGAACCCTGTACAAACTATTGGGAAGAATAAACACTAATGAAAGCACAAGTATGGTTTGTCTTGAGTTTGATGGGACGTATGCTTGTCTAGTTGACTCAACCATGTTGTGGCATCAAAGTATGGGGCATATAGGTGAGAAATATCTCCATGTTATGCATAGGAAAGGTATGGTCGAAGATCTCCTTCCTTCTTCTGAAGAAGTTGAATTTTATGAACATAGCAGTTATGGTAAATAGATTTGAGTAAGAATCTCATCCAATGCTACTAGGGATAAGAAAATAATGGAGTTAATAATAATGATGTGTTTGGACTTGTTTCAGTTCCTTCACTATGAGGATCTTAGTATTATGTTTCATTCATAGATGATTTCTTCAGAATGAAATGGTTGTATTTCCTGAGAAAGAAATATGAGGTTTTTTAGAAGTTTCACGATTTCAAAACTCTTATGGAAAATCAGACTGGTAAAAGGATCAAGGTGTTGAGAAGTAATAAAGGAGGAGAATTTTGTGGAAAGGCATTTGATCAGTTTTGTAGACAACACAGTATAGCTCGACAAAACATAACTCCGTACATGTCTCAAAAAAACAAAGTTGTTGAAAGAATGAATAGAAATTTGATGGAGAAAGTTAGGATTTGGATAAGAATTCTAGGCAGAAGCAATCGATATGGCATGTTACCTAGTGAATAACTCATCATTGATGGATTTGGTCAACAAGATTCCATATGATGCATGGGCTAGTAAAAATCCCTCGCTTACACATATCAAAGTGTTTGGGTGTGATGCCTTTGTGCATATCCCAAAGGAGAAAATAACTAAACTCAACAGTAAGTCGAAGAAGTGCATAGTCATCAGGTACAAGGATGGAATGGATGGGAATAAGTTGTGGAGGAAGGTTGTTTATAGTCGAGATGTGATCTTCAAAAAATTCGGAGGCACTCCCAAGAATGGAAAGGTTAAAAGAGAAAAACATAAAAAGAAAGAGTTTGAAATGAACAATGAAAGTTTGGATTCAAGAGAGTCTACCGAATAGGACAAAGAGGTGGAACAATAGACTTTGGATGTAAGGAGGTGTGTTGAGCAAGGAAACAACCAAAAAGGTATGTTCCACCCTAATTTCATTCTTCTTTTACGTTATCGTATAGATGACAATACCATGGCAGTAGAGGAATCAATTGACTTTACAGAGGATGAACTTTTGAAGAGGGACATGGAAGAAGAAATGTTGTCCTTGAAGAAAAATGAAACATGTATAGTAATTGCGTGTTCAATAAAAAACTGAATTGAGTAGTTCAAGTTGAGAAGTACAAGGATCGACTGGTAGCAAAAGGATATTCGCAAGTTGAGGGAGTTGAATTTGGTGAAATTTTCTCACCTGTTGCTAAGCTAACATCCATAAAGGCACTAATGTATTTAGATTCAACATTTGATCTTGAGATAGAACAAATGGATGCAAAGACAACATTTCTTCATGGTGATCTTTAAGAATAAATCTATATCAAGAAGCTTGATGTTCTTATAATGGATGGAGAAAAGGAGTTTGTCTACAAGCTCAATAAGTCTCCCTATAGTATAAAAAAATAACTGAAGATGTGGTATTTGAAGTTTGAATTTTATATCCAATAGTTAGGTTTAGTGAAAAGTTAGGTTGATTAGTGCGTGTATGGGAACAAATTCGATGGTCACTTTGTATATGTGGTTCCATATGTCAATGACATTTTGTTGGTTGGAAATAACATGGATTTGATAAAACAGGTGAAACTGCAGTTATCCTCCAAGTTTGACATGAAGGATTTTGGAGCAACAAAATTATTTCTTGGAATGGAAATAAAAAGAGATTGACTAGGAATAATGCTCTGGTTAAGTTGAAGAAGATACGTTGAGAGAGTCATGAAGTGTTTCAACATGTAGGAATGTTGATGAATCAAGGACCCTATTCCTATGGGAGTCAAGCTATCTATTGAAAAGTGTCTTAAGACATGGGAAGAAATGAGTACATGTTACATGTGCCCTATGCTAGTGTTTTTCGTATTCTAATGTATTTTATGGTATGTACATAACCGAATATTTCCCATGTAGTTGGAGTATTGAGTAGGTATATTTTTACACTTGGGAAAGAGCACTTGATAATAGTCAAGAGAGTATTCAGGTATATGTGTGGCATGACCAATTATGCAATCTGTTATTGAGGAGATCCTAAGGGAAACAAGGAAATCAATGTACATCATGTTTTCAATTCTGACTAGGCTAGAGACATCAACTATAGACGATTGACTAGAAAATATGTGTTAAAAATATGTAGTGGAGAATCCATTTTGATGAGTAGAATATGATCATTGCACTGTCAATTACTGAAGCTGAATACATGGCAGTTATTCATGCATGCAAGGAAGTTGTTTGGTTGCAGATATTGTGTTCATATTTTGTGTTTGGACAACATGTTATTAAGTTGGATTGTGACAGTCAGAGTGTAATATCCCTGGAAAAGAACCCAACATATCATTCGAAGATTAAACACATTGATGTTCAATACCATTTTGTGAGGGAGATGGTGGAAAACAAGAAGGTGTTACTAGGAAAGGTAGACACAATGAAGATATTTTTAGATTCATTGACCAAGTCGATAAGCACAACTAATTTTTATTAGGGTGGGGAAATGATGGACTTGGAATCCCTGCTTAAGTGAACTGAATTTCTGTATCTCTTGTTCATGAAGAGAAGAAAATAAGTGCGAGAATGTTGGTAATGTTGTATTCTTTGCATGTGGATCGACTGGAAAAGTTGATAGTCAACTGGTACAAGTCAACTAGAGTAAGAGGTGATGGATCTCAAAATTTTGGACAATCAAATGGCCGAAATAGTTATTTGGTCAAAGGAAAATGACTTAGTGGATGGGAAGTCGACGAAACGACCAAAAGACTCAATGGGAAATCAACGAAAGTTGACTTAGTCAAGTCAACTGGAACAAAATAAGTAAAAGTGGTTAGGAGGTTACAAATTGTCATTAATGAGCAGTTGGTTGAATTACATCTATAAATCATATGTAATGGTTATGCACAATGTACAATCTAATCATATACTACAAGGGGTATAGTGTATATCATGATCATATAATAGAGTGCGATTTGTGGTCTAGCAAGTCACAGTTGTAAACATTTGTTTTGAGTGTTTGAATAATAGAAGAGTTGAGGGATCACTAGTTTTTTGGTTTTCCTCCAAGAGAGAGGTTTCCATGGTAATCTGTGTGCAATGTGTTAATGTGTTGTGTGTCATTGTATTATGTTTAATGTGTTTAACTATAGGAATTAATTTGTAAACCTACTATAATTGATATTAAGAACCAACACTAAGTGAATATCTAATCTTACTCCATGCTTTCATTTTTTCTTTAATTAATAAGGATAATATTTCCCACCAAAATTATCTCTCCACAACATGGATGCTCATATGTAGTCTTTTTCAATACCTCTTTCACTCAAAATCATCGACCTTTAATAGAGAAGGGTGTTTTATCAATCTACTAGATGAATGTAAATCATTCATAGAAATGGACACCACTATCTCCATTAAATCAAGCCTGGGATTCCAATTGTGCATTAGATTTTTTTTAAATCTAGATAGCATCCCCAAAGTGAATATTCCCTTTCTAGGGCCAATGAGAATACTATAATGCTTAATTAATCAACTTTTGATAAAGAAGTTCAGGGGAACATGTCCAAATCACAAGCCCTTAGAAAGATGAATTTCTCATTTGAAAGGAATAATATTGCGTATATTTGTTGTAAGGATTAGTTTGGATTTCATTTCTTATTCAAAGAAAATTGAGATTTTATTTTTCCAAGTGGTTTATGGGTTTTGTGGGAAACTAAGGGAAGAGATGGTCTCGACAATTCCAGTTTGGTTCAAGAGGGCCCAAATCCAAAGAACATTTGGCCTAAGGAGGCTCTCAAAGAAATTTTTCACAAGTTGAGGATATTTTTAGAAAACATTTATCGAAAATTGGGCATCTTCATTTGTTTCTAGATCTACATAAAGACTCCAGAATTATGAAACTATTTTTGGATCCATATGCTACTATTCAACTACGAGAAGCTTCCTTTCAAGTGTGACCACTACCATGAGTAGGGAAATTTTTGAAAACCCTATGAAAAAAAATTATCTCCTGCAACAAGTGAAAAAGGATCATTTTTTCAAAGTTTCCAAGCCATAGGAAAGAATATAAAAATATCCTCAAGTCCCTTCTTAACCTAGAAAATGAAGTAAAATATGACCTAAGCCAGAATAGATTTCCAATTTTAAATAAATATCTCCCTACCCTTCATCTATGGATTCGTAAAGTGAGAATGCTCCTTTCAAATCAATGGTGGTATTAGTCATTGATATTTTCCTTTCCACTTAGGAATTATGCCAAGGAATCTGAAACACCAACATTAAGCTGATAAAAGCTAGTTTTAAATTGATGGAAACATAATAAAATAAGGATTGACAGCTCGATGGATTTAAGGATAATAGAACTATGTACCAAAGGTGTTTCCCATTGGGCATGGAGTCTCAAGTAGCGAATCACAATAGCTAATAATTGAAGGTTGAAGAAAAGAGAAGAACAAGAAATCTATAGTTTGAGTAGTTAGTAAGGCAGTCTCTGAAAACCTAAAATGAGGAAAAGTGGTCTACTTGGCATTTAAACAATGAATCCAATAAGATAAATTGATGTGCATGAGTTGAGTACAATGTGTGAATTCAACAAATAAACACTTACTCATGTACTAAAGTAGCAATTTTTTTCAATATATTTAAAGGTATAGGAAAGATGTTGATGTATATATAACTTCGAAATGTATTTCACATATATGTATATTGTATTCCTATAGAGATGTTATTATTCCTCTATACAGAAGTGTCGTCATTTATATTGTAAGTGTCGTAACTTATACTTGATGGGTTATTAGACCACCTTGTTTGGGGTCAACCCTGTATAAGTCATGTGGGTCAAAGGGTTATTAGACCACCCTATTGGGGGTCGGCCATGTGGGTGAAAGGGTTACTAGACCACCCTATTGGGGGTCGGCCCAGTCAGCATTATGTTATGTGGTTAAGTTCGAGCCTACATGAGTTAGGTAAAAAGGAAAGTCAAGTCAAGTATAAATAGAGTGCGGGAGGCACTCTATTTACTCACTCACTTCTCACACATGCACTCAAGGAGGAGTGGCGCACTTATGGAGGAGGAGGATCTGCTGCTAAGTTGTGTCTATCTCTTATGGTTGGTTTTATCATTGCTCTATCTATCTCTGAGGAAGTTATTGGGGTTTTTCACCTTTATGGTTTTCCCCAAGTAAATCTTTGTGTCTCTTGTGTGCTTGCATTATTGTCTCCATGATTGATATGCTGTAGATATGCTGTACATGTTGTTCTCTCAGTTAAGATCCTAGATCAGATTGAAGTAAATTCAGAAAATTTAACATGGTATCAGAGCTAGCCTGAAAGAAGGCATGATATGGCATGTATGACACTTGTTGCACTTACGATGCTAGGGCTTGATATAGCAAAAACCAAACATCGTAAAACTTTCGCTATAAATCCGTTTTCGCGAATTTTTCGGATCTGAAATTGTTACACGACGAAGATTAAATCTCCAGGTACCTTGTGTCCAAAGGAAAACCTATAATTCGTTGTACTTTGTGATTTATGATCTGTACAATATAGGGTTTCTGCCTCTTCCAGATCTGAGTCAAAATCAGGTGACCTTGGGAAAAAGGTCATATCTTGGGCTAGGAAGCTCCAAATGAAATTTCGTAAAAAGTGGCAGGCAGTACACAGTATGTACTATCTCAGAAAACGTTTTCAAATGCCGAAGTTGAACCAGTGACACGTGGCACACCGTAAAAGTTCGCTCTCCTGTATTATCCCATAAACAGGTCATGTTGCGACACTTGGTATAACGCTCTCTCAGAGAGTCCAATTGAGGTCAGAACTATCAGGATGGAAAGATAACAGGCCAAGCTATCTCAAGAAATTTTTTCAGAGGCCGAAGTTCAAACAGTGACATGTGGCATGCCGTACAATTTCGCTCTTCTGTTTTATCGCAAAACAGGTCACGTTGTGACATTTGACATAACTCTCTCTCAGAGAATCCAATTGAGGTAAGACCTGTCAGGATGGAAAGATAACAGGTCAGGCTATCTCAAGAAACTTTTTCAGACCCTGTGGATCAAAAAGTTTGGAGTTACACCAGAAACAATCAGGTACATATTTCTGTCAAAACAGAATTATTTTTGAGTACCTTCATTCATGGCTTCCGGAATTTAGGGCTTTGGAGAAAGTTGAAATTTTTGTAATCAGAGACCACGGCTGAATTATACTCATCAAAATAGAAATTTAGAGACCAAGATCAGAATTTTTGGTTGGGCAAAAGGCCGGGCTTGATCAAACCCTAGTTCGGGACTTTGATCAGAAAAGTGGAAAACTAGGGCTTCTATAAAAATGGGAATTTTTGCAATCTGTGACCACGGCTCGAAGCTCCTCAGAAAAATAGAAGCTTAGAGATTTGGATCAAACCTTTTGATGGGGAAAAAGAGTGGGCTTCATCAAACCCCAGTTCAAGGTCACGTCGAGTGAATCCGGAAGTTTCAAAGGCAAAATTGAGGAGTGAAACTTTGCAGTTTTCAAATTCTGAATATATACCAGTTTGATCAGCTCATCAAGGCGCATATTTCTATCCTTTCGGAAGTTTGAAATTCAAAGTTTGAATTTTTGGGGTTTCTCTGACAAACCCATATCCAGCTCCAGGTCCAGTTCTTGCAAATCAAGTGGATTGGGTTAATCCTAGAAGAAGATGGATTGATCATCTGCATGAGTGAAGAAGTTCATGTTTCAGAGGGAGATGAGGCTAAGGCCTTACATAAGAAGATTACAAGCGATCTCGACAGGTATGACTCATCGAGGTATGTTTCGATATTTGTCCATGATTAAGTTTATGGTATGTTTGTCTTCATGTTATTACGGTTAGTACAATATTGATTTTAGATTTGTCGTATCACCTTAACAAAATTATGAATGCATGATAGAAGATATTCATTGGTTAGGGTGTTGACACTTATGATTGTACTAATGCATTATGGTGTTGTATGAGGTTTATGTTTTCTACTAACATGAAAGGTACACCAAGAAAGACAAATCATGTTCTGGTCCAAGAACATATGATCATGATGACATGAGGATAAAGACTCATCCATTGTCATGGATCTCATAGAAGATCCATTTATGAGGTATGTATAACTTGGTTTTGTAATGGTTAACATATGAGACATGCAGGTTACTAGCACAAGTCACTGAAGAGAACCAAAAGACATTATCTGGGTATGTTAGACATAAACTAGCTAGCATGCTAATCCAGGTATGTTTTTCCTATATCAAGCTAGAATCCTACCTTGGTTTATGATCTTATACTGTTGTGTTGTTGATAATGATTATTCATGAAGTCATAAGTTTGAATAATCATGGTTGTATGCATATTATGTTTCTTACCATAATTGATGATATGACTAACCAGAAGAATTATGAAGGTATAGGTTTGAATAATCACAGGTTTTTTTGGATATTATATCTCTTATCTTGTTTGATGATTCAACTAACCCGAAGAGTCATAGGTTTGAGTAATTGTAGGTTTAGACATGTTATGATTTGATTAACCATAAGAATACTACATAAACCTTGAATGCTAATGCTTATTATTTCTGGTTGAAATGATCATGACTATACATGCTTGAGATTATTGTGTTTTAATAGTATACTAATGAATGTATGATTTTATATGAGATCACAAGGATAACTCAATCATGATACTAATAAGCATGCATAGGGACCAAGGATGAATATGAGTTCAAGAACAGGTAATCCAGGAAGCAAAGATAAAGAGGGAGTACACTCCAGTGGTTTATGCAAGGATGCAGATATTCAGAGGGAGTTGACCATCTCTCTACATCCCACAACAGAAAGGTGTAGAAGAAGCTACTTCAGATTAGGACTCCAGCAGCTCCTACAAGGAAGCGAAGACTCAGAGGGAGTCCACCCAATGAACAAACAAAGATAAGTATTTTTAATTATCATTTCATGCATATTTGTTTGTTTAAATAAAATTGTTCAATAATGTATATGCTCATGTTCTTAGACTTAGGATATGTATTGTGCATATTAGAATAATTACATTAATGAATAGTATACTACTAATATGCATGGGTAAGTGGCCTATGGCACTGTACAACATTCCATTGCTACTTATCTAGAATGAAACCTCTTTGCTGACATGTTGGGAGTTGTGCACACTCTTAACAATGTTCTGGTAGAGATTGGAAGGCATCTAGAAAGTTACGGGATATGGATAAATGTTGTATTGAAGCATTGGCTAATTGCATGACTGTATGACATATTTCTTTATGTGTAAGAATTTGTTCTGAAAATTATGAGATGTTTCTAATCATGCAATTTAACCTGTTTTGTAGGAAAGACCGTATATCTTCACCTACAAAAGGACTACAACATTTGTTCCAGCAACAAAGATATCTATTGAAGATATTGAAGTTCCCAGGATCTGGGATGAAGAAATGGAATGCCATGATCCGTCGATCATGAAGAATGATGTTTGGGATGCGGTCCCAAGAGCTGAAGGGAAGTCTGTTGTGACTTCCAAATGGAACTATCAGATCAAGCATATTGCAGATGGCAGCATTGAGAAATATAAAAGTGATGAAATAGAAGATGCACCAGATGGATTTCAAGATAGCATGGTGTAGTCATATATGTGTGCAGAACTTGGTATGGTAGGATAGACATCTTTCTATCCAGTTTGGGCTTTACCAAGAATAAAGCGGATTCCAACCTTTTCTACAAGGTTGAGGAAGGCAATCCAGTGATACTACTTTTGTATGCGGATAACCTGTTAGTTACAGGTGAAGATAGATTGATTGCCGACATGCAGCGGAAGCTTACTGCCGAGTTCGAGATGAAGAACTTGGGGATGATGCACTATTTGTTTTGGCATGGAGGTGTGGCAGAGTGATGGAATCTTCCTTGGACAAGGGAAGTATGCAGTAGAGATCCTGAAGAGGTTTGGGAAGATGAACTGCAAGCCTATGGCCACACCTATGGCATCGAACCTGAAGCTTCTTGTGATGCTTCATCTGAGCCGGTTGATGTCTTTATGTATCGTCAGATGATTGGGTCCTTGATGTACCTGACGAACACGAGACCAGACATTTGCTTTGCTGTGAACACATTGAGTCAGTTCCTGACAGATCCGAGGAGTGTTCACCTGGTTGCTGTAAAGCATGTTCTGATGTACCTGAAGGGTACAGTGGATTATGGGCTCAAGTATGAAGTGAATCAAAAGTTTAACCTGCAGGGTTATGTTGATTCAGATTGGGCTGGCAGTGCTGCAGATAGGAAGAGCACATCTGGGTGTTGCTTCAGTATGGGATCAGGTGTGATCTCTTGGTTTAGCAGGAAGCAGTCCTGTGTAGCACTAAGTACAACTGAGGTAGAGTATGTTGCAGCCTATTCAGCTAGTTGTGAGGCAGTATGGCTACAGAAGCTACTATCTGAGTTATTTGATCTCCCGTTGGAGGCTACTGGTATCTTCTGTGATAACCAAAGTTGTGTGAAGCTGTCCGAGAACCCAATGTTTCATGATAGGTCGAAACACATAGAGATCAAATATCACTATATCAGGGATATGGTGCAGAGAGGAGCTGTGAAGCTCCTGTATGTTGCGACGGACTAGCAGATTGCAGATGTGCTGACGAAGCCACTAGTCAGAGTGAAGTTCGAGTACTTCAGAGAGAAGCTTGGCGTGCTTCAGATCGAGGATACTTCGAGGACGAAGTGATGGACACATTTGCTGAAGCCATTCCAAGCATGTTGGAAAGGGGGTCCTTCACATGGCTGTGGATGTAAGTGCTGGATGATGAGCATCAGGATGATGTTCTGGTTTCTGCTTGGATATGATCGGTTGGATCATGTGTATGCATCATGTTGGATGCTGGATATGATCAGTTGGATTATTTATGTATGTACGCATCATGTTGGATGCTGATGGGTACATTGTGTGGATCATGTATCTTTGTATGATCAGGTAGATCATGTATGCTAATGGATACATTGTGTTGATCATGTATCTTTGTATGATCAGGTAGATCATGTATGTTGATGGATACATTGTGTGGATCATGTATCGTTGTATGATCAGATAGATCATGTATGCTTATGGATACATTGTGTAGATCATGTATCTATGTATGTATCAGGTGGATACTTGGTGTGCATCAGACGGATGCATTGTATGATCAGGATGATCATGGATGATGAGCTTCTCCAGATGACATGCAGCAAGATGTTGCAGTGATGATGATCAGGATGATCATGAGTACATCAAGATGATGTTTGATGAGTATCAGATGATACTTTGTGGCCGTGGATCAGGTTGTGCAAGTAAGCATGTAATTTGTGCCCTGGGAGATTTGCAGATGGTCTTTCGAGGTTTTGCCTATGGCATGTAATTCGGTGCCCTGGGACATCTGGCAAATGCTCTTGCGAGGTTTTGCTTGGAAGGACATGTAATTTGTGCCCTGGGAGATCTGCAGATAGTCTTTCGAGGTTTTGCCTATGGCATGTAATTCGGTGCCCTGGGATATCTGGCAGATGCTCTTGCGAGGTTTTTTCCTATGGCATGTAATTTGCTCCTGGGAGATCTGGATAGGATGAAAAAGGCCTCAGATGCTTCAGCCAGGTTTTGCCATGACCACATGTAATTTGCTCCTGGGAGATCTAGACAGGATGAAAAAGGCCTCAGATGCTTCAGCCAGGTTTTGTGGTGGACCACATGTAATGTGCTCCTGGGAGATCCGACAGGTAGAGCTGTGTGCTCGTAACAGCCTGGGATGCTTCAGCCAGGTTTTGTGGTGAGATCACATGTAATGTGCTCCTGGGAGATCCGACAGGTAGAGCCGCGTGCTCGTAATAGCCTGGGATGCTTCAGCCAGGTTTTGTGATGGGTCACATGTAATGTGCTCCTGGGAGATCCTACAGGTAGAGCTGTGTGCTCGTAATAGCCTGGGGTGCTGCAGCCAGGTTTTGTGACGCACGTAATAAGTCCTGAGGATTCCACAGTATGGCCAGTGATGATGAAGACCTGCAGGTGGTGGGCCTACATCCAGTATGAAAAAGGACTGGCTCTGTAGAACTTCCTATGACGAGTAGATTCAGAGATTGATTGAGATAGCAGCAGCAGTGACGATGATGATGACTCGATGATGATTATCCAGTGACGATGATCCAGAGAAGATGACTTGTGCTAGAAGAACTGTGCTGAGAAAAACCTTCCTACTTAAGAGGGAGTGTTGATGTATATGTATATTGTATTCCTATAGAGATGTTATTATTCCTCTATACGGAAGTGTCGTCATTTATATTGTAAGTGTCGTAACTTATACTTGATGGGTTATTAGACCACCTTGTTTGGGGTCGACCCTGTATAAGTCATGTGGGTCAAAGGGTTATTAGACCACCCTATTGGGGGTCAGCCATGTGGGTGAAAGGGTTATTAGACCACCCTATTGGGGGTCGGCCCAGTCAGCATTATGTTATGTGGTTAAGTTCGAGCCTACATGAGTTAGGTAAAAAGGCAAGTCAGGTCAAGTATAAATAGAGTGCGGGAGGCACTCTATTTACTCACTCACTTCTCACACATGCACTCAACGAGGAGTGGCGCACTTATGGAGGAGGAGGATCTGCTATTAAGTTGTGTCTATCTCTTATGGTTGGTTGTATCATTGCTCTATCTATCTCTGAGGAAGTTATTGGGGTTTTTCACCTTTATGGTTTTCCCCAAGTAAATATTTGTGTCTCTTGTGTGCTTGCATTATTGTCTCCATGATTGATATGCTGTAGATATGTTGTACATGTTGTTCTCTCAGTTAAGATCCTAGATCAGATTGAAGTAAATTCAAAAAATTTAACAAAAGAGTCATTACTGAAATCCTTTCACTACACTCTATAGTTGTATAAATACATTATACAAAATAGAAGATAACACAAGACATTTGAACCACTAGCTTATCTCTGTCAATCTGAAAATATATTAAGAGATTGGTCTAAAATTGTAGATCAAAATTACCCTATATCTGAAAAGAATAAAGATGAAATGAAGAAGCTTAACAAAGAAAAATGAAAGGAAGACATGGATCTACACAAGTCAGATGTGAATCCAACGTTAGTGGCTCTAAATCTCATATATTTACCATAAACCCCACGTGATTCATTACATAAGAACTTAGTATCCTATACTGCCAAATAATATTCCCCCCTTTTGGTTCATCTACAGATGTTATCTATATCCTTCTCAAACACTGATTTCTTCTTGATTTCAGAAAAAAAATTCTAAATTTAGAAGGTTGATAAGGTTACTTTGTAAAACTCAAGACTTCAATCAATTACTTTTTCCAAGTTACCTAAAAAATAAATTTCTATTGTGAGGTAGGTTCCATCTATCCGATAGGTTTTATGCCCTGACTTAACACCATATTCTTTATTCGAATCTTTTCATTGCAACATTTATAAACTTACCAAAATCTCTACATGTCACAAATTATTTTTTGAATCCAGAACTGAAGCAAACAACTAATAACTCGAACCCTAAAATAACTTGTTTCTCCAAAATCTTTAATAAACAGATTTTCAATAATTGAGCTTATTAAGCGATGAGAATAACTATGTTTCCATAGATTTCATTTTCCAGAGTGGCTTGATGTAGAGATTTAAATTAGGGCTGCTTCATAAACCTACATAATTGTATGTTCCTTATTTTTCATACTCTGAATCTGTTTGTGCACTTATTCTCGTAACTTAGTATGTATTGAAGAAGTTAATCAATCAGGAACACAATCATGTGCAAATCTATTGAGATTTCTGATAGATTATAACCTATATAGTTTATAAAATATATGGTCTTTCTCATATTTCCATAATTGAATCTCAGAAATGCAAACATGATATACCTTGTCTCATTCTTGACTGCCTTGTTTTCTATCAAATCTAGCGGATATAGTTTTCCCAGAGGTAAGGAACTTTAGATGCCTTTTGTATTTTCTTGTAAACCTTATAAATCAATGACTATATCCTTAAATGAGATGCCACTTTCGATGCTTGAGCTGGAAAATAATTGCAAAGCCTTCTACAATATATATGCTCTGTTTGAAATTGGAATTTGGGGTTGAATATTAGGGAAGTGATCTTTGAGCTAATCCACTAAACTCTTTCTCAAATTTACTCTTAAAAAATATCATCACAAGAGCCTCATCGCTGTCATCACTGATATGACCAGAAGCTCCTTCAATTTTGTAAGTGTCACAACCCCAATTTTACTCAATTTTAAAAATTTTTATATGTACATGTTGACGACATTATTTCTTATGTCGCATTTATGCAATACGAAGAGTATTTTGTGTGACTCAACATCGTCCATCTACAAGGTATAATTTGCATTTCTGTAAACCATGTATACGTCAAATATGTATTACATTTTGTTTGCGGAATAAAATCAAGCCTTAGCTTGGAGATTACATGTCATTATAACATTCATATATGACTTCACTATTGTCATAATCCATTAAGCTTTCTGTTGATATCGTATATAGCTTATCTTACAATTATTAATGTTGTTCTAGCTTAGTGGGCAAGCCATAATCCATTTTAAGCTATCGAACTTGCATCAAATTCATTATGGTGTAAAATACCTTATGTACAACTATTTGTTATTTTATTAGGGTGAAAATGCGAAGCTGGGAAACAATTCCATGACAATGGAGTGAAAAAAAAAGAGCGTGAGCAGATGAACAAGGGAAAAAAATTCAACATCAAACCATCGGCAGAGAGTTTAAAAAACTCTAGGCCGAGAGTTTTGAGAGTTCAAACTCTTGGCCGAGAGGTTGAACCAATCACTACGTTGTATTTCAAAAAAACTCTCGGACAAGATTTTGAACTAAACTCTCGACCTAGAGTTTGGAAGGTATTTTTCGGCAAAGAGTTTATGGTCAACAAAACCTGCGAAAATATATAGCATCTTTCTGGAACCTGCAACTTCGGCAAGCCCAAACCCCTGCAAATTTTAAGTATTATTTGTCGGACTTTGTAGCAATGGATTCATCTCTGAATCTAGTTTCCAATAATATAATAATTGTTTCATTTCAATTTGAATTTCTATTTATTAATAATTTTTTTCTAAAGCTTATCCCTTAAGAATTTTATTACTCTGAAAATCACCCGAAATGAAAATTCAATATCATAACAAAGACAACACCAAAAAATTTTAAATTTCACAGAGATCATAATTGGCTCATCCTCTTCAAAAGGGTACTTTTAGTTTTTCCAATAAGAGTCACACTAAAAAGAAAATTGAAGCTCACCAATGTGTGTCGATAAGGCACCGTTTTTTGAACATATGTTGTTTCAATAAATAATAAAAAATAATTCCCAAGTCTTAAAAAACTCAAAATATAGTCCATGCAAAAATAAAGTGTGTGTAGATTATGAGCATATAATTGTTTTCCCTAAAATTAATAACCATCTATCAAAAACCCGACCTACACACAGGTCACTCATTATCCATACCTAAACTTTTCAAGTATATGCCATTGGTGTGTGCCAAATTTGTCCCACGATATGTCCATAAAAAAATTAAAAAAAATATGAGTAGAAAGCTAATTCAATTCTCTAAAACATTTGTGTTTACTTCAAGTTGAAATTCCTAAGGGAGATATGGTTTTGAAGAGGTTGAAGTTGAAAAGAATAAAATTTAGCAGTTTTGTTTGTAAAAAACAAGCCAAAATTGTTTCCCAATTTCATGTTTTCACCCATTAATATTCAAGAGATTAAGTGGAAAGTATGCCTTATGGTATTTTTACTAGTATTTATACCATAAGTCGAATTCATCCACAACTTATAACTAAGTATAAGTTTGTTATAACTCAAATTTATACTTCGAGCCTTCATGTCGCATCTTTGTGGCATGCGACCTAGCGACACTTCCTCTGAATATGCGTTGTACCTTGTTGGTCCCCTACTTGGCCTCATTTAGAATATTTGGAGACAAATCGAATCAATCCTAGTCGAATGAAAACTCAATGGGCCAAATGTCACCTTGATTGACCTTGTCTTTCCCTCATTTTCCCCAAGGCACGAAAATTCCCTATTTTTGCATCTTGAATAACTATTCGAGTGCGAAAATGCCAACATTTTCACGCTATGCTCAGTCCAAGGGAGGCGAAAATCTCAGTAACAACTTTTTTCTTGGATTTTGGATCTAACCTTTGGGAAATTTTATTGGGATTGGAGGTTCTATTTGATCCTAACCTACCATCCCTATTTGGTTTGGCTCAACTCCCTGATCCACTAAACTCTCATCTAGATCCACCTTCCTATCCATTTGGTTGGCCTCCCAAATCCTATAAGAGAGGGACCCTCCATGAGCCAAAGGGAGGACATTTTGAGGCATCAAACCTATGATCCTATAGGGTTTGCAAAGATAGCTTGAGGAAGGAAGCTTTGGAGTTGAAGGTTTGCTTGGACATCAAGGGATCACCTTGTAAGTTTCTCCTAGTTTCCATTAATGAAACTTGTCTTGTTTTCCAATTTTGTGTGATGTGTTTTAGTCATGAGCATGAGATGTATCTAATTTGATTTATATCTAATATATCATATGATATCTTTGGATATTTTCTTCGTTTTTTGTTTGCTTTGTTTGAACAGGTTCTGCTCGTGGAATTCAAGACGAGAGCTGTAAACAAGACAAACACCCAGTTGAAAGTGAGTTACACCATCTCTTTATCTCCAAATACATTTAAGATTTGTATGCAGTGATTAGATCTAGGATTTTAAGGTAGCATTTGTTTGATAGTCGTCTTAGGTTAAGCTTAGTTAATCTCAGTTTAGTCTTTAAAGGACAAGTCTAACTATCCGTAGGACAGATTTGTCTATACAAAAATTGGCGACTCCACTGGCTTAGATCCAGTTTTTATTTTAATTGTGAAATCTTGTTTTTCCTTTCATTTAAATCATTTTCTTTGCACATTTTTCATGTTTCAACCTCTAACATTAAGTTGAGCCTTAGCATTTTGTCCCGTGGGTCTGCAAAACCCAAGAAAGATCTAAATTTTTTCTCAAATTTCACCCTTTATTTTTCCTGCTGTGAATTTTTGTGCCTGACCTATACTTACCAGAGCGAAAATTGTATAATTTTCACGCCCCAATGGATTTGAAGAACGTGAAAATACTCAATTTTCACTCCCAGGCTTCCTTTAGATCCATGGAAATTCTCTATGTTATGATATTTTTTGGTTTTTGCTTAGTTCATTTCTCTTGGTTGCTAATCTTCTACCTCAGTTTCATTCTACTGACATTGATCAGACTTATGTGACCTATGTGCTTGAGCTGCATATCTTGCATTTTGATCTTTTTTGCCTTTGCTTCATGTTCAGAAATCCTTTGTAGAAACTTTGAATAGATTAGGATTTAGGTCACTGTTTCAGTATTTCCTGCATCCTCATCATCCCTTACATTTGATCCGAATATTCATACTGATATCCATAAACAATGCTGCAATTTTACTTGGTTTGTTTCATTCATTTTTCAAGTTTGGATTTTATGAGTTTATGCGACAAGAATCAATTAATTTATTTACCTTCTTGATATTTTTTTGCAAAGATTGATCATTTTTTTTAAAATTCAAGGCGAATTTATTATCAGCATTAGTATCCTTGATTGAGGCATTGAGAAAATTCTATCATTTGGAAAAAGCTTCCTTGCATTCTTTCATTCATAAAACTGGCATAGGAGATTGTTTCAAAACTCTATTTCTCCCTCACTTAAAAGATCAAAGTGTTTTTTTTTCAATAAGAAGGCACCTTTTATTTGTCATGCATTTTTCTCATTAGAAGTAGAAAAACGATTGGTTGGATTCATTTACTTTGAAAGAGTACTTTTAGTTTGGCACATAACACGAAAAATACAAATTGAGTGGTTTTCATCTTTGAGAAAGTTTGCATTTGCATTTTTCTTTTAGGATCAAAGAACTCTCTCCTTCCTGTAGCTAGCTATTCATCGAAAAGAAACGTATATTTGATTCATTCACATATGCATGGTTTGAGTCAAGTCACAACATCATCTAGTTGCACTTCCATTTACCTGATTGAGTAAGACAACAAACCACTAAAATTTATCTATCTAACTCAACACATTTTAACCTTATTTGAGGATACAAAATAATCTATTAGTTAGGTAGGACACCGGGGATAGGAATCGAAATAATTTCCCCTTGCCACTTTTCATCTGAAAGATAGTTGTTGTCCTCTGGGGTACTAAAATCCTCTATTACTTATTGACACGGTCATCCACTAGTTTGTTGAGACAGCCTCCCGTTCCACAGGGGTAAGCAGCGAGGACTGGTTCCGAACGGACTTTGTGGAATGACGCACTCCACTTAGTACGTAAAGACATCAATACATTGTCTTCCTTGTAGTTTCTAGCCTCCATACTAGTTGTACGGGGGATCAAAGGCAGAAGCTCCACTTAACCTTCTCGGATGTGTCATGAACGAGGTATCTTAGTGGCTTTTATTCTAGGGCTCTTTTACCCAGGATCCCTTTTGGTAGAGGGATATCCTTCCACTTTGGTCTCTCACTTCGTATTGTTCGACTTGGATTTCATCACCTTGCGAAGGATACGATCTGTTGAAGTCTCTAGATCCTAGTTAGGATGTTTTCCTGCTATTTCATCTTTAGAGAGACTTTTTATTTATGGTGCTACTCGTTGGCATTCTGGCCATTCTTTTATAGCTCACTTACCGCGACAACGATCCTAATCAAGTTTTTTGAGCTTGTTCTTTTGGCCTGCATTACTTTACTTTTCCTATCTCCCCTTTTGCAAACTTGGTTGCTATAGGGTTTTTGAATTCTTTTACACGAGGCTTTCCCCATAACACTTAATCTAGGTCCATGGAAGATCAATGAAAATCACATAGACAACAAGGTAAGAGTCCTGAGACCATACCTCCAGTCAGTAGACCCTCATCTTCATGCATACACACTCCCCCTACTAGCAGACTTGCTGAACGGGGGGTTGTTCTACAATCGATTAGTAAGACACCACCAGCTTCTACGATACCCCTAACACATAGCACCGTTTCAGAGACTAGTACTATTCCAAAATTCAGTACAATAATAGAGACTAGTGCAGTACCACAATCCACTACCACATCAGAAGTCAGCACTACAGTGGAAACTACTTTAGCTCCTAAAGTTCATGTCTCACCTCAAACCATTATTCTTCCGGAGGTCATCATCCCCCCGAAGACTAGCACCATCTGAGTTATTCCATCATCATTTGATCTTCCTAAAGGATATGTCGAGATTATTGAAGAATCTGAACCTCCACCTCCTAGAACATTCCACTTAGCTACCAACTTTAGCCAACCTTCTGTACAATGGGGAGACCCACTTGTTATAACTTATTCCCCGGTTATATGTAGCTATGACGTTGGATATTCTAGGAATCAATCTTTCGAAATGCCTTCTTCAGACCTCCCTTCAGCCAAAGACATCATGGCATCTATACGTGCTGAAATGGCCAGTCTAGCCAACAAACAAGTGGCAACAGAACAATTTAGACATGAAGCTGCTCAGATACTGGCTTCAACCTCACAATACCCACCTATGACCACTTATCAAACGGTCACCTCTCGTGATTTCCCAATGCCTTGATCTTCATCCCATGATACTACTTACGGAGAATCATATTTAGGTTGGTCAGGAACCATAGACTGGACCCAACCAAAATGATTCCCTGATAACTCAGGAGCAACAAACATCTTTGATACAACCTCGTCATTATGCAACAAAACTCTTGGCCAAGCCCTTGATGATTTTTGCACTCTTTCCATACCAATGCAATTGATGCCCGAAAGTCCTCTTCAACCTTCTCCACACCTATTTCCAAAAGAAATTTTGTGTACTTCTCCGGGGAATACTCCTACTATGTGAACAAACCCTACTTTCTCACCGTCATCTATACCATATGGAACTAGTGCACCACTATCTTCACAAGTCATCCCTACTCGCACATTTACTCAACCTGCACAACCAAACTCTTCTAATGTGCATGTTGGAAGACCATCCATTCCTACTGTTCGAAAACCCAATGTGACTAGAGGTCAATCTTTAGCCACAATTTACACTATTTCCAGAGGACAACCGTTTCTTGGAGCCCTAAGCGGACCCAGTAAGCAACCTCCTCCGTTTGGACCATCTACCATGTGGGGACCACACACCTCACTTTTTGGAGGAAATCCATCTGTTAGTGCCCCAAGTGGGACCAACCAACAACCTCCTCCATTGGCATCATCTATTCTGTGGGGATCATACAGTCAACCTGGCGGTGGAAAATCTGTTTTTAGTACCCCAAGTGGTACCAACATCCTATTCACTTCGTCAGGTCCAATTCCTTCTTGGGGGACACAAATCCCACCTACTAAGGTGCATTCCATATTTGGAAACCAGAATCCACTCGGAGGGCAAGCTAATCAATATCAATTCTTTTTCCCTCCTAATATGAATTCTGGCATATCGTATTTAGGTACCTTCAAAAATCAATGGAACCCACCTCCTCCAACCCTGTCTCTTAATCAGAGCGGAACAAACAATCGAGGGGCCCCATTCTTTCAGGCACCGCCCTCCTCTCACGGCATGGGAAATCCACCCAACCAAGGATTTGGAACCAACCCCGGGTCTCTACAGCATTTATTCCCACCCAATAGTATGGCCAACAACCGGTATCCAACTAGATTCCGAATCAATTTATCAATCGTATGATTCCAGACCAACCACCGGTGAACCAGATGATCCCTAACGCTAAAAAATTCCAACAGTACCCCACGGTTAATATGTTTGGGTAAAACATGCAGCAATATGCAGTGCAAGGCCTCACAGGAATCCCAACACCCAATCAGTACTACTCATTCCCGCAACCAAATTGACAACTTCCATTTCTGGCCACATTAGACTTACCCGAGTTTTCTAGACTTATCAACGATCCTATTTGAAATGAACCTCAATGGCCACCCATTCCTACCAACTTACCACCGGACATCGCAAAGTTCGATGCGAAACCTGGGGAAGATCGAAAAAATTGCGTTATGACATTCCATCTTTGGTGTTCTTCCAATTCACTGATGGTTGATTCTATTCAACTACAGCTCTTCCAACATACGCTCACCAATATGGCAACAAAATGGTATATTGAGCTGCTTCAACACTCCTTCAAAGATTTTAACACCCTGGCTTTGTAGTTTTTGACATATTTTCAGCTTCCCATCTAATATGAGACTAGAACGGATTTGTTAACTCCATTGCACCAAACTACTGCCACCCACATATCTGATCACATTCATGAGTGGCACAAATGCCGCAGATTAACCAAGGAAACCATTCCAGACCAAGTACTTGATGATTGGTTCACAAATTCACTACTGCCACCCATTTCTAGGGATGTTTCTGTGGGAGGACCTATTACAGAGGAACAAGCAATCTCTCATGCATAGTATATGGATTTGGTTTATACCCAATACAGAACATTATACAAGCTCATTCCTCATGCCTCCCACCCCACCAATGACCCATCAAATCCCACTACTGAACCTCCTGTTGATGGAGTAGTTGGTTCTGTGAAGGTTCATCCTGCAACCAAATCGAGTGGGAAACAAAATACTGCTGCTCCACCTCAAACTCATGCTACATCTAAAACATCTACCTCTCCTGCTCAGTCCTCTGAGGTGAATGTCATCTAATCTTCTTCACAACAATCCGAAGAGAAAAAGAATAACAATAAAGGAAAATCCAGGAAACCTTGTACTCAGCAGGAAAATCCCAAACCTCAACAAACCAATAATGACAACAAGCCTAGACATAAAGCAAAGTTTCCCTGCTTCATATGTCAGGAAGATCATTACACAAAATATTGTCCTTACAAAGAGGAATTCAATAATTTTGTAAAAGGTTCTTCCTGCCCGGTAGTGTTAACCGACCCTTTTCCTCATCAACAACAACAAATGGTCACACATGAACCCCTGCAAGGGGGAAACCAAAATAACTCTTCTAGAGAACAAACGTCCTCAAATAGCCAAGTTCTTATGATGAGTAATGAGATGGTTCACATATCTACTCATTCAAAGATGTATGATTCTGTCCCAAGTTCGAACAAGACCGAGATTGCCAAAGGCAAGACTCCCACATAATATTCCCCTTCGACGCCTCCTTCTGATGGTCATCTCCATATTGAGAGACCCGTCACTGATACCGTGCTGCGCCTACCCAAGGCCACCATTCGAAAGGAGACATTTAATCCAAACACGTGAGTGGACCAAAACTACAACATCATCAAATACTTAGCTCAAGCACCTTCAGCCATGTCTACTATCAAATTTCTACAACACTTCCCTGTACAGCGTAGAACCTTGTTATCAGCAATTGGTGCCGTTGAACCAGATTCTTCTAATACAATTTTTTTCAACTTGGAATATTTCAAGCCAAGGCTTTCTCACCAGTTGGCCTTCCAGATTCACACTAGGATTTGTGGAAACAACATCCATCGTATTGTTTTGGATGAGGGTTCTTCCACTTAAATTATGTATTTGACCTGCTAGAGAGCTATAGGTTCTCCAGAATTAAACCAATCTCTGACCACCTTAAAATCATTTGATGGACGCGGTTTCAAACCATATGGACTCATCCCCTCGCTTTTCGTTGAACTAGGGGGAAAGACTATATCTATTCATGTGGAAATTGTTGATGCTCTGTTAGACTATAACATCTTACTCAGTTGTAACTGGTTCTACGCCATGACCGCCGTAGCATCCTCCATTTTTCGCTTAGTGCAATTTCCTCACCAAGGAAATATCGCCACTATAGATCAGTTAGATTTTTGTACTCTGAATATACATAAAAAATCCACCAACAATGTCTCGTTGCTAGCACATTCCCAACCTCATTTTAAATACATTGGCATTGGTCTCTTGAAAGATTCCTTCATTATCAAAGTATTTACAGAACTCCCACCCCCATTTTTTTCAATCAATATGATTTCAATGAGCACTCTTCAATCCTACAAATCTGACTATTTGTGGGTGGTACCGAGTCCTTCCGAGATTGAAACCCTCGACTCTTCCATTCCTTTGAACCGAAACTTAGCAATCTACCAGCCGATCCAGTCGAGTTTCGACTGGATCGACACAATTGACCGCCATACCGTGGCACATCCTCCACCTCAAATCCCTTCATCTTTGCCCTACACTAACTCCCTTACACAGATTTTTCCCTCTAACAAATCTATTATGGAGATCATGAGCATTCATGAATCACCCTGGAAATATCACCATCATTGGTCTTCTTTCCCTATGATTCAGGGTGTGGATCTTGATTCTAAATCCATTGTTTCACCGGACAATGTCAAAAGTAAGACTCCCATACCTACACATGACGTGTTTTCCGAAGGGAACTTAGAAATCATCATGGAAACCATTCCCATTGACATATCCGTGAAACTTGGTGTCATGGAAAAAATCCATCTAGGAAAAACATGCACACCTACCAAGGTAGAGTTCTATACTTCCTTATTCAAATAATTATGCGACGTTTTCACTTGAAGTTATGAATAAATGCCAGGAATAGACCCCTCCATTGTGTTTCATGAGATACAATTCTATCCTGGTGCCCAACCAATCTGACAGAAACTCCGACCCGTGCATCCCCACAAAATGGTTTCCATAGAAGCAGAAGTTGAAAAACCTCTTCATGTTGGTTTTATTTACCCTGTCCCATTGATAGATTGGGTGTCCAACATTTTTCCCATCGCAAAGAAACAAGGTACAATTAGGGTCTATGTCGATTATAGAGACTTGAACAAATCTTGTCCAAAGGACAACTAACCAACCCCTTTTATCGACCAGATCGAGAACTGTGCTGGGAATGTCATCTTCTCATTCATCGATGTCTTCTCTTGCTATAATCAGATAGAGATACTCCCAACTGATCAACACAAAACTTCTTTTATTTTCCCATGGGGGACCTTTGCTTACCGCAAATTACCCTTTGGTATTAAGAACGTCGGGGCCACTTTTCAATGGGCCATGTCATACGCATTTCATGATATCAAGAATGTTGTGGAACCCTATTTGGATGACCTACCCGTGCATTCCAATTCATGAGAGGACCATCTAGATCATCTGAGTGCAATATTCTCATGATGTCGTCACTACAACATTCGCCTGAATCCACATAAATGCATATTCTGTGTCGAAGCCGACAGATTGTTAGGTTTCATTATCTCCAAGGACAGCATACACCTTGATCCATCAAACATTGAGGCTATTTTAGCCTTACCTTCCCCTTACAATATCGCAGAACTCCATAGTTTGAAAGGGCATGCAAAATTATTATACTGCTTTGTCTTCAAATTCACCAAGATCACTAAGGGCTACATGAGGCTTCTCAGAAAAGATATTCGTTTTATATGGGATGATAAAGCCCAACGGTCTTTTAACATCCTGAAAAATCCCCTTACTAATGCACCCATGATACAACTCCCTGACTATACACGGGGCTATATTTTATATCTCATCGCCTCTACTACCACCATTGGCATGGTGTTGGTTCAGGAGACAGTAACAACCAATAACATGTTGTGTACTATCTCAGCAAGACTCTCATTGACTCCGAGACATGTTACTCACATTTGGAGAAGCTATCTCTGGCCACAGTATTTGTAGTCTAGAGGTTCAGACACTATATTTTTCTTCGCAAAACCATTGTTATCACGAAATTCAACCCAATGTCTTATATCCTAACACGTCAAGTGCTAGGGGGAAAATATTCCCGTGGGATTTTCATTCTTCAAGAGTTTGATTTGGAATTCCCCAAAGCGAAATCCAAAAAATATTTGGTCTTTGCCGAGCTGATTTTTGCATTCCCCATGCCGATGATAAATCATATCCCATCGATTCATTTCTGGACGAATCTGTTTTTCTCATCGGCACGACTGACCCTTGGTATGTAGATATCATCCTATATCTCCATACCCAACACTTTCGGCCCAATCTTAATCGTGATGACTGTTGCCGTATTCGACAGCACACTAAGTATTATCTTATCATTACAGATACGTTGTATCAACATGGTATTGACTCCATGCTACATCGTTTCTTAACCCTCGACAAGGCTAAACGTGTTGAATGACTGCCACTCCGGAGCATGTGGTGGTCACCTTTCTCGAATGGATACTGCCCAGAATATCTTGCGAGCGGGTAAATTCTTTTCTTTGATATTCAAAGACTGCATTGAAGTGGTTAAGAAGTGCCCCCCACGTCAATTCTTTCACTCTAAGAAACGCTTGCATCCCGCTCCCCTCCACCCTGTCATTTCCGTCGGCCCCTTTGAAAATGGGGTATTGATTTCACGCATTGTAAGCCCACTTCAGCCGGGGGGCATAGTTATGTCATCGTCGTCATTGACTACTTTACAAAATGGGATGAAGCCATTCCTACATACGCTGAGGACAAAAAAATGACAGCACAATTCATATTCAATCACATTATAGCCAGGTTCGACGTCCCACAGGCCATCGTAACAGATCATGGTTCCCACTTCGAGAATCACCTAATGGAAGAACTGAGTGCTAAAATGGGTTTTCTCCATAAAAACTTAACCCCGTACTACCCACAAACTAATGGTCAAGTAGAGGAAATTGATAAAGTCTTGAAACGCATGATCTAACGCACCGTGGGAACACAAAAATCAAACTGGCACTTATCTCTCTTTTCAGCTCTTTGGGCCTACAGGACATCGATTAAAAACGCAACTGGGTTCACACCATTTCAATTGGTGTATGGCTTGGAAGCGATCCTCCTGATTGAGTGTGAAATACCATCTCTTAAGCTAGTAGTAGAACTTTTAACTAACACCACTACCGAAGAAGAACGGTTTCTATATCTGGCCAAGCTAGATGAAACTCGTCGAGACGCTGAACTCGCCAATGAAGCTCAAAAAAAGCACATCAAATCTCAGTACGATAAATCTGTTCAACCTCGGGTATTCAATGAGGGTGCCCTAGTCCTTACATACAATCAAATACATGACAAGCTAGGTAAGAGAAAATGGGAATCTATGTGGTACGGTCCCTATGTCATAAAACGTGTGTTAGAGAAGGGAGCTTACGAACTTATCGATTGCGATGGTATACCTTTGGTTCATCCCCGTAATGGGATCTACCTAAAGAGATTCTATGGATAGAAGTACTATCCTGCATATAAAATCTTGTACATAATGTATTTAGCATGATTTTAGTTCACTTTTGCATGTGAAGATTCCATCTCATACATTCTTATTTATCTCAACTTGTGCTTGTATGCACAAATGTCGGCATACTATGGATTCGCAGATGGTGCGAGTCGAAATACCCGGAACCTTGATTCCGCAACATGGGTATTGTATTTCCCTGCCAGCAAGTTGATATCCGTGGGTTGCATCTGTTTAGGCCCCGCAACAAAAAACATCGCAGAGTACCATGCAATTATCGGACTCCTAACTGAAGTTGCTTCTCTCTGGATCCACAACCTTTTAGTCTGCTTGGAATCTCAACTCATGGTATCTCAGTTGAATCGTGTCTACACTGTCCTTGATCCTACATTACTTCAATTATTCAGAAGGGTACGCCTCTTGGAAAGATCATTTGACTATATCCAATATCAACATGTACCAAGAGAATTCAATAGGGTGGCTGATTTGCTAGCCAACTATATATTGGATTGGCATCTGGCCCACATATGAACAAAATATCATAACAAATGCGTGCAAAAAGTGTAAATATGCAACTCGTACTAAATAAACAAGCTATAGATATAGGTCCGTGTATATAAATATCATGTAAAAAGTGTTTTTCCAAAGTACAATAGCATGATGTGTCCAAAAGACGAAATTGGGATTATGTGCCATACAAAAATTGGCTCTCTGGACTACATATCGTGTACATGCCGCTAGAAACACTACTTCCTAAACACTACTCATGAAGCTCACGGTGCTCATGGTATCATATGACTTCTCTTGCCACACGACAAAGAAATCTACCAATACGCTCCCGCACCCCTACGATATGACTCTGAAGGTGGAAAGGTATATCAGGCATCCTCATAGGAGGGACACCCATAGTCAAACCCTGGAGTTTCCATTCAACATCGTGGAGTCCTCCTGCCTCCTCCTCATATTCAGCATGCTGCTGAATCCCTCATCGATGCAGTGGTGAATACCCCGCTGGCCTCCGTGGTCCGCAATCTGCAATAGTGCACGTACATATGTTAGATATTTTCATGCACTGAAAAAAAACAAAAAATATATATAATAAAAAATACCAAAAACACATATCTGAAGGTCACATACTTGAGTCATCCCAATAATATTCCTTAGGAAATACCAGATCAATATGTTCTAAGAATTCCACCCCATCATAAGGGTAGTCCTCAATCATGATAAGCTGCTCCTCACGCCACTAGAAGAAGTCCTCGTCTGGCATAATCACTCCACCTCCCCATCCGAGGCTCGGATGCAGGACTAACCGACCTATCTATTTGAGGGCGCAACAATGGCACCCTCTCTAGGAAGAAAGTGACTAGGATAATTCCATATCCAAACTGGTGGATATCCTCGTTCCTGCATTTGGTAACCTGATCCTTGATATTTCCCAGGACCCCCTCACACTAATTGAATAGTCTTGGCTCCATACATTCTACCGCATAAGTCATTTGTGCCTTGGTAGAATGGTGGGTCTCGTCCTTCCCTGCCACACATGCTATAGTATAAAAAATAGTCGTCAAGGGAAGTTCTATCACATCCACGATGAGCACCTTCCTGCTCTTCTTGTGGGACCCTTGTCTACAATAGCGGACAATATATGTGTCTGTGGTCTCCTCCGAAGTTCGGTGCCCGACCAAATTGACCTGTGCCCTTCTCTTGGAGAGACTGGTCAAGAAGTAAATATCCTCGAGTTCAATCTCGAGTGTGTGCTCCCCGATACAGAAAGCTTGGATATTAGTATCCCACATCCGGATGATATAATTTAACAATTTCCCTTGCTTAGAGATACCTCTTGTCTTGAATAACTTTAGTAGACCGTATTCTCGTAATGCCACAAGTGTGGCATCATCATTTATAGACGCCCTCTCATCTCCTTCATGCTCTCTTTCTTTCCAATCCACCATTTTCACTCTAGCAAGTTGCAATCACCTGCAAATCATCAAAAGAGACCTTAGTTAGAAAATGGAAGCTTACTTTCATGCTAAGAAAGAGAAACGAACTTTTGTTTTTTAAGCTCTTCGAATTTTTGTGCCTAGACAGTGTTTAGGGACGTGAAAACTGAGAATTTCCTCGGCCCTATCAAATTCATAACGTGAAAATACCCATATTTTTGTGCCTCTCGACATAGAGAGGGCGCGAAAATATAAGGGGCAAAAAAATGTTCCCTAGAGCCCTTGCCAGACTTGAAAAACTTGCATGAAATGAGAAGATAAAGGAATGAAAAGAAAGAGGAGGATGAGATGACCTACCTGATTTGAACGGTGGTCGAAATGGTGGCCCGGATCTCCTGATATCTTTAGTTGAATATTTTCTCTCCACAAGGTAAAAAACTCCTTTGAGTAGAAATGGCCAGGTCACAATGGGTAATTTCTCTAATTACCCTCTTTTATACATATTAAGTGGTTATTTTTACTTACTATTTTATTTAAGAATCCTTTTAGAGTCAATTCTTCATATATTTTAATGACTAATCTCTTGTTTCCAGTATTTTTTGAGCACCTTTGGTAGGTTCTCATGTGTTGTTCATATTGGTGTTGTGATATATTTGACCTTCACTTGAGCTTACTTTATTTTTTCTTCCTCTGGACCTAAACCTGAAAAATATTCCAAGCGCTTTTCACACCTGAGTCGTGCTTATCAAAACCATGAAAAATGGTGTCGAGCTTAGTCGAATTTACTCGTGCTCATAAAACGATGAGGAAAGTATCGTCTTAGTATTGTTTTATTCCTTTTTCGGACTAAGATGATTAACTCACAAAAAAGACCTTTGGAATTCTCTTTAAGCTCTTTTCGGTCTCCCTCGTTATGAAAATATCGCCAAGTGCACTTGTCTCTTTCACACTTGTAAAAGTATTTGAAAGGGCGTCTATTCGGTGGTAGGTTATCCCTTTTTCAGGTTGTCTATCTACTATTTACAAGAAATGTATACCTCAGTCAACCTTTGACTAGGAGAGTGACTTCTTCTAGATATCATTTTACACTTTTTCAGGTATGGGGACTAACTTGTTATGAAAAATTCAATCTTAGAGTCTTCTTTAAGTTATTTCAAACTCTCTAAACATGAAAAACTATCGAGTTTACCTTCTTTGGACTCGTTAAAATTTAAAATCGAAGGGCCCACGTTGGGACGAACCCCTCCTTTCTCAGGTTCGTAAAACATGTGATATTGGACTCATCCAAGGGGTGAGCTATACCGAGCATCTGTTATCCTCTTCAAGATTGTTAAACTACAAAGAGGTACTCGTCAGTTATAATGGGGGAAAGTGGGGAAATAGGCTGAGTTCACCTTTTTTGCAGCTTGTGAGTCATCACCTTTGAACATGGCATGCATTTATATCTTGTCTTCTTTGGGTAGCCAGTTTCTGTGATGAGTTGTAACTAGAATCCTGAGTCATCTTCTTCACTTTGAGTCTACCGGCCTTGTATTTATTTTTGCTCATTAATCCCAGCTTCCAAGTCCTGTCTCGTGCTATTACATGTTCAAAGGTTCATTATAACCTTGACTCCACTCTTTTTCAGTTTGTCAACCCGCAAGTCTCGTGTCATTATGTGCTCTTTTAATCCATTATTCCACACCTCTCTCTTATAGCAGTTTCGCGTTGATGATGTGGAATTAATTATGGACCACCTTTGAGGATTTTGTTCTTGTCAACATCAACTCTCTATCAAAGAATTAGATTTAGAAACCAACTTTAGTACCTTGGTACCGGCATGCCTTAATGGCAGGTTTCCTTGTATTTGACAGTAGGTTTTCATCATTGACCTCCGATCGAATGATTCCATGAATTTTTGATGTCAAGACATCTATTCACATTCGATGGATTGTACTAGAGATACCTTGGGGATCATTGTCATCATTGGTTGTTTCCCTCGTGTTTCTTAGCGATTCACATCATTGACCAGTAATCAAGTGGTTTCTACCATGTTCGACTTCAACACCTTGCAATCACATGGTTAGATTCGTATCAATTTGGGATCGGGTAGAGGTCCTCGGGCGCTCTTGATATTCCGCTTATGTCCGGGATGTGATGGTGATTATTGAGTAGGTCTCCACATTGACATCTTGTTGGTGGCCTCATTTATGTACTGTCACACCGATCCAATGTTGTATTGGTCGTGGTTGTGTTGTTATGTGATCACGGATCTATGTTTGTTCATAGTATATTTCATTCATTTTCAGTCTCTATCATGTCAATTCTATCATGGATCTACATTGTATTGGTCGACAACCATGCTTTGAGTCAGTTGTTCTGAGCACGGGTATGCCTGCCTCAGTGGTATTTGACATCTTATTTTCTTGCAACTCCACTCCGACTTCCTTGATGTTATCTATGTGAAAGAACTTATTTGTAAAGTCTTTCGGCCATCAATTTCTTCTGAAATCACACTTTAGGGGGCATCTATTATAACTGAAAGTTATACTTCAAGCCTTCATGTCGCATCTTCATGACATGTGACCTAACGACACTTCCTCCTAATATGTGTTGTACCTTGTTGGTCCCCTCCTTGGCCTCATATGGAAGCTTTGGAGATAAATCCAATCAACCCTAGTCGAATGAAAACTCAATGGGCCAAGTGTCACCTTGATTGACCTTGCCTTGCCCTAATTTTCATGCCCTGCCTATAGCCCAAGGTGCAAAAATTCCCTATTTTCGTATCTTGCATAACCATTGGGGCGCGAAAATCCCATCATTTTCGTGATATGCTCAGTACAAGGGGTGCGAAAATCTAAGTAACAAATCTTTGCTTGGATTTTGGATCTAACCTTCAGGATATTTTCTTGGTATTGAGGTTTTGTTTGATCCTAACCTATCTTCCCTATTTGGTTTGGCTCAACTCCTTGATCCAATAAACTCTCATCTAGATCCACCATCCTCTCCATTTGGTTTTCCTCCGAAATAATATAAAAGAGAGACCATCCATGAGCCAAAGGGAGGACATTTTGAGGCATCAAACCTATAGGTTTGCTTGGACATCAAGGGATCACCTTGTAAGTTTCTCCTAGTTTCCATTAATGAAACTTGTCTTATTTTCTCATTTTGTGTGTTGTGTTTTAGTCATGAACATGAGATGTATCTAATTGATTTAGATGTAATCTAGCATACGAGATATTTGGATATTTTCTTTGTTTGTTGTTTGCTCGGTTTGAACAAGTTCTGCTCGTGGAATTCAAGATAAGAGCTGGAAACAAGACAAACACTCGGTTGAAAGTGAGTTACACCATCTCTTTCTCTCCAAATACATTTAAGATTTGTATGCAGTGATTAGATATAGGATCTTAAGGTAGCATTTTTTTGATAGTTGTCTTAGGTTAAGCTTAGTTAATCTCATTTTAGTCTAAGGACAAGTCTAACTATCTGTAGGATGGATTTGTCTATACAAAGTCCTACCAACTATGCTCATCAAGCTTCATGTAACATATGCCAAAGTATGTATAATCTATTCAAACTTCAGGTAAACATATTCCAAAGTATTTGTAATCTATTCAAAACCCAACGTATGGTTAATAACCATATAATTATATAAACTATGCATAAAACCCCAACGCATGCTCCCTAGATCTTGTATTAAAATTGTTATGTCCTTATGCATAAACTCTACAATCTATAAACTGTGTATTGAATGCGACTATATGAAATATAAGGATTGCTAAGGATCTATACTATGATCTTAATGTTCAATCCCACAAATATGTGATCCGAATCCCAAGCTCACAGTTGTATTACATAAACACGCAATCGTAATGCTGGTTATTAAATCAATGTTCAAGATATTGTATTAACTGGATTGCTTATGTAAATCTCTGCATATTAACTATGATATAAATATTATGATCTCGACATTAATGCATGGTTTGTCTTGGTTAATGCAGGGCCACCAATGAATGCCAACACAGACAAGGGTTGGTGAAGCCATGTGATGGATTAAACACAATAGGTTATATAGTCTTATCTTCCCTCATGTGGAAACATGACGATTGTTGATCAAAGATCCTCAAGATCATAACTAGTTTCCACCTGAGGTTTAGCTATACAACAAGGTAATTGCATTGACCATTATCCTTTGTGGTTGCAGTGGTATGCTGCTGCGATGGGGTTGGATCTGTGTAGAGATTTCCCATCCATGCTATCATTTTTCTGAAGTGTAATAGGTTTAGCTTATTGTTTTAAGTGATGAAATGTTTTAATAGCTTCTACGGCCTCCCTATGGAGTGCTCATAGAGATTTCATGAGGGTTTTCCCTCCAGACCGTAATGTCTTTCGTTTTACAGTTCCGCTCTGTAACTTAGCTTGTTAAGCGTTTAGGCTTGGACTCTGGCTTTTGGAGTTAAGTGTTATACTGTGTGTGCTAGAGCTTCGAACACGTTCTTAGCACGAAGGTAAGGTATTCATAACCCCTTCCTCGACTCTCTATAATTTTATTAATGTTTGGTTATATTTTGTAACAAAGGTTCATTAACATTCTTGTTTCGTTGCAGGCTAAACTTTGAATCCCGAAGGGATTACATTGTTGGAAGAAAAGCTTACAGGATAAGATGGATGCTCAGCTTCGAGCATCTCTGGCCATTCTCCAAAATACTAGGGTAAGTTCCAAATAAATTAAACCCTTGATGTTTATAAATGTATAACATGATACCTTTATCTAGCTACCTCTGTATGTTGTTTTCGCAAAGGTTATGATAATCCTATGTTTAGAGTTTATGTATTTATTTAAATGATATAACCTACCTTGTAGTACTATTTGTTTTGTAGGGAAAACACAATATACATCATGGTTAAGGGAACACGACAACTTCCATAACTTCTGGTAAGCATACTTTGATTAACCCGTTAAGAATTGGTTATTACATTTTTAGCTTAAACCCTAATAAAATGTTTTCATTTGCTTACAAGTGGTCTCGTGGACATAAGGCATTAATGTGGTGGAAAGGGTGTCGAGTGCCTTCATGGAGATGAATCCGGTAACACCACTTAGACATTACTTCGACTTGAGTATGTTTCTTGGTTACTTGTTCCAAGATTCACGCAGGTTGAGACAGACATGCGAATGAACTGAGTTTTAGAAATTTACTTGTTGTGTATTAATCCTGTCGGCATAACTACTCTCTTTATGATATGATAATAAAAAATTCTTGCCAGCTCTTTTCATAGCTTCGTGTTTGTTAACTTGTTTATCATGCAAGTGTTTAAAAGGTTTAATGAACCAATGCAGTACAAAGATATTGTTAATACTTCAATGGGTTCTATTTATAGCCTTACGACTCTGTATTAAGTTATATATATGATATGTTAAATGATTGAACCTTGCAACTCTTTTATATGTGATGTGTTTGCAATATAAACCCTATGAGCCATACGGATCTATTTAACCATTTGGTTATCTACAAATATTAATTAGTATATGAATCATTACTTGTTTAAATGATTTTAAGTTATCTTTTCATGGCCTCGTGGCTTTGCTAAAACATTTGTATGCTAGATATTTAACCTAGAAATATTATACGAGCCTCATAGCTTTGTTTGATTATAAACACTTGTATGAAAATCGTATTTACTTAGCAATGTGTTTAACCTTGAATTTAAATGCTTAGTGGCCTCTCTGCTTTGTATAATTGTATGATTGTGAACGAGAACAAAAATCGTTTTTGGTATTTAAGTATATTAATGTTTAAAATAAAAATTTTTGGCTTCTGCATTATAATACCTTATGTATAATGTATTGTAATAGTTTATATAACAACTATGTTATTATGTGTTGATTATTCAGTCAATTGATACTAAGTAAAAATGGAAATACTAACTATGTTTAGGGAATACGGTAATACTTTCTCTTATACAAACCCTAGGTTTACTTAACAATTATAAAATGAAAATGATCAAAGAACAGAGATAGAATATTATCAATATTAATTCTGTCTAGAACAATATAAATTATAAAACTCTAGGTTTATATATATAGAGTATATTGATTACAGAACAAAAATAGAATACTATAGATACATAAACATAAGAAACATATTTCTTAGAAGTAAAATCATTTACAGAACATGTATTCAATATAAAATACAGTTCATTATTTGCTAATCATTCTACACAGTAAATACTAAAAAGATAAAAATAAATACTAAATACTAATAAAATAATAATAAAACCTGACTGAAAGAACATATTGAATCCAATCTGAATTTCGCCCTTCCTCCCAACCAATCTTCCAGAACAACCAAGCTTACTTGTTCTGAATCCCCCGAGCCTGTTTGCTGGAGCATAAGGACAAAGACTGCTAAAACAACCTAGAACTATCACTCAGTTCCACTTCTCAACTCAACAAAAAATTTTCACTCTTCCATCCAATCCTCCTTCTTGTATGATGGCAATGCTTATGAAATATTTTCCTAGGACTTAGGTCAATCATGAGACTCTTGCTCTAGAACCTCCATCTAGAGTTCTCACCTTAAAAATAGGGATGATGCCTCCTGCACATGTTGAGGTATTAAATAACAGTTTTCACCACTATGGGAAATCTTCCCAACACATGTCATTTCTCCTTATGCGCCAGCAAAAACTCTTTCAACAACTACTTCAGATTGGATTCTCCTGTTTTATTTTATTAAATAATAATAATAATACAATATCTTCAAATAAGTGTCTTTGACCACACTTGGTCAAATAATTGTTCAACAACAATTAAAAGCATTATTACAAAGTACTTAAACTTTAAATAAGGTTCTAGGGCTATTACATACACACCCCCTTAGAGATAACACCATCCTCAGTGTTATTCAATCTTCCATTGTCTCATCTTGAAACAAAATTGGATATGCCTCCTGCATTACTTTCCAATTCCAGAGTAGCCTCTTTTGGGCTAAGGTGCATCCACTGCACCTTTACTTGTCCAATAATGCGGTTCTGAAGGATAAGATCCCTCCTGCCGAAGATGCATTCTGGTTCCACTTGGAATTCTCTTTCCGGTTCCACCTGAATAACATTCCAATTGACAACATGATTAGCATAAGGTATGTACTTATTTAACAAAGAAACATGAAAAACATTATGTACATTTACCATGGAAAGTAATGCCAACCGATAATCTATCGATCCTATCCAGTCTAATATTTCAAAAGGACCACAATACTTGGGTGCTAGCTTAGCACACTTTCCCAATCTTATAGAAATATTTCTTGGATTTACCTTTACATAATCATGGTCCCGTATCTGGAACTTTCTTTAAGTTCTTTTTAAATCAGCGTAGCTCTTTTGTCTCTCTTGAGCTACCTTCAAATTTTGTTGTAGTTGTTTCATGGTTAGTTCCATATCCTTTAACAATTCATGACCTAACACCAATCTATCAACTAGACTACCCCAAGAAACTAGAGTGTTACACTTTCATCCATAAAGTATTTCAAATGGAATCATCTTAGCAGAAACTTGAAAATGGTCATTATAAGCAAACTCAACCAAATGTAAATAGTCTTCCCATTTTCATGGTTTATCCATAGCATACATTGTAAGCATGTCTTCTAAAATCTGATTAAATCTTTCAGTATTTCCATCAGCGTGAGGGTGAAAATATTTACTAAAATTCAGTTTAGTATCTAACCCCTTAACAAAGGTTTCCAAAAATTTCATGTAAACTTTGTATCTTGGTTAAAAACAATTATTTTAGGAACACCATGCAACATGAAAATTTCTTTCATAAATATTTCAGCAATATGAATAGATTTATAAGTAGATTTAAAAGGAATGAAATGTGATGCCTTACTTAACTTGTCAACCACAACCATTATAGAATCATTTTGTTTAGGGTTTCTAGGCAAACCTGTTTTGAAATCCATACTAATGACTTCCCATTTCCATTTTGGAATTGGTAAAGGCTGCAATAAACATGTTGGATGTTGATGTTCAGTTTTAACTTGCTGACACTCCATGCATTTAGTTATATATTCAACAACTCCATTTTTCATATTAGGCCAATAAAATTCTTTCTTTAACATAGTAATCATTTCCTGGTATCCAGGGTGTCCTGAATAAGGTGTCTTATGCCTTTCATTCATAATTAACAACTTTACTTCTACAAAATTAGGTACATACCTATCCTTATACATTAATAATGCATTTCTGCTAAATTTAAAATCTTTTTTTACTTAATGTTCTTCATTTTCTATTGTTTTAACTTTTATTTTCTGATATTCTTCATCATTTCTTGTTGTTGTTTGTACTTTAACCTCTAAATCAGTTTTATAACTTCTACTCGCAGTGACAAACAACATGTTAGCATGACGACTCAAAGCATCTGCTACCTTATTTTCTTTCCCCTTAATATGTTTTATTTTCAAATCATATTCGCTTAGAAAAGACAACCATCTTGCTTGTCTTGCATTCAAATTATGTTGGTCAAAAAGATAATTTAGACTAACATTATCTATTTTTAGTATAAAAATTCTACCAATCAAATAATGTTGCCACATTTTTAGTGCATGAATTATAGCATCCAACTCCCAATCAGGAGTTGCATAGTTTCTTTCATGTTCTTTTAATTTTCTTTACTCATAAGCCACAACATAATTATCTTGCATTAATACTCCTCCTAAACCTTCCTTACAGGCATTTGTTCAAATAGTAAATTCTTTATAAGGATCTGCAATATTAAGAATAGGAGTTGTTGTTAACAAATGTTTTAGTTTTTTAAAACTTTCTTCACATTTATTATTCCATTCAAATTTCTATCATTTCTTCTTTAAAGAAGTTATAAGATAAGCAATTCTTGAAAATCCTTCAATAAATTTTCTGTAGTAACCTGTTATTCCCATGAATGATTGTATATCAAATACGTCTTTAAGAACTATCCACTCCATTATGGCTTTTACTTTATCAGGATCAACTGATATACCTTCCTTAGTTATTACATGTCATAAGTACTGAATTCTATCTTTAAAGAAATCACACTTACTGAACTTTACATAAAGTTCTTGTTCCCCTAAAACTTGTAGTGCAATTCTTAAGTGCTCTTTATATTCTTATTCATTCTTAGAATAAATGAATATATCATCAATAAATACAACTACGAATTTATCAAATTATTTACTTAATATTCTATTCATTAAACACATAAATATTGTTGGTGCATTTTCCAACCCAAGAGGCATCACGACAAATTCATAATGACCATACCTAGTCCTAAAAGAATTTTTATAAATGTCTTCGTCCTTTACTCTTACTGGGTGATATCTCGATCGCAAATCTATCTTAGAAAATATACTTGCTCCTCTGAATTGATCGAATAGATCATCAATTCAGGGTAACGGGTATCTATTTTTAATTTTCATCTTCTTTAATTGTCTATAGTCGATACACAATCTTAAAGTACTATATTTATTTTTAAAAAACATTACTGGTACTTTCCAAGGGGACACACTTGGTTGGATATACTTTTTGTCAATTAACTCTTGAATTTTTTATTTTAATTCATTTAATTCCAAAATTTTCATTTTATAAGGAGCTTTTGAAGCTAGCACTGCTCCCAGTATGAGATCGATTGTAAAATGTATCTCTCTTTTAGGAGGCAGTCCTAGAACTTCTTCTAGAAATACATCCTTAGCTTTTTTAGTATTGGAATATCATTTATATCAAGTTCATAATTTTTATCTATGTCATCTAATATGTGAACAACAAAAACTCTGCATCCTTTCCTAACAGATCTTTTCATTTGCAATGCAGAGATTTCTCTAATCATAACTTTTCTAGGATTCCCTTTCACTAAAAACATAATTATTTACTTCATCCTTGCATGTAAAATATTTTGCATAATAATTTAATATCAATCTATGTTTCTCTAACCAGTCCATTCCTATTATCATGTCATATGATCCTAGAGGTAAAACATTCAAATATGCATGTCTTTTTATGTTATTCATGTAAAATTCACAGTTTTCAACAAAACTAGTTACTTTCCTTTTTGTGCATGTAGCTAGCTAAACTACCAAGACTTTTCAAATTTACTTTGTTGAAGTTTACATCCGTCCACAATTCTAGGAGATATATAACTTAGACTTGCACCTAAATCTATCAACATAGAAATAGATTTGTCTTGTAACATACCTTCTATTTCGACCATTGTTGATTGATGTTCTACATGTCGATTCTCCAATGTTGCGTTGACCCTTGGTATGCGTTTGGCCACATCACCTACAGTAGCATCTTCTTGAATAGAATGTATATTATTAGTAATCTTTCTCTTCTTTGGAAAATATTTAAAGTAGTGTGGTTCACCATAGTCCCAACATTGTAAAGGAGCTCTTGGATTATTAACTTTGTTATAAGTAGAAGATGTATCTCTTCTTTGATTATTCACTGCATTTTGAGCTATCTTTATAAAATTATTACTTTGATAACTTTTATGAATATTTCCAGCACTTCTGAAAAATTTATTAACTCTTTTCTTGTTATCAAAGCTCTTTCCTGTCCAAGCTAGTAAATTAATTATTTTTTTTTTATTTTGATCAAAACAGAAATTTGCTTTCCTCATTGCCTCTTCTAACATTTTAGGATTATCATACTCAATCCTTTATTTATATATAATAGGAAAAAAACTTAAAAATATTTGTACATTTGGTTTCTCTTCAGTAATCTAAGGTACATATCGTAATAACCTTAGAAACATGCTGCACAATTCTTTCATAGTTAGTGTTCCAAGTTTCATCTCATAAAATTCTTTGGCTTTCTCTTCATAATATTGTTCAGATAGATATTTGCTTTTAAACAATTTCTTAAATGAACTCCATGTGATATGATGTTCTTTTAAATTCTTTATCTTTTTAATATATTGCCACCATATATCTGCATTTCCAGACAGATTATAAATATCCATCTTTGCTTTAAGTTCTGTACAGTAATTGTAAATCTGAAAATATTTATGCATTCTGGACAGCCATGCTTCGGATTCTTCTTTGGTTTCTACTTCACCATTGAACAAAGGTGGTTTCATTTTCTTAAAATCTTTCGTAATTTCCTCATAGTGTTTACTCTTTTTAGTAATTTGTTCATCATCACTATTATCACTTGTATTATGTTTATGTTTATGTTGGCTTACTGAGATACCACTAGATGAATCACTTTCATTATCTGCAAATATTAACTTTCTTCCTCTACATGTATATGATGGAGGTTTCTTGATTTCTTCATCTGAAGGTTTATTCTTTATTGTTTCTTGCTCAAGTAGTTTAGTGAGCAGAATGTTATTTAACTCTTACTGAGCCTTTAAGTACATTCGTTATATTCCTTTACACTTAAAATTTATGCTTTTAATTTTTTCAGAGTTTGTAAAATTCAATATTGATTATCATTTCTGTTATCATTTAGATCAAACCATAAATTATCATTATTAACATTTTCCTGTTCATGGTTATTTTGCTCATGAATTTCTTGTTCACTGTGATGTGTTCCATCTTCAGCAGATGTCTCTACTCCATCAATTTTCCTGCAAAATAGAGATCACACTTGTGTACCAGAATATCATAAATAAAATATAAGTCAGTTTTTGTTTCTTGTTTCATAATGATCATGCGAGTTGAGCCAATTTTCAGGCCTAGTGTTTGTAACCATGCTCTCATACCAATTTGTCACATCCCCAATTTTACTCAATTTTTAAAAACAATATATGCACATGTTGATGACATTGTTTTGTTAAAATTCAATATGCTAAGACAGAAAATAGCAGCATTACATTCCATTTCACAATAATAGCATATACAGGATCACTGAAGAAATAACAAGCATAGCATAAACACAAGAGACAGAGATTTATCTTGGGAAACCCTCATGGGGTAGAAAACCCAGCAAAGCTTCCTCAATATAGATGACCAGCAATATACAAAGATGCAAACCCTGAGCATAAGCTCCTTCTCCTCCATAGCAGACCTCTCCTCCACAAATGCGCCTTTCTCAAGTGAGTGAGTGTGTATAATGAGGAACACACCTCCTCTATTTATACACTACTCTGATATGTATTTTACACAAGTACACGTAGGCTCGTATTTAACCAATAGGTTAAATACCCCACTACAACTAACTGGGCCGACCCCTCTAGGGTGGTCTAATAACCCATTGACCCACATAACACATACAGGGCCGACCCCTACTAGGGAAGTCTAATAACCCGAGTTACCACATTCCGACGGAGGAATAAACATCTCCGGATATACAATAAGATCTTCACGGAGGAATGAAACATATCCGGAATAATAAAGTACAAATATAATATTCTTTGAAGTTACAATATCTCAACACTCCCCCTTAACGAGAAGGATATTATAACAACATCTGCACGAGCAAGGAGTCATCAACATCATACATGATACATCTATAAATCATTGGAAGCTTTCTTCAATTTGTCTTCATCAGTAACTCAAACAGTTACTGGTACATCAATGTCAACATCAATATCAGCATTACGATCATCAGCATCGTAATCACACGATCAGCAGCATCATCATCACACTATCAACAGCAGCACGATCAGCATCGTCATCATACGATCATCAGCATCGTCATCACACGATCATCAGCATCGTCATCACACGATCATCAGCATCGTCATCACACGATCATCAGTATCGTCATCATACGATCATCAGTATCGTCATCAGCATCGTCATCACACGATCATCAGCATCGTCATCAGCATCGTCATCATACGATCATCAGCATCATCACCACACGATCATCAGCATCGTCATCATACGATCATCAGCATCGTCATCATACGATCATCAGCATCGTCATCACACGATCATTGGCATCGTCATCACACGATCATCAGCATCGTCATCATACGATCATCAGCATCGTCATCACACGATCATCGGCATCGTCAAGGAATGATGTAAACTAGTCATGTACCTTTTGAACCGAAGTCTAGGGACGATCCAGTCCTATCATTATCGAAGACATACATCTAGGCTCTTCTTTCGGACTTAAGTCCAGGAATGATCCAATCCCTTCATTCTCGAAGACATACGTCTACGGCTCTTCTTTCGGACTGAAGTCCAGGAATGATCCCAATCCCTTCATTATCGGAGACATACGTCTACGGCTCTTCTTTCGGACTGAAGTCCAGGAATGATCCCAATCCCTTCATTATCGGAGACATACGTCTACGGCTCTTCTTTTGGACCGAAGTCCAGGAATGATCCCAATCCCTTCATTATCGGAGACATACGTCTACGGCTCTTCTTTCGGACCGAAGTCCAGGAATGATCCCAATCCCTTCATTATCGGAGACATACGTCTACGGCTCTTCTTTCGGACCGAAGTCCAGGAATGATCCCAATCCCTTCATTATCGGAGACATACGTCTACGGCTCTTCTTTCGGACCGAAGTCCAGGAATGATCCCAATCCCTTCATTATCGGAGACATACGTCTACGGCTCTTCTTTCGGATCGAAGTCCAGGAATGATCCCAATCCCTTCATTATCGGAGACATACGTCTACGGCTCTTCTTTCGGACCGAAGTCCAGGAATGATCCCAATCCCTTCATTATCGGAGACATACGTCTACGGCTCTTCTTTCGGACCAAAGTCCAGGAATGATCCCAATCCCTTCATTATCGGAGACATACGTCTACGGCTCTTCTTTCGGACCGAAGTCCAGGAATGATCCCAATCCCTTCATTATCGAAGACATACGTCTACGGCTCTTCTTTCGGACCAAAGTCCAGGAATGATCCCAATCCCTTCATTATCGAAGACCTCACGTCTACGGCTCTCTTTAGGACTGAAAGTCCAGGGATGATCCCAATCCCCTCAACTGTCCACTAAGGACTTCATTCTCGGAGACCTTACGTCTACGGCTCTCTTTAGGACTGAAAGTCCAGGGATGATCCCAATCCCCTCAACTGTCCACTAAGGACTTCATTCTCGGAGACCTCACGTCTACGGCTCTCTTTAGGACTGAAAGTCCAGGGATGATCCAATCCCCTCAAGTCCACCAAGGACTTCATTCTCGGAGACCTCACGTCTACGGCTCTCTTTAGGACTGAAAGTCCAGGGATGATCCAATCCCCTCAACTGTCCACTAAGGACTTCATTCTCGGAGACCTCACGTCTACGGCTCTCTTTAGGACTGAAATTCCAGGGATGATCCAATCCCCTCAAGTCCGCCAAGGACTTCATTCTCGGAGACTTCACGTCTACGGCTCTCTTTAGGACTGAAAGTCCAGGGATGATCCAATCCCTTTCTGTATTCTCATCTATACAAGAGCAGTTATCACATTAGCATGTATTCTCACCAATACATCAAAACATGTATACATCACAACTAGCATGTATTATTACTAATACATCAAAACATGTATACATCACACCAAAACATGTATACATCACAACTAGCATGTATTCTTACTAATACATCTAACATCAAAACATGTATACATCACAACTAGCATGTATTCTTACTAATACATCAAAACATGTATAAGTAAAGCTAAGTATTCTAAGTATAAGAGTCCTAAATCTAAATATTTCTAAGTAACTGGGTGTAGAGAACAGGTTACCTCATCAACGACCTTGTTGTTTGATGAGACAATCTCATCAGTAGTGACTATACTACTCCCCCTTTCGAGGAGGGTCCTTTTGAACTACACCAAGCTTGTATTCAAACTTCACTCGAGACAGAGGTTTGGTTGGTAACTTCTTCACTTGACGTAGAGGCTTGGTTAGTACAACGGTAACCTGTTACAAATTCAAACTTTTAGAGTTCCTTTCTGTGTCATATCTTGTTAGTTCCCTATGTTCTTTGACTTATCATGGAACACTAGATTCTATGTCATCTTGATACAACTCTAAATATCACATAGGATCTCAGTTGGTTCTATCTCTAAGTCAAACAATCCTAAAGCCAAACTTCTTCACAACTAGCAGAGCAAGCAGCCATATATTCCGCTTGTGCTGAGAGCCACACTAGACTGCTTCCAGCTAAACCACGAGATCATGGCTAATCCCAGACAATAACATCCTCTCGATGTGTTCTTCTTGTCTGATACACTTCCTGCCCAAACAGAATCTGAATAGCCATCTGAAGTCATGATCTTCAAGATAGCATAGATCAAATTCTATCGTGTCCTTTATGTGCCTCATCACATACTTTGCAACTATCAGGTAAACACATCTAGTTTCCACTAGATACTAACTCAAGGTGTTCATAACAAAGCATATATCTAACCTAGTATATGTTAGATATATCAAAGACCCAATAAATTGACTGTACAGAGTTATATCCACTAACTCTGATGAGTTATCCCCTAACAGCTTCAAGTTGGAATCCATAAGAGTGGCCATTCCAACACCTCAAGTCATATTTCTCATCATAGTTTCCCTGGTTGAGAAATATTCCTTCTGAGCCTTGCCATACTTCCAGACCTAGGAAGTAAAGCATCAATTTGAGATCTTTCATTTTTCATTTCTGCATTGAATGATCTTCTGCATATCTATCTGTGCCATCTCTCGTTAGATGGGTCTACTGATATGAGCCTCAATATCATTCGAACTCTGTGGTGAGTTCCTTCTTGCATCCATGTCATATGTGTATCATATTCAACCTTGTAGCAAAGGTTGAGATCCACATCACCCATGGTGATCATTAAGCTTATCAAATTATTATCGATCCTAGGTACCTATACAGAACCTGATCCATACTTCTTCTTTAATTACACCATACTTGGAGCAAACATCTTGTCGTGATTCTCTTCCCCTTTCTAAGAGAATCTTCTAACCATGAGCCTTCTATATTTTGTTTGATTTGTAAATCTTCTTGTTTGAACATCCACCACTTGTACGGTGTACATCATTCTTCATGACCTTTCCTACAAATCAAAATTAAGTACATGATTAGTAATACTTCATAATCATCAAAAGATAACCCATTATGCATACAGATATCATTTACATAGTGATGCAACTATTTTGACCAATACTTTGGCACAACACTTTCCCATATCCTGTATGCATACAGTGGCTATCTAGATGCCTTCCATCTCTACCAGAACATACTATCGAGAGTGTGCACAACTCTCAGCATGTCAGCAAAGAGGTTTCATTCTAGACAAGCAACAATGGAATGTTTGTCCAAACATATGCACATTAGTTGTATACTGTTCAATGCTCTATGAATGTTTACACTCAACATTATATATTCTAGGAATACAAATATGCATGCAGGCAATATCATTACTATTTCAAATAGCAACTCAAATACTTATCTTTTATGTTTGTGTGGCTGCCTCCCGCTTGATCTTCTGTATGTCTTTTGAACTTCTATTCATTCTGTACCACTGTGCATGCTCAAGAGTCATCCTCACAATCTCATACACAAACATACACTCATTAGTATATTCTAAATGCTATCAAAACATTATAGTACTAAATAATCTTGAAAACGTATAGTCATGATTATAGTTAATAAACATTAGTATTCAAGATTTCAGGGAAGTCTTCTTTTACTCATGCATATCATTGATAAAAGATATAATATGCATAATCCCTTGATTACTAACTTTATGAATAAGCATAACCAATCATTCCAAGTATACTTATATAAGGGATCCTAACACAAGGTAAGATTCATGGGAAACATACCTGGATTAGTATACCTACTTGGTTATGTACAACATACCTAAACAACCTCTTCAATGATTTAGAGATCCTGAGCTAGAACCTGCATGTCTCATAGGTTAAGCATAATATAACAAAGTCATACATACCTCGTAAGTAGAACAAAGATTATGGATGAGTCTTTGTCTTCATGTTTTCATGGTCATGGAGCCTGATTTGTCTTTTGTGATGTACCTGTATCTTGTTAGCAGACAACCTCAACCTCACACAACACCATAATGCATTAGTACAATCATAAGTGTCAACACCCTAACCAATGTATATCTTCTATCATGCATTCATAATTTTGTTAAGGTGATACAACAAATCTAAAATCAAGATTGTACTAACTGTAATAACATGAAGACAAACATACCATAAACTTAATCATGAACAAATCTCAAAACATACCTCGATGAGTCATACCTATCAAGATCGCTTGTAGTCTCCTTATGTAAAGCCTTAGCCTCATCTCCCTCTGAAACATGAACTCCTTCACTTATGTAGGTTACCAATCCATCTTCTTCTAGGATTAACCCTATCCACTTGATTTGCAAGAACTGGACCTGGAGCTGGATATGGGTTTGTCAGAGAAACCCCAAAAATTCAAACTTTGAATTTCAAACTTCCGAAAGGATAGAGATATGCGCCTTGATGAGCTGATCAAACTGATATATTCAGAATTTGAAAACTGCAAAGTTTTACTCCTTAATTTTGCCTTTGAAACTTTCGGATTCACTGGACGTGACCCTAAACTGGGGTTTGATGAAGCCCACTCTTTTGCCCCATCAAAAAGTTTGATCCAAAGCTCTAAGCTTCTATTTTTCTAAGGAGCTTCCAGCCATGGTCACAGATTTCAAAAATTCCCATTTTTACAGAAGCCCTAATTTTCCGCTTTTCTGATCAAAGTCCCGAACTAGGGTCTAATCAAGCCCGGCCTTATGCCCAACCAAAAATTCTGATATTGGTCTCTAAATTTCTATTTTTATGAGTAGCATCCAGCCGTGGTCTCCGATTACAAAAATTCCAACTTTCTCCAAAGCCCTAAATTCCGGAAGTCATGAATGAAGGTACCAAAAAATAATTCTGTTTTGACAGAAATATGTACCTGATTGTTTCTGGTGTAACTCTGAAATTTTTGATCCACAGGGTCTGAAACAGTTTCTTGAGATATCCTGACCTGTTATCTTTCCATCCTGACAGGTCTGACCTCAATTGGATTCTCTGAGAGAGAGTTATGCCAAATGTCGCAACGTGACCTGTTTTGGGAAAATACAGGAGAGCGAATTTGTACGGAGTGCCACGTGTCACTGTTTGACCTTCGGCCTCTGAAAACGTTTTCTGAGATATCCCGGCCTGTTATCTTTCCATCCTGACAGGTCTGACCTCAATTGGATTTTCTGAGAGAGAGTTATGCCAAGTGTCGCAACGTGACCTGTTTATGGGATAATACAGGAGAGCGCACTTGTACGGAGTGCCACGTGTCACTGGTTCAACTTCGGCCTCTGAAAAAGTTTTCTGAGATAGTGCAGACTGTGTAATACCTATCACTTTTTACGAAATTTCATTTGGAGCTTCCTAGCCCAAGATATGACCTTTTTCCCAAGGTCACCTGATTTTGACTCAGATATGGAAGAGGCAGAAACCCTATATTGTACAGATCATAAATCACAAAGTACAACGAATTAGAGGTTTTCCTTTGGACACAAGGTACCTGGAGATTTTAGATTCGTCCTGTAACAATTTCAGATCCGAAAACTTCGCCAAAACGGATTTATAGCGAAAGTGCTACGATGACTGGTTTTTGCTATGTAAAACCCTAACCTTCAAATTGTCGTAAGTAAAGCAAGTGTCTTTAGTGCCATACCTTGTCTTCCTTCAGGTCAGCTCTGATACCATGTTAAAATTCAATATGCTAAGACAGAAAATAGCAGCATTACATTCCATTTCACAATAATAGCATATACAGGATCACTGAAGAAATAACAAGCATAGCATAAACACAAGAGACAGAGATTTATCCTGGGAAACCCTCATGGGGTAGAAAACCCAGCAAAGCTTCCTCAATATAGATGCCCAGCAATATACAAAGATGAAAACCCTGAGCATAAGCTCCTTCTCCTCCATAGCAGACCTCTCCTCCACAAATGCGCCTTTCTCAAGTGAGTGAGTGTGTATAATGAGGAACATACCTCCTCTATTTATAGACTACTCTGATATGTATTTTACACAAGTACACGTAGGCTCGTATTTAACCAATAGGTTAAATACCCCACTACAACTAACTAGGCCGACCCCTCTAGGGTGGTCTAATAACCCTTTGACCCACATAACACATACAGGGCCGACCCCTACTAGGGAAGTCTAATAACCCGAGTTACCACATTCCGACGGAGGAATAAACATCTCCGGATATACAATAAGATCTTCACGGAGGAATGAAACATCTCCGGAATAATAAAGTACAAATATAATATTCTTTGAAGTTACAATATCTCAACATGTTTCTTATGTCGTAGATATGTGATATGAAGAGGATGTTGTGTGACTCAACATCGTCCATCTATAAGGTATAATTTGCATTTCTGTAAACCATGTATACATCAAATATTTATTACATTTTGTTTGCGGAATAAAATCTAGCCTTAGCTTGGCGATTACATGTCATTATAGCATTCATATCTGACTTCACTACTGTCGTAACTCATTAAGATTTCTATTGATATCTTATTAAGATTATCTTACAACTATTAATGTTGTTCTAGCTTAGTGGACAATCCATAATCCATTTTAAGCTATCGAACCTGCATCAAATTCATTATGGTGTAAAATACCTTATGTACAACTGTTACGGTTATTTTATTAGTATTCAAGAGATTAAGTGGAAAGTTTGACTTATGGTATTGCTACCATAAGCCGACTTCATCCACAACTTATAACTAAGTATAAGTCCTACCAACTATGCTAATCGAGCTTCACGTAACATATTCCAAAGTATTTGTAATGTATTCAAACTTCATGTAAACATATGCCAAAGTATTTGTAATCTATTCAAAACCAAATGTTGATGTATATGTAACTTCGGAATGTATTTCATTTGTGTATTATATATATATTTATTGTACCCTTATAAGAGATGTGTTATTCCTCTATAAGGAAGTGTCGTCATGTGGATTGACAAGTGTCGCAAGTGTGTGTACTTGCCAATGGGTTATTAGACCACCTTATGGGGTCGGCCCTAATTAATATATAATATAATGTGGATGTACTCAAGTAGACAAGTCGGCCCCAGTAGGTCACTGGGCAAAAAGGTGAGTATAAATAGAGATAGGAGATCTCTATTTTACTCACTCGGAAAAGCATCTATCTCTCTCTCTGAAAAGTGGCGCACTAGTGAGGAGGAGGAGGATCATCTGCTAGGATACTATCTCTGTATTATTTGGTTGTATTTTGGTTGAGCCATTGCTCTCTCTATCTCTGAGGAAGTTGTGGGGTTTTTCACCTTAGGGTTTTCCCCACGGAAACTCTGTGTCTCTTGTCTCTATGCTTTTGATTCTTGTGATGCTTGTGATGCTTGTCATATTATGATTGTCATGCATTGATATACTGTAGATGTTATTCTCTCAGCAAAGATCCTATAGTATTGTGATTTAATACTAAAAATTTAACATGGTATCAGAGCTTAACTGAGAAGAAGACATTTTGCAGTGACGGAAGCTTGTATTCCTTGTTTATTGGGTTTCTCTCCACAGATTTTTGAAATTCAGTATAGTAGATTGGATCTACTTATCAAGGCGCATCTTTCTGTCCAATCAGATTTCAGTTCCGAGCATTTTCAGTTTTGGCCCTAAAAATTAGGGTTTCCACAAAAATAGGAATTTCTGGAAACTGAAGGTACAGCTGGAAGCTCCTTGTAAAAATCGAAGGTTTGAGCTTTGGATCGAGATTTTTGGCTGGGTAGATCTCCGGGAAACTCAAACCCTAATTCAGGGCTCTCCCCAATGAACCCGGGAGGACAAAAAGGCAATTTTGAAGGGCAAGACTTTGTTGATCTCAAATTCTGAATGTACTAGGCTGATCAGCTCTCCAAGGCGCATCTTTCTATCCTTTCGGAATTTTGAAATTCACATTTTGAATTTTTAGGGTTTCTCTGACAAACCCTAATCCGGGACAAGATCCAGTTTTCAGCACTTCAAGTGGTAAGTTCTAAATCTTTTCTATTTCCATTTGAAGTACTCTTAAAGATGTCTCTTCACACCAAGCTTGAGGATAAGCTTGAAGGGGTTGATAACTTCCGAGCCTGGAAGTATAGGATTGGGTAATCCTGGAAGAGAATGAGTTGGACTCATATGTGAAAGAAGACATCCCTATCCCAGAGGATGAAGAGGCCAAGGCATTGCACAAGAAGAACTTGGTCAAGGCAAAGAGAATCATTGCTGATTATATCAAAGACCATCTTATACCCCATGTGTCTTCTCTCAAGACACCCAAAGAGATGTTTGAATCTTTGACCAAGCTATTTGAAGGAAAGAACATAAATCGGAAGATGACCCTGCGGAACCAATTGAAAGCAGTGAAGTTTCAGAATGGAGAAACCATTCAATCTTACTTTTCAAGGGTCTCTCAGATCAAGGAACAATTAGAAGCAGTAGATGAAATGGTGGAGAATGGTGAGGTGGTGATGACTACTCTAAATGGCCTACCCAGGTCATGGGATTCCTTTATTCAAGGAATTTGTGCAAGGAAGAAGTTGATCTCTTTCAGTAGACTTCGGGAAGAATGCTCTCAAGAAGAAGCTAGACTTATAGCTCGTGAGGAAAAGATGGGAGGAGAAGATCAAGCTCTTGCAGCTCACACCAAAAGAAGCAAAACCAAGAAGGATCCCTCTCGCCTCAATAGGTCCCATCAAAAGAAGAACAGGAAAGACCTAAGATGCTTCACATGCAATGAGAAGGGTCACTTTGCTTCAGATTGTCCTAAGAACAAAAGGGATAATAACAAAAATCCTAATAAAAAGAAGAAGGGCAGCAAAAGAAGGTTTCATGCTCATGCTGCTGAAGATGATGAACCCCCAAAGAAGAAGGCTAAGGCAGAAAGTAGTAGTGATGATGATTCATCAAGTGAAGAAGAGTATGTTCTGATCTCTGCACTCACTGGTACCATCTCCCATGGTTGTAATGATTGGTTGATTGATAGTGGGGCTTCCAAACACATGACTGGGTTCAAGGAATCTTTTGTGAATCTTTCTGAACATGAATCACCCCATAAGGTGAAACTTGGGGATGATTATCAATATCCAATCAAAGAAAGTGGTGAAGCTTCTTACAACCTAGATTCTGGAAAATCTCTGAAGATGAAGGAAGTCCTCTATGTACCTAGACTCAAGAAGAACTTACTCTCCATCTCTACTTTAGATGCAAAAGGTATGAGGGTTGCATTTGTTGATGGCCAAGTACTAATGTGGCCAAAGGGAAAGACCATGGATGATGCAGTAGTGATTGGAGAGAAAGAGGGAGGCTTGTATAAACTAAAGGGTCAACCTGAACATGCCATGATACATGAATCCATGGAGCCAAGTGAACTTTGGCATAGGAGACTTGCTCACATGCACTATAGAGCAGTTCCAATTGCAAGCAAGGCTGTAGAAGGTCTTCCTGAAATCAAGACCAAACATGAAGGTGTTTGCAAAGGATGTGCAAAAGGTAAGAAGATTAAGAAGGCTTTCCCAAGCAGTGAAAGCAAGGCAAAAGACATCCTGGAAATCATCCACTCAGATGTATGTGGCCCCATGTCATCCAGTTCCCTAAGTGGGTATGTTTACTATGTATCATTTATTGATGACTTCTCCAGGAAGACTTGGGTATACTTCTTGAAGGGCAAAGATGAGGTGTTTGATAAATTCAAGGAATTCAAAACCTTGATGGAGAATCAAACTGACAAGAAAATCAAGACATTCAAATCTGACAATGGTGGAGAATTCACCTCAAATGACTTCAAGAAGCTTTGCAGTGATTCAGGGATTAAGAGGGAGTTGACTGCTCCTTATAATCCTCAACAGAATGGAGTTGCAGAAAGGAAGAACAGAACTATCATGGAAGCAGCAAGGGCAATGTTGCATGACCAGGATCTTCCTATGCATCTATGGGCCGAAGCAGCTAGAACAGCTGTATATGTGCAGAACAGAACACCCCACAAGATATTGGACAACAAGACACCAGAAGAAGTCTTTTCTGGTAAGAAACCTGAAGTCAGCCATCTCAGAATATTTGGTTGTCCAGTATACACTCATATCCCAAAGGAGAAGAGGACTAAACTAGATCCTTCAGGAAAGAAGGGCATCTTTGTGGGTTATAGTGAAAGCTCGAAGGCTTACAGAATATATTTTCCAGGGTTCAAGAAGATTGATGTCAGCAGGGATGTAACATTTGATGAGAATTCAGCATTCATCAAATCAAGAAAGGCACCTACCGAAGTTTATGAAGAACCTAAGGAAACAAGATTTCAGGACACTACCATGACTGAAGCAGTTCCAGAAACTGCTCGTGAGTTTGAAGATCCACAAGAACCTGTAGATCCACCCCGTGAGGATAACTCTCACAAAAGGAAACCTGTATGGGCTAGAGAGCTCATTCATGATGCAGAAAGATTTGGCATTCCAGAAGAAGAACACAGAGCAAAGAAGAGAACCAGATCACACACCAGTTATGTTGCTTTACTCTGTGACATCATGAACAAAGAGCCTTCTAGTTATGAAGAGGCAGCAGAAAAGAAAGAATGGAAGGATGCTATGGTTGAGGAATATCAATCAATTATGAAGAATGATGTTTGGGATGTTGTCCCAAGACCTAAAGAGAAGTCTGTTGTGACTTCCAAGTGGATCTACAAAATCAAGCATGCTGCAGATGGCAGTGTGGAAAAATATAAAGCAAGATTCGTAGCTCGTGGTTTCTCTCAGAAGGAAGGAATAGACTATGAAGAAAACTTTGCACCTGTAGCCAGATATACTTCCATCAGAACAGTACTTGCCCTGGCTGTAGCAATGAAATGGAAGATACACCAGATGGATGTCAAGACTGCTTTCCTGAACGGTGTAGTAGAAGAGGAAGTATATGTGGAACAGCCACTCGGCTTTGAAATACATGACAGGGAATCTTATGTATGCAGATTGAAGAAAGCCTTGTATGGCTTGAAGCAAGCTCCCAGAACCTGGTATGGTAGGATGGACAGTTTCCTATCTAGTTTGGGCTTTACCAAGAGTAAAGCGGATTCCAACCTTTACTACAAGGTTGAGGAAGGGAATCCTGTGATTCTACTACTATATGTGGATGACTTATTTGTGACAGGAGATGACAGAATGATTGCAGATACCAAGAGGAAGCTTGCAGCTGAATTCGATATGAAAGATTTGGGAATGATGCACTATTTCCTAGGTATGGAAGTGTGGCAGAATGCAGGTGGGATCTTCCTTGGTCAAGGGAGGTACACAGTAGATATCCTGAAGAGATTTGGGATGATGGAGTGCAAAGCCATGGCCACACCTATGGAATCGAATCTGAAGCTCCTTTGTGATGCTTCATCTGAGCCAGTTGATGTTTCTATGTATCGTCAGATTATTGGGTCCTTGATGTACCTGATGAACACGAGACCAGATATTTGCTTTGCTGTGAACACATTGAGCCAGTTCCTGACGGATCCGAGGAGTGTTCACCTGGTTGTTGTAAAGCATGTTCTGAGGTACCTGAAGGGTACAGTGGATTATGGGCTCAGATATGAGGTGAATCAAAAGTTTAACCTGCAGGGTTATGTTGATTCAGATTGGGCTGGCAGTGCTGCAGATAGGAAGATCACATCTGGGTGTTGCTTCAGTATGGGATCAGGTGTGATCTCTTGGTTTAGCAGGAAGCAGTCCTGCGTAGCACTGAGTACAGCTGAGGCAGAGTATGTTGCAGCCTGTTCAGCTAGTTGTGAGGCAGTATGGCTACGGAAGCTACTGTCTGAGTTATTTGATCTCCCGTTGGAAGCTACTGGTATCTTCTGTGATAACCAGAGTTGTGTGAAGCTGTCCGAGAACCCAGTGTTTCATGACAGGTCGAAACACATAGAGATCAAATACCACTATATCAGGGATATGGTGCAGAGAGGAGCTGTGAAGCTCCTGTATGTTGCGACGGACGAGCAGATTGCAGATGTGCTGACGAAGCCACTAGCCAGGGTGAAGTTCGAGTACTTTAGAGAGAGGCTTGGCGTTATTCAGATCGAGGACACTTCGAGGAAGAAGTGATGGACACATTTGCTGAAGCCATTCCAAGCATGTTGGAAGGAGGATCCTTCACATGGCTGTGGATGTAAGCGCTGGATGATGAACATCAGGATGATGTTCTAGTTTCTGCTGGATATGATCAGTTGGATCATTTTATGTATGTATGTATGCATCATGTTGGATGCTGGATATGATCAGTTGGATCATTTTATGTATGTATGTATGCATCATGTTGGATGCTGGATATGATCAATTGGATCATGTGTATGTATTTTATATGCATCATGTTGGATGCTTGGACCATGTATCTGTATATGTATCAGGTGGATACATTGTATGATCAGGTGGATCATGTTTGGTGATATATATCATATGTTCTGTATTTTGATGATCAGGAGGATCATGTATGATGATATGTATCAGGTAGATACTTGGCATGCAGCAGGATGTTGCATTGATGATCAGGAGGATCATGTATGATGATATGTATCAGGTAGATACTTGGCATGCAGCAGGATGTTGCATTGATGATCAGGAGGATCATGTATGATGATACGTATCAGGTAGATACTTGGCATGCAGCAGGATGTTGCATTGATGATCAGGAGGATCATGTATGATGATATGTATCAAGTAGATACTTGGTATGCAGCAGGATGTTGCATTGATGATCAGGATGATCGTAGATGACGAGCTTCAGGATGTTGCTCCAGATGACATGCAGCAGGATGTTGCAGTGATGATCAGGATGATCATAGATGACGAGCTTCAGGATGTTGCTCCAGATGACCTGCAGCAGGACGTTGGAGTGATGATGATCAGGATGATCATAGATGACAAGCTTCAGGATGTTGCTCCAGATGACATGCAGCAGGATGTTGCAGTGATGATTAGGATGATCATAGATGACGAGCTTCAGGATGTTGCTCCAGATGACATGCAGCAGGACGTTGCAGTGTTGATGATCAGGATGATCATGGATACATCAGGATGATGTATGGTGAGTATCAGGTTGATACTTTGTGGCCGTGGATCAGGTTGTGCAGATGAGCATGTAATTCGTTGCCCTGGGAGATTTGCAGATGGTCTTGCGAGGTTTTGCCTATGGCATGTAATTCGTTTCCCTGGGACATCTGGCAAATGCTCTTTCAAGGTTTTGCTCTGGGAGGACATGTAATTCGTTTCCCTGGGAGATCTGCAGATAGTCTTGCGAGGTTTTGCCTATGGCATGTAATTCGTTGCCCTGGGATATCTGGCAGATGCTCTTGCGAGGTTTTGTCCTATGGCATGTAATTCGTTTCCCTGGGAGATCCGATAGGTTGGGCTGTGTGCCCGTAATCAGTCCTGGGATGCTCTTGCGAGGTTTTGCCATGACCACATGTAATTCGTTGCCCTGGGAGATCCTATAGGTAGATCTGTGTGCTCGTAACAGCTTGGGATGCTCTTGCGAGGTTTTGTGGTGAGGTCACATGTAATTCGTTGCCCTGGGAGATCCTATAGGTAGAGCTGTGTGCTCGTAATAGCCTGGGATGCTCTTGCAAGGTTTTGTGACGCACGTAAAAGTACTAAGGATTCCACAGTATGGCCAGTGATGACGAAGACCTGCAGGTGGTGGGCCTACATCCAGTATGAAAAAGGACTGGCTCTGTAGAACTTCCTATGACGAGTAGAGACAGAGATTGGATGAGATAGTAGCAGCAGTGACGATGATGATGACGATGCATCAATGACGATGATCCAGAGAAGAAGACTTGTCTAGCAGATCTGTGTCGAGAAATACCTTCCTAGTTAAGAGGGAGTGTTGATGTATATGTAAGTTCGGAATGTATTTCATCTATGTATTATAGATATATTTATTGTACCCTTATAAGAGATGTGTTATTCCTCTATAAGGAAGTGTCGTCATGTGGATTGACAAGTGTCGCAAGTGTGTGTACTTGCCAATGGGTTATTAGACCACCTTATGGGGTCGGCCCTAATTAATATATAATATAATGTGGATGTACTCAAGTAGACAAGTCGGCCCCAGTAGGTCACTGGGCAAAAAGGTGAGTATAAATAGAGATAGGAGATCTCTATTTTACTCACTCGGAAAAGCATCTATCTCTCTCTCTGAAAAGTGGCGCACTAGTGAGGAGGAGGAGGATCATCTGCTAGGAGACTATCTCTGTATTATTTGGTTGTATTTTGGTTGAGCCATTGCTCTCTCTATCTCTGAGGAAGTTGTGGGGTTTTTCACCTTAGGGTTTTCCCCACGGAAACTCTGTGTCTCTTGTCTCTATGCTTTTGATTCTTGTGATGCTTGTGATGCTTGTCATATTATGATTGTCATGCATTGATATACTATAGATGTTATTCTCTCAGCAAAGATCCTATAGTATTGTGATTTAATACTAAAAATTTAACACCCAACGTATGTTTAATAACCATATAATTATATAAACTATGCATAAAACCCCAATGCATGCTCCCTAGAGCTTGTATTAAAATGGTTATGTGATTATGCATAAACTCTACAATACATAAACTATGTATTGAATGTGACTATATGAAATCTCAAGCTTGCTAAGGATCTATACTATGATCTTAATTTTCAATCCCACGAATATGTGATCCGAATCTCGAGCTCACAGTTGTATTACATAAACATGCAATCGTAATGTTGGTTATTAAATCAATGTTTAAGATCTTGTATTAACTCGATAGATTATGTAAATCTCTGCATATTAATTATGATATCAATATTATGATCTCAGCATTAATGCATGGTTTGTATTGGTTAACGTAGGGCCGTTCATGAATGCCAACTTGGACAAGGGTTGGTGAATCCATGTGATGACTTAAAAACAGTAGGTTGTACAATATTAGCCTCCCTCACGTGGAAACATGATCATCGTTGATCAAAGATCCTTGGTATCGTAACTGGTTTCCACCTATGGTTTACTTATACAACGGGGTAATTGAATTGACCGTTATTCTTTGTGGTTGCAGCGTTATGTTGTTGCGATGGGGGTGGCTCTATGTAGAGCTTGCCCAGCCATGCTATTGTTTTTGTAAAGTGTAACAGGTTTAGCTTACTATTTTAAGTGATGAAATGTATTAATAGCTTCTACGACCTCCCTATGGAGTGCTCATACATCTTTCACGAGGGTTTTCCCTCCAGACCGTAAGGTATTTCGTTTTACATTTCGGCTCTGTAACTTAGCTTGTTAAGCATTTAGGCTTGGAATCTTCCTTTTGGATTTAAGTGTTAGACTATGAGTGCTAGAGCTTCGAATACATTCTTAGCATGAAGGTAAGGTATTCATAACCCCCTTCCTTGACTCTCTGTAATTTTATTAATGTTTGGTTATATTTTGTAACAAAGGTTCATTAACATTATTGTTTCGTTGTAGGTTAAACTTTGCATCCCGAAGGGATTATGTTGTTGGAAGCAAAGCTTATAGAATAAGATGGAGGCTCGGCTCTCGGCATCTTTGGCCATTCTCCAAAATAGTAGGGTAAGTTCCAAATAAATTAAACCCTTAATGTTTATAAATGTATAACATGATACTTTTATCTAGCTACCTCTATATGTTTTTTTCATAGAGGTGATGATAATCCTTTGTTTAGAGTTTATGTATTTATTTAAATGATATAACCTAACTTGTATTATTGTTTGTTTTGTAGAGAAAACACAAGATACGCCGTGGTTAAGGGAGCATAATGGCTACCATAACTTATGGTAAGCATAATTTGATTAACTCATTAAGAAATGGTTATTATTTTTTCAGGCTTAAACCATAGCTAAATGTTTACATTTGCTTATAGGTGGTCTCGTGGACATAAGGCATTAATGTGGTGGAAAGGGTGTCGACTGCCTTCATGGCGATGACGCCGGTAACACCACTTAGACATTACTTCAAATTGAGTATGTTTATCGCTTACTTGTTCCAAGATTCGCGCACGCTGAGATAGCCATGCGAATGAACTCAGTTTTAGAAATTTAATTGTTATGTATTAAGCCTTTCGGCATAACTACTTTGTTTATGATATCATAATAAAAAATTCTTGTCAGATATTTTCATAGCTTCATGTTTGTTATCTTGTTTATCATTGAAAGCATTTAAAAGGTTTAATGAACCAATGTAGTGCAACGATATTGTTAATATGTCAATGTGTTATGTTTATGGCCTTACGACTCTGTATTAAGTTATATATAAGATATGTTAAACAATTGAACCTTGAGACTATGTTATATGTGATGCATTTGCAATATAAACCCTATGAGCCATATGGCTCTGTTTAACCATTTGGCTATCTACAGAGATGAATTCGTATATGAATCGTTACTTGTTTAAATGATTCTACATTATCTTTTTGTGGCCTCACGACTTTGTTAAAACATTTGTATGCTAGATATTTAACCTAGCAAAATCATACAAGCCTCACGACTCTGTTTGATGATAAACACTTGTATGAAAATAGTATTTAGTTACCAATGTGTTTAACCTTGACTTTAAATGCTTAGTGGCCTCTCGGCTCTGCATAATTGTATGAGTGTGAACCAGAACAGAAATCATGTTTGGTATTTAAGTATATTAATGTTTATAATAAAATGTTTTGGCTTCTGCATTATAATATTTATGTATAATGTATTGTAATAGTTTATATAATAACTCTGTTGTTATGTGTTGATTATTCAGTCAATTGGTACTAAGTAAAAATGGAAATACTAACTCTGTTTAGGGAATACAGTAATACTTTATCTTATACAAACCCTAGGTTTACTTAACAATTTATAAACTGAAAATGATAAATAACAGAGATAGAATATTATCAATATTAATTCTATCTACATCAATATAAATCATAAAACTCTAGGTTTATATATATAAAGTATATTGATGACAAAACATAAATAGAATACAAATACATAAACATAGGAAATATATTTCTCAGAATTAAAATCATTTACATAACATCTATTCAATATAAAATACAGTTCATTATTTACTAATAGATCTACACAGTAAATACTAAACATATATAAATAAATACTAATAAAATAATAATAGAACCTGACTGAAAGAACAAACCAGATCCAATCTGAAGTTTGTCGTTCCTCCCAAACAATCTTCCATGGCAACCAAGCTTACTTGTTCTGAAACCCCCGAGCCTATTTGTTGGACCACAAGGACAAAGACTGTTGAAACAACCCAGAACTATCACTCAGTTCCACTTCTTAACTCAACAAAATATTTTCCCTCTTCCATCCAAGCCTCCTGCTTGTCTCATGGGAATGATTATTAAAGCTTTGCCTAGGAATTAGGTCTATCATGAGCCTCCTGCTCTCGAACCTCCATTTGGAGTTTTGACGTTAAAAATAGGGATGATGCCTCCTACACCCATTGAGCTATTAATTAGTATTTTTCACCACTATGGGCAATCTTCCCAATACATGCCATTTCTCCTTGTGCGCCAACAAACACTCTTTCAACAGCTACTTCAAATTGGATTCTCCTATTTTATTTTATTAAATAATAATAATAATACAATATCCTCAAATAAGTGTCTTTGACCACACTTGGTCAAATAATTGTTCAACAATAATTAAAAGAATTATTACAAAGTATTTAAACTTTAACTAAGGTTCTAGAGGTATTACAATAAGCCTGGCCAAAGGTTTGATATTTTAGTTCTTTATATAATTTCCCACCAATGACAGTAGCATACAGACCTCAGGTATTTTATGATTATTTATACAAATCATACGGTCATGAAAACAAATGAAAGCTGCGCTAGAAACTTTGACTTGAAAAAAACTTTAAATACAAAGGATATGGACAATTTGCGGAGACTTACTGGATTGAAAGTTTGCAATGACGAGAAATAATCCTTCTCTTCACAAATTTTGTGTAACATTAAAAATAATTTTTTGGGAACATTCTATGTTGCAACAGGTGAAAACTAATGTAAACCTAGTCTACCCAGTACCTTAATAACACTTCTCTAAGTTCACTCATATAGCCTTAAATATTATAAGTTTACTAATGTAGCCTTAAATATGAAATATCAATCAAAGGGATCATTAACACTTACCTAGGTTCATTCATATAGCCTTAAATATTATAAGTTGACTATTGTATCCTTAAATATGAAATTTCAATCAAGGGCTTGTTGTTGTTAGCCATGTTGCCAAGTGCTTGTAGCAATGTGTAAACCAAGTTATCAGATATGAGGATGAAAGGTACTATAAGAACTTTAAGTTAATAATGATTAATGATTTTAGTATAATTTTTTGGCTATTGGTTTTACGTTAACTAATAAGTGCCTTTGTGTGATAGATATATGAATCATTTTGTACATAGAATGTTACATAAGATGTGGATTAAAGTTGCTTCAATGTAATTGATATCTTTGGTGATTCATAATTATTAATGTCTTTATATATGATACTCAATCAACATGTTCATAAGCTTGAATGCTAAAGTTTGATATTATATATGATACTCAATCAACATGTTCATAAGCTTGAATGCTAAAGTTTGATATTCTTATGTTGTTGTTATGTTATGGTTATGAAGTCATTAAGCATTCTAAGATTGAAATAAGTAATTCTTGTAGATTTTAATTCAAAATTACTATAAGTAAATTCTAGTTATGAAATAAACTGTAAGTATTGGAAAAATAATCTCTGGTGATACTTGGGGACATTGGCTATGCATGACTAACGATCTTGGATTAAAATTTTTGTCTTTTTCATTATACTTGTTGGGTTGATTTCTACGTGTAAAATTCGTCCATATTTTATGAAAGTAATCTCAATTAAAACTTTTAATGTGTATGCATGTTTCCTTGATGGTCAAGATTGGATTGAGAAATGTTTTGGATGTAAAGACTCATGAGATCTATTGTAGTTTGACATCCTAATAAGTGAACCTCATATTGTTAGAGTATCAAGTGCCTTTACTTTTGCAATGAAATTGGAATCTTGTGAATGGTATGGTTAAGATTTGAATGCTCTTTTGAAACTTTGATGTGATTGTTCATAAAGAAAGAAACTAATTATATGCAACATACAATTAGAGGTTGCAATATGAACAAAACGAGGAATGATTTATTTCGGCTAATAATAATTGTGAGAATCACGTGAATTCCATGAATTTCCTTTCCTAACAAAATTAACCTCTTTTCATTGTTAATCAGGAAATTAAGTTTAGTTTGATTTATGTAGTGTCAAGGATGCTAGAATTCTCCCAAAAAAAGGACGGGGAAGTTTGGGAGTAAGTCCTATATTAGGGTGTTGTTCTTGCAACAACACTCCCCTTCATTTTTGAGCAAAAATTAAAGGGCCCACCATTAAACTTTGAGACCACTATCTACCTTTATTATCAGATTCTGCTTTTGGTTTGCAAATCTTAGCTTGTGGTCCTATGGTTAATTAATAATCGTCTAACTTTTAATGTTTCATTGTGATTGGATTTTGCATTTACTAATTGTATTTTGTTTACTTTCATTATAGGTCATGTCTTGAAATCACGATTCCTTTTATTTGTTACTAATGGTCTTAGGTAGGTTGATTTATGATATTCACCAATTAATTTTAGAAATTGATGCTTGAGTTTGGATTCATATCATGTGGTCTTCATGCTTTGATTATGCCTACATATTTTAGGCTTACTGTTATTTTTGCATATCTTTATGTTTATGAATCATAAGGAAAATTTAAATCTGGTCTTTTGATTGATGTTGCACTTACATTTCATTACTTTTGATGAGTGATATTGATGTTGCACTTATGTTTGATTACTTTTGATGGGTGAGATTGCTCTATATTCCTTATACCTATCAAATTGTATTCCTATTTGAATGATTATATTGGGTGAATCTATCACTAGTACATAACAAGAGGTTTACATTATGAGGGAGATCAAATAAGATATGTCCAGGACATATTTTGTGGGAAATCTAAAACACCTTAAAATTAAAGATTGATTATATGAGCAAGGCTTGTGTCCTATTTATGAACTGTGATTCCGTATAATTGTTTTTACGTAATGTTCATGCGATGACTTTGGGAAAAATGTTTTAGTAATTCAATACTAATGCATGTTTCTATTGATTGACTCTTTTGAGCCTATTAGAACTATCTTATTACTTTGGTTGGATTAAAATTGATTTGTGTCATGTCGCGAGTGATTTGATTTTGATACTAAGTTGATTCAATAGGGGGTTAATTGGCGGATTCAGTGAATTAATATAAAGGGTTAATTTGATAATAAAAAAAACAATGTGTTCCTTAGAAGGCCTCGCATTAATGATTAAATTCGAGCTATCAATTTTTGTTTTCTGCAAAGCATCAAAATTTTATGAAGCAGGACTTTCATTAAAAAATATTCGATGTAATTTTTGCATCCACATTGGAAATGTCATTTCACCTCTAATTGTGATTTCACAAGGTACTCAAACTCATCACAAAGAGTTGAAATTGAATCCCATACCTGCAAGCATAAAAATACAAATCAGTGTTGATCATGATGATCTCTATTTGAAACATTCATGATTGGCCTAATACCTGATATAGATTTGATCTTCTTTTTTTACCCTATAATAATTTGGAATAAGTCTAATGGATTTTTAATTTTTAATTTTAATTAACCTTAAGCATTCCGTAATGTAGTGTGATCATTTCTATTATAAAATATAGTAATTTTAATTATTTGATTGACGGTAATATCTTTGAAGTAGTCTAAACAAGTGACAAATTGCCTCTTTCCAAGGTCATTTCCTAGCAAGATTTTGATAGAATTCAAGGATTTTTTAAATTTTTAGAAATCGGTGTTAAAATTGTGAAATCGGGATGCTTGGGAGCATTCAAGGTAGCATAATTCATTTATACATTTAAAACCATGATTTGAATAACAAAAAATCCAAATTTTAAAAAAATGAATCACCAAATTCTAATCAAAATTCCATTAGAAAGGTTAAATAATCGCACATTTAGAATTCATCAAAGCCAACCAAATGAAAAGCTTGGAAATCACTATAGGAATTAAGTTATAAGGAAAAACTATATCACTATGTTACTAGTCAAATGAAAAGGTCTCTATATGAAGTTAAAGTTCCCAAAAAGGATAAGCACGATGGCACATTCCCAATGGAGATAGCTCATTAAGGAAGATGCCCCATAAATAAATTCCAAAATGTTTTTTCAAGTTGGATAAGACATAGAGTATTCGGTGCTAATAGCTAGAAACCCCAATGGAAGCTCTAATGGAAGCTCTGATGGAACACTAATGGAGGATGGATCTGAGACTTGTTTCTCTTGGAGGTGTGAAATTCTAAGTCGTGACAAATCTAAAGAGTTGAGAATACCTCACAAAGAGAGAATGAGTAGAAAATTTGAGTAAGAGTGAAAACTGCAGTAAAAAAGAGCAAAATAATTGTAATGCCCCATATTTGCACACTTAGTAATTAAAACTCTAATATGAATTAGCTTAACATTTTCATTTGTTGAGTAAGACTATTGTTATGGGAATATATGGATTCCCTAGGTGTGGACAGTAAATGGAATATAATATTTTAATTTATTAATGACAATGAATATGTTATTTCATTTGAACATTCAAAATTGAATATAGAATATCCATACGAGGAATGCTAATTTAGTTGTTTGCAAAAGTACTTACATGATTATTTGTAAATGTTGTATAAGTGAAATGGATTAACACTTAAAAGAGTTGGGTATGGCTTTATATATATATGTGTGTTTCATGTTAATGATGAACTATTCCACATGTTAATTGGCTATGAGAGAGGCAGATTCCTATATTGCCAAGGGGCAAGAGATGTATTAAACATCATGAGTATAATGATGTTATATCAAATTTCATACTATTTAATTGTGAATTCCAATATTTCTATGACTTGTGGGTGAGTGTGAGTTTTGACAGAAATTGTGACTTTCCCAAAATGGTTTTCAATGACGGGACCCCTTAGAATAGTGATGGCACAGTATGGTTGATGTAGGGTGTTGGCCCTAGTACTATTACGGGGGGGTGGAGGAATTTCCCACCGTTTATCCCCCGAAACCTGGAGTCGTGGGAGGTTTGTGTAGCGCACTCCCCTAGACGTGTGATGATGACTAGCGGATGCCTGCTGGGGAAGCTTGGTCGATGTGGTCAATCGACACTTCCGCTTACGGGTTCTATATGTGGTTAGGTCGTGCAGTTGACGCCACAATATATTGCAGTAGAGGACGGGATGGTGAGGTCAGGAGATGTAAGTAGTGGTGATTAGGGGGCTGGATTACTGATGTGATGGATGGTACCAATGATGGATTGGATGGTGTTCTTGATTGTTATTAACCATCATGATTATATTTTTGATTTCACTATTATGTTTATCTAATTTTGTCTTATTGTTTCTGTATGAATGATTATGAATGATGAATGATGCACTATTTAATTGTTCTTCTATATGTTGTTTGTGAGGATGTAATAATGATTTATTAGGAGCATTAAATGTGATTATTAGTACGCACGCTTAAGACGTGTGCACTGGCCATGCATACGTCAATTCGTGATTACATTATTATGATTGGTCGATCGATGAATAAGTTAATATGGTTATATTATCTATTAGTAACTTGGTTGATGAATTGATGAAAGCATTACTTGCGTGTTGAAAGTATGAGTTGTTGACTTGTTTAAAATGATTTAGATTTATATAAATTGATTGGATTATTAAATAACATATATAATTATATACATATAATATAAAATATGTCATAATATAATATAGTATATGAAAATATCTTATTTGACTTATGAATGAAAGGATAATATAAATAAATGGATAGATAGGATTTGCACAAATTTTTAGAAATTGGTTGTCATAGTTGCATTAATATGGAAGCATGACAAGTGAGACTTTGCATCCATGTTTATTAATATTTTAATTATTTAAATCAAATTTCTATTTATTTGGAGAAAATGAATTTATTGATGGATGAATATTATTTATGGGAATTTATTGATGGATGAGGATTTTTGGGATATAAATATGAGACTTGAGAGTGGAAGGAGGGAGTTTCTTTTTCTCTTGAAGATTATTTTGGTGAGAGTATTCTTGGATGGAGAATTTTGGGTATTTTGGGGTATGAGAAGTTTTGAAGAGTTGGAAGAGTTTGAGAACTCTTGGAAGATTTGATACATAGCCTACTGGTGCATCACTATTCTGTTCTCTGGGGGTCTCGGGCATGGATGGCCAGGAGGCCATTTGGATGGGACTGTTCAATGGTTTCCTGGGGCTAGGGAGCCGGCTAGGCCCCTAGTTGGCTAGGAGGAAAAACCGTGGTCCCGCTTTGGGAAATGAAGATAGAAGCAACTCGAGATGAAGAAGGAAGCTTGCTCAGTTTGGCCTCCGTCACCATTCTTATAACGAGGTATTTTTCTTGTGATTTTAAATTGTTATATGTTGTTGTAAAATTATCATATGATGTTATTGCTACATGATTTATGACGTTAATTTAGGTTGTGTGAATCACCAATGAAGTTTTAAAAATTCTAAAGTTATTTGATGCTATTGCAAAATGCTCATATGTCCTTTATATGTTGTTATGATTACACGTTGATTATATGCTGCTTAGACACACAATCTATGTTTAGTTAGATTAAATTTTATAATGCCAATGGAGGCATTACAATAATAATAATGTAGCAGAACTCAGATAAGAGCATAATAATGTCGCATTGTTCCAATAATCAATATAATAAACAATGATGTTGCAATGGAGAGAATTCGAATCATGCAGGAGAATTCGAACCTCAGTTGGTATAGCATAGGGATTATCACCACTAGAGTGCTCCAGAAGACTCAAAGTCTACTGAACTGAACCTAAACTCAGCTAATTGACTAAGGAGGGAGAAATAGTGATTATGTCATGCATTCTACTCAAAAAAGGGCGCATGAGGCCACAATCAGTGGCATCCATAGCTTTAACCCCCCACAAGAGTCAGATAACTAAGGTGTACTGCACTGCAACACTCAGTAGGTTCCTATAAAATAGGGAATTGACTGAAGTGATCCTAAAATGATGCTTGCAGGGATCATAAGGTGGTAGATGTATCCTGGATGACATTTTCACATCACTAGGAAGAAAATGACATCATCAACAACTAGGAAAAATAAATAACGCTAAGTAGGACAAGGATGGAATATTGAAATATCCTAACACCCCCCCTTAATCCATACTTTGCATCCTGGCCCATGGTTACTAAGACCAAAGGTCACCCGTGCAATCAAATAAATGATAAAAAGTAAAGAATTGTCCATGAACCAAGGAAATGGGGAAAAACCTCATGCGAAAAATACCCCCCTCAAAAATAACAATAGTAGGGAACTCAAAGAACCTTCATTCTAAGCAGAGAAGGAAAAAACTTTCCTCAGTGAAATCCTTTGCAAAAATATTGGCAAGCTTCTCCTCTATAGGATAGCAATGCAAGTGCTAGATATGGATATGCTCCTCTGATGTGCCTCCCATTGTGTAGAAGTTGTATTTGCCAAAAAAAGTCTTTCAAGAACACTTCTTGCTACTCGAGCGAATGGATCATTGTGGTACAAATCATGAACCTTTGAGTACCTTTTTTTAGACAACTGAGATTTTTACTTGGTTGTAGATACCCCATGGAAAGTCTCCTCAAGAGATTGTGGATCGAACCCCACCATCATGTAACACCTCTCTGAGAGAAGTGGATATGCATGACATAGTGCAAGTTTTGCATGATACTGAGATCTCATGGTTCTATGGTCATATGGATCCCCAATTATGTTCCCAGCAGCTACAAGGACTTTGTAAGCCCATATTGGCTTTGGCCATGGATTGGGAGCATGTGTTGGGTCTGGATATGAATCTGAATCTCCTTGATCTTTATTCTCAACATCAAGATCTTGATCCTCATTTTCATTAGAAGAGGTATCACTTTGATCTTCACCATATTCCAATGGGGTAGGCAGAAAGTATGGAAAAAAATGTGAGAAATCATAATCCTTGGAGGCATGGTTTCCAAACCCTTTCTCTATAATATTCCCAGTAGATATCTCTACAATATCAACTGTGTCAGGACCAAAGACCACTTTCTTCAGTGAACCCATGTGAGTCATTTTATATACAAACAACAAATTTTCTAGCGAAGAAGGCACAAATAGAACATTTTTAAACTTCCATGCTCCATATGTACTATTCCTTTCCCTTCAGCAGAGATATGAGAGTTTTCTCCCATGTGAATAATCGGACCATCTTTGAGATCTAAAGAAGAAAATGATTCTTTGGAGGCAACCATGTGGTTCGAGGCTCCTGAATCTATGAGGAGGGCTTGTGATTTTGAAAATCCAGGCTTCAATGCATGGCATCTCTCATGACCATCAGACTCAATTCCAGAATCAGTCTCTCTTGCAGCTTTTGGGAGGGTAATGTTGTGTTGTTGAAGAATATTGGTCAACTGGTCTATCTTGTTATGCATGTAAGATATCTCTGGGTGGTTTCCTTTCTTTCAATAGGAACACTTGGATCTCTCAAATCTTTTCTGTTTTTCCTTCTTAGAGCTAGAGGATCCTTTTGATGGACATGACTTGAAATTCTTCTTGGGTTCAGATGGCCTCTTATCCTTGCCCTTGTGCTTCCCCTTCCCATTCGCACTTTTTGCTTCTCCATCCATAAGAGTTTGATCTTTGGAGGCCTTCAAGGTGCCCATACGGATCAACTTATCTTATTCTTGGATGAGATATTCAGTGAAAACATCTAAGGAGGGAATCATCCAACCAGGGATTGACATTCGCTCAGAATGGAAGGTAGACACAAATATGGAGAAATCAGGACCTAGCTTGCTCAGAATGGATAACACCAGTTGCTCATCCTTCTTTTCAATGCCACACTGCTTGCATTGCATAACCATAGATTTTAATTTTGAAAAGAACTGTTGAATGGTCTCAAAACTGCTCGGTTGTAGAGAAATCAACTCATTTTCTAGAATACGGCCTCTTAGCTCATCTTGTTTGCTGAAGAGGTCTCTAACTTCAACCATAACTCTCTTGGAATCTTCAATCCTTCGATGTGGAAGATTATATCTCTGGGAATATGAATACACATGAAATCAAATGCTTCATCTAATCTATTGAGATACTTGGTTTTCTCCACAGCTGATGTTGGTTCGAGATCCTTCTCCATTGTCACCTTGTACAGTGATTTGTTGCATAATACCATCTCGGTATGAGTCCTCCAATCAAGGTAATTGAAGGGTATCAGGATCCTGGGAGAGAGAGGATAGTTCAAATTTTCCATTACAACTGCTGGAGCAAATACAAGGTGAAAATGATGCTACTATAGAAAAACGACTGCAACTACACAAAATTGTTGTAACTGTTGCAACTGCAGAAAACTATTGTAACTACTACAACCATTGTTGCACTAAAAAAATTTCAATAACCTACAAAAAACTCTGAATAAGGAGGTAGACTACTACTAAGCACTCCTTTCGGATAGCAGGCACTTTTATCTGGATCTTTCACACCTGTCTAGACTTCATTGGATTTCTCCAATGAATTCAATGCAATGGAACCAGGATTTGTTGTGGAAATCCAGAGGCTTCTGGTTCACTACCGAAATCAGTTGCTTAACCTATTCGCGTTATGGATCTAATACCATGTGAAATTCTAAGTCATAGTATATCTAAAGAGCTGAGGATACCTCACAAAGAAAGAATCATTAGAAATTTTAAATAAGAGTGAAAACTTCAGTAAAAAAGAGAAGAATAATAATAATGCAGTAGAACTCATATAATAGCAGAATAATGTCACATTGTTCCAATAATCAGTATTATAAACAATGATGTTACAATGGGGAGAATTCAAATCATGCAGGAGAATTCGAACCTCAGTTGGTCTAGCATAGGGATTACGACCATTGGAGTGCTCCAGAAGACTCAAAGCAAATTGAGCTGAACCTAAACTCAGATAATTGAAGTCACAGTCAGCTAAATGACTAAGGAGGGAGAAATAGTGAGTCTGTCATGCATGCCAGTCATAAAAGGGTGCATCAAGCCACAATTAGTGGCATTTGGAGCTCTAACCCCCCACAAGAGTCAGATAACTCAGGTGGATTGCACTGGAACAATCAGTAGGTTCCTATATAAAATAGGGAACTAGCTAAAGTGGTCCTAAAATGATGCATGTAGGGCTCAGAAGGTTGTAGATGGATCCTGGATGATGTCTGCACACCACTAGGGGGGAAATGACATCATAAAAAACTAGGAAACGTAAATAATGCTAGGTACTAAAAGGATGGAGTATTGAAATATCCTAGCAGGAGGTTGTTGCTAGAGATGACGACAGGTTTCGAGTCAAGTCATCCAGTTCGGATGGCTAAATACCAACCAAGTAAAAACAAGTGGGAACAATTTTCTTAATCCTACTTCTCTTGTCTAGTTTGGACTGTCTATTGTTTATTAGCTACGATTGTTTTATGTTTTGAATGGGTTCCGTTCTGTGGTCAGGTTTTACAAGATCATTTGTGTTGATATATGATTCATTCTTCCAACTATCATCGATAAAATCCATGAGCGAATCTATGAAGGGGCATAACCCATTGAATCTATAGACCAATGATTTATTTGATCAACAATTCCCATTTCTTTAATTTGTGGTGAATAAATATTTAAAACTATAGTTACAATGAAATTCTTTTACTATAAATGTTAGATAGAGAGGTCCCCCAAACCCATCTCGCACTGTTGAGGTTAAATTTTGTATCTAGCCCTTCCTAGGATTGAGGCTCTGGATGCTTCTAAAAACAATGGTCAACACATGTTGTGATGAATTCCTTAAAGTAAAGGCCAAACCATAGAGCCATAAATGAAAACAAGGGTTATGACCTAAAGGTTTCGGCCTTGAGATCTCTTGTCTCCTTGCATCTTACAAAAAATAGAAAATATATGTTGTTCTAGAGAAAAAACACAACATAACACTTGGGTTAGGGATCATATATGTAGGCACTAACCTCAAATTTTATTTGTATTGAAATTGATTAAGTCCATCTGGGGAAAATATCATTCTCTTTGTATTGAAATTGATTAAGATGTGCATACTACATTGATACCTAATGCGATCTACTTCATATAGTCAAGCATATGACTAAGGTTGGGAAGCATAGCTTCTCTTAGAAGAAGTGATGTGTTGTGTTATCCATTTTCTATAGATTGCCTATTTTTTATACATCAGTTTTATTAAGAATCCATTTTAGTGGATAATAAAAAGATTTCATAATATAAACACTGATGAAAAACTAAATATGTTGTAGGAAAACCCCTTAGATTAGAAAATCCTTAATCCTAAAGTGAGTGAGGCTCTTATAGTGACATGGATTTTCGTCTAGGATTGTCTCTTAAGTATTTTCTAAAATATTATTCTTCTCATTTAGTATTAGACCGTAGATCTGGGAGTTGATAGTTTGTTTCACAATTACCAAGGACAAATTCCAATTCCTTCGATCCATTGCTCATGCCACGTGACATTGGTGAATAATAGTTTATTGAAGGTCACATATCTCACTTGGAGACTCCATTGTGGGATGAACCAACTCTTTAGTGAGGATAGTTCGTTGTGATCAACTATAGAATCTCACCCAGTGAGTCCATTATTATGTGATCAAGGGAGCTTGAACATGTCAAGGAAGAAGTCACTTTGACCCTAGTAATTATGTTTTTTAATATATTTAGAAAAAAATTATATTACTTTCGTTGGTTTTGTACAAAAAGGAGGAAAATTTTGAATATTCTTAATCTATTTCATCATGTGTTATGATTCTAATGTTATTTTATTATTTCCTCATTTCTCTAAAATGGAAAATGAAGTTGTAGAGAAAAAAGAGGTCAATGTCAATGAAGATTTATCCTATTTCTCTCACTGTAAATTTAATCAAGAATAATTGAACTATGAAGCCACACGTGAGTCTCATGATTTAGATGAAAATGTGCTTCATGATTTAGGTTTCATTTCTAATATTGACTCTATGAAAAAATAGATGTGAAAACATCACTACTTACATTGTCATATCCTCTCAACAACTATTCCTTTTCAATCTCGGTGATGAACATGCATAGAGGGTGAATGCTTGCTAAAAAGGATATTTCAAAAGTTATCTGACCATCATGAAAGATATAACATTTTAGTATCTAAGTTGTTATGTTTTTTTCCGAAACAACATTTCCATTTGTGACTATGAATTTGAAATATCAATTGTGGAAGATATGTCCCTATAGAAAGAAAGCTCATTATTCACTCCCATGATTAAGCCATAAATTTCGAATTGCAATCTATCCAAGAGAATGGCCTCAATAAACATTGGATGTTAGTAACAACCATCACCATCGATTGCTAGAAATAAGCAATTTTTATTCAAGAACGTAGAAAGAAGGAAATAGTAAATCATGTTCATGGTCAATGTAGGATACATGATGATTTGGCAATATATTTTTTCTTCATTTTATTGACTCGCACATTATATTTCATTGCTTACAGTTGATAGAATGTGAGTAGTAGTAATTATTACACTCAAGCATGAATTCTGTCACCCCTTAAGATGGCGTCTCCATGCCTTCAAAATGTATTTTTCTTCCATTCATGAACAAATTAAGTGCAACTAACTCATTTTGAACCGTGTTAATTAACATGTGTCACCTAGATAAACTACATGCCAAAAGTATGGTTACGCGTCATAGACCATGATTGTTGTTTTAAACAAGGTAAGCATGCATGAAAACATGTTCAATAATAAATCTTGAAATTAAACAACAATGTTCGTAATATTTACGTTGTGTAAGCTTTAGATTATGTTTTCTTTTGGAACTTTTAGTAATATCAATACTATGATTTAACATGTTCAATAATAAATCTTGAAATTAAACAATAATGTTCTGAAACAAACATTTACCTAAGCTTCACATTAGACATATATTTTGAGTCGGTGGGTGTCAAAGGGATTAAGATGTGGTCTATGGGAAGGATTGTGTCCTTGTTCAATAGCCTAATATTTTTTATGGAATATGATTTCATGTACATAGACAAATTAAGGTAAAGAGGTTCAAGGACCTGGAGATACTTTTTCAATGGAATAGGATTTCATGTACATAGAAGGATAATAGAAAGAGGGTTAAGGACTAAGTGATCAGTTTTGTAGCTATTCATCACTCTAATACTAGCCAGTGGCTAGCCATATTGACACTACAAGGGGAAAAAAATAGATATGTACAATAAAAATTAAGTAAATTCAAACAACCAGTGAAGCCATCGAAACATCTCCAATTCTACAAAATGAAAAATGTCAAACATGAGTATCGGAAATTGAAATGTTTCATAACTAAATATGGGGAGAAATGAATCAAATTCTATTTAAAAAGAGTATAACGTGAAATGGAACTTTCTTCAAATATGATTCTTCAAACCACGCATAAACTAGATCATGAAAATAAGATCATAATGCAGTTAGTGAAGATTCAAAGAATAGAATGAATATCTCATCATAATGACACAGAAAATCATGATTTGAGGATTCGCAAAACAAATTAATGGACAACATTTCATTTAAAGAAATTTCATGGTTATTCACAACATCCTTATCAACCATATCTCTCAAAATCCATGATTGTCCACAATCATTCATGTTTTCACTATCAATCAATACTTGATTATTATAGAAATCACATTTTCCTTCTAATCTACATTGTTCCGTGTTAGATAAATCAACATGATGGGTATTTTTTTTACTGGAATAAAACATGGAATTTCTTATTTTTTTTTCAGATTATATGTGTGCATTAACTTTTCATTAGAAATCTAATTTTTAAGCAAAGTATATTTAGAGAAAATATTATGAAAATCATATTCAATCTCAACGAACTCTGCCTCCAAATATCTATATCCTTCACAACAATTAAAGATAATAGATGAAGACAATGGATACTCAAATAAATGATCCCTTAAGTCACATTTCTCAAAATAGTTAAGATCAAGTTTATGTATTTCGAAATTTGAACTACAACTACTTTCTTCAAAACTTTTATCAGTGATTCTTACAACTTCATCTATATCATGATTCATAGATTGATTAGAGGGGATAGAGTAACTATCTTCATTACTATCAGTCATCAAAATGGACTTTCTAAATCATCATAATCAAATTATAAATTCTCTTTATTCCAAGCTCTATTCTCATCCAATATTGAGTAGATATGATCGAATATAGAAGAAAAAAGGAAAATGTTTAGACAAGAAAGAATATTCATTTGGAAATTTAGAAGCATTACAGTTAGGATTTTCTCCTAAAATTTTAGATTCGGATTCTAGAAAATGAAGAGTAGAAGTGAGATATTCAATATACCTACTCGGGGAACAAAATATATAATCAAAACTTTTAATAAAATTTGAAGTTAATTTTCTCTTTGTGTTGTGTGTAATTGTTTGAGTGTTTCTTCCTTCTCGTAGAGATAAAACTTCACTGAATAAAACCTTAATTTGTTTTTCTAACTGAGAAAATTTTGAAACCTTTGGCCCATCTTCAGCACAGTTTTTTATCATATGAAGAAGAAGAAGGAAAAAGTTAAAAATGCTAACTTGTAAAATATTTCTCGAGACTTAGGAATGCTAGCATGCTTTGTCTAAATTTGTTATGCATTTCTATAGAATGGACATGGACATGGTTTTGGGAAGAGATTGTACATACCATTCAAAAATGATCTCATGTAAGATATAATATATGTTGGAATATTCTCACCATCATTTTTATATTTTGCATTCCTGCATGCATTTGCATGCATCCAGTCATCATCTTGGTGGTCCTCCCCACACCTAGAGCTTATTTTCAGCTCTCCAAATCCTATCCTCAGTCCCCAATTGGCCTCCTATCTACTTGATGTGCCCTATTTGACTCTTATGCATGATAAGTGTACCTTTTCTCACCTACCACCAGTTGTAATTCAGTTAGAGCACCTCATCTCACCTACCAGTTGACTGACAGTTAGTTAGTGCATTGATTGAGCAGTTCTTCCACTGATTGCTCATGCTAACTACCTGTAGCTCCTAGTTAGCTAGTTCTGGAGTGCCACTTGACCAGTTGTCATCCTCATGCGCCCTCCTTGGAGTCTCCATGCCTTAATTTATGCCTAGATGGTTATGTTAGACTCAGTTAGACTCACTTGACTGACTATTACCATTTATGACTGATACTACTGACTGGATGATGTCTCCATTGTACTCCAAGCTATTCTTTGAGCATGATTCAAATGACCTCCTTGGTTAAATCAAGTTCTCTACACAGTTATTCATTATTGTGTTCATTATTCACAGTGCCAGCTCACAACTGATGTATGATACTACTATTCTCCATTTTTTTTGTTCATGAGTGATTATTGAGTGCATTCTTCTCTTCATCTTTGCAACATTATTGAGAGTTTGATTGTGAGTTTGTTACAGTTGTTAGATCCTTCTGCATATTATCACATGGTATCATAGTAGTCAACAGCTATTTGAATTGCATCCGTTGCAGTAGTTGCAACATTTCTTTGAGCAACTATCTTTCCTTGAGCACCAGAAGCCTCTGAGTTTCCATGGCAAATCTTGGTGCTATTACCTTGAAATCACTGGAGCAATCCAGTGAGGTCTATCCAGGTGTGAAAGACTTAGTTATATTTGCTTAGGTGTCTTAAGGTAGTGTTGATTCAAAGTGTAGCAAATCTCCATCAACAAAACTCTTCTTGTTTTGCAGGTTTATTCACCCATTTGAATTATTCTTCAATTTGACCTTCATTGTTCAGATGGATCTAAATCTCCCTTCTTCCAACTATGTCGAATGGAAATCCAATATGTCTCTCTTCATGAGATCCAAGAGATTCACCAAGATACTAAATGGAACAATGGTAGAACCACTCAGTGCAGTAGAGAAATCCAAGTACTTGGATAGGCTTGATGAATCAGTAGGCTTACTTCTTCTCTCAATTTCTGAACGTCTTCACTTCCATGTCATCGATCTAACATCTCCAAAATAGGTTTGGGACAAGCTCGAATCCCTCTTTGGACAGAAAGATGATTTGAACGGTCAAAAGTTGGAGAATCAACTCATCTCTTTGATTCTTGAAAGCTTCGAATCCATCAATGCATTCTTAAACAAGTTCAAAATCTTGATTTCTCAGTTGAAAATATATGAGATAGTGAAAGAAGACAAACAACTCATTCTTGCCATTCTCTCTAAATTGGGGCAAAACTTCTCAGTTTTTGTCTCCACATTTCAGTCAGCTAATATGTCCATTCCAAAATGGAAGTTTCCCTCATTGATGACTTCATCCAATCTCTTACTCAAGAGGAGGAGAAGTTAATCTCCATGGTAATGATCAAACCAAAGTTGGATTCGGCCCTTACAGTTGTTGAGGCCAAAAGAGCGAATGCAAAGGGAAAGCAAAATATTTCTGAAAAAAGATTGAATGATACAATGCCAAAATATGTTCCATATGAGTCAAATAGGGTTTCAAACCGAAAGAAGAAAAAGCAATCTAAGAATGAGAGATCCAAGTGCACACATTGTCATTGAGGATTTCATCCTGAGAGTTCTTGTATGAAGAAGACTATAGACTTGATGGCTCAATTACTTGAGAACACAAATATTCCTGTACCTGCATATGCAAGGAAGAAAGATATTGATACTGAACCTTCTATATCAGAGGACAAAGAGAGATGTCATGCCCTCATGGCAAGTGCATCAATAGATTCTTCATTCATCATAGATTCAGGATCTTCAAGACATATGTATTCCTCCAAAGATCTCTTCTCCAACTTCAAAAGCACAGTTGGCCCTTCCATCATGTTGGGCAATGATTCAAAAGTATCCTCTCAGGGGATTGGAAGAATCAACATGGACCATGGTTACTTTTCGAATGTGCTTTATGTTCCTTCTCTCATAGCAAATCTACTTTCAGTGTATCAAATGACTCATATTGGAGAGCTTAAAAGAGTGATATTTTCTCCAAATGAAGTCGAGATACAAAACATGGTTTCAGGTGAAATCATTGCAAATGGAGTTGCAAATCACAACTCCAGACTATAAGAGTTCTCACACTTCTTACCTCTCTCCAAGAAATAATCCCTCCATAATCATGCGAATGAAGAAAGCAGATTGTGGCATGAAAGATTTGGGCATCTTAATTATCAGTACTTGCATGACATGCATGCAAAAGAGATGGTTGATGGACTTCCCAATATCAAGTTTGCCAAGGGAAACTGTCATGGTTGTTTTATGGGGAAGCATCCTGAGAAGAAATTTGAGAAAGGGAAGGCTAGGAGAGCCTCTCATCCTCTAGATCTCATCCATAGTGATGTGGCTGTTCCATTTCCAGATCTGTCTCTAAACAATTCAAGGTATGTGATCACTTTTATTGATGATTATTCCAGATTTGCTTGGGTATATTTCCTTAGATTGAAATCAGAAGTATTTGGATTCTTCAAGTTTTTCAAGTATTATGTAGATAATTTTCAGATAGGAAGATAAAATCCATTCACACTGACAATGGTGATGAGTACATAAAGGGTGAGTTTCAAAACTTTTGTGGTGAAGAGGGCATTGAGATGCAACATACTATTCCCTATACACCACATCAAAATGGTGTAGCTGAAAGGAAGAACAAAACATTGAAATAAATGGCCACCTGCATGCTAAAGTCGAAAGGGTTGCACCCTAGTCTTTGGGAAGAAGCCGTTAACTATGCCTACTATCTTTAGAACATAGTTCCTCACAAGGGACTCAATGACATTACTCCTTTCGAAGCATGTATGGGATGCAAACCTGATGTATCTCATTTCAAAGTGTTTGGATCTAGAGCATGGGAAAGGACTGTAACTAACAAAAGGAGAGCCCTTGATCCACAAAGCAGAGAGTGCATTATGGTGGGCTATGCATTGGATGCAAAGGCCTACAAGTTACTTGATCCTACTTACATGACCACATTCTTGGAAAGGAGTGTACAGTTTGAGGAGTGGCCTATCCATTATACTGCTTCTATTGAGCTTGATAGCTTACCTACCACTCCTCCTTTGATTGATGATCAAGAGAGCGAAGATTCTTCACATGAGATTTCAGATTCAGAATTTGAATATGGAGATGATGATGAGGGAATGCTAGATCTAGATCCACAAGAACTTGAAGATCTAGCAACTGATGATGAATATGAGCGAATAGGAGATCCAGATCCACAAGAACCTCAAGATCTCTCACCTGATGGTCCTCCTCTTCCTTGATGGAAAGCTATTACACTCCGATCTGTTGGTGATTTGGTTGACGATCCACATGATCATAGAAGACCTAGATCGGATTTTCATAATGGAAGGCTTCATCCTCCTCACATTGTTGATCCATTTCAGATCGATCGATCCTTCTTCGGAAAAGGACACTTGCTTCCTTCTGGGGTGAGTAATGATATGCTACATTAGCATCCTTCAGTCTATTTTGAGGGAGGGATTTCTTCCCACTAAGTTTTCCCTCTTTCCTCACTTATTTTATTTAGATTGATTGTACAAAGTGACCTTTGGTCTCAGTCACTAGGGCCCTATTTTTCATTTTTCAGTTATATCCTCATAGTATAGCTTGCGGGGGGGTGTTGGAATATTCTCACCGTCATTTTTATATTTTGCATTCCTGCATTCATTTGCATGCATCCATTCATCATCTTGGTGGTCCTCTGAGCACGTAGAGCTTATTTTCAGCTCTCTAGGGCCCGTCTTCAGCCCCCAGTTGGCCTCCTACCTACCCAATGTGCCCTATTTGACTATTATGCAAGACAAGTGTGCCTTTTCTCACCTACCACCAATTATCATTCAGTTAGAGCACCTCAACATACCTACCAGCTGACTGACAGTCAGTTAGTGCATTGATTGAGCATTTCTTCCACTTATTTCTCATGCTAACTTCTTGTAGCTCATAATTAGCTGTTTCTGGAGTGCCACTTAACCATTTGACGGCCTCATGCGCCCTCCTTGGAGTCTCCATCCTCTGATTTATACCTGATGGTTCTGTTAGACTCAGTTAGACTCACTTGACTGACCATTACCATTTATGACTGATACTACTGACTGGATGATGTCTCCTCTGTACTCCAAGCTAAACTTTGAGCATGATTCAAATAACCTCCTTGGTTAATTCAAATTCTCTACACAATTATTCATTATTGTATTTATTATTCATAGTACCAGCTCACAGCTGATGTATGATACTGCTATTCTCCATTTTCTGTGTTCATGAGTGATTATTGAGTGCATTCTTCTCTTCTTCTTTGCAACATTCTTGAGATTTTGATTGTGAGTTTGTTACAGCTGTTAGATCCTTCTGTAGATTATCACAATATACCTATCAGAAACAAGTATTGAAATCATGGTTGGATTCTCCATGATCCACCTGCATTAACTAATATAATGGTAAATTTTAATCACATCATAATCCTCAAAATAATTTCCAAAATTTTTTTTGAACTGTGACTAGTTATGAATTGAATTAACAAGTAAAACATTGAACTAATAAAAAATCTTGGTTTTGAAAGTGAAAGGAAATTACTTACAAACAATATCTTCATGAATAACATTAAACATGCATAAAATGGACTCATATTTTCTTATATGCTCACTAGCCAAAGCATTAATTTCACCATTGAATTTTGGCAAAATATCCACTTCCTTTCTTGGTAGTTCATGCAAAGCACCTTGTAGGCTCAATGCGATACTGGACTCCCATGCTTCTATTTTGGTAAGATCCATAAATGATAAAACATTGAAAAGACTAACTCCTAATATGTTATAAATTTTACTTCTAACCTTCCTTCTAGCACATTGCATGATGACTAAGAAGAATTAAGATATAAAACTGAAAAACTGTGAACTATGGAATAAATGGAAGAACTAAAAGTATAGGCCATTTATTTTTACCTCGGCCCTCCTTCTAGTGTCATTGGTTGATGGGAAGAACTGACCATTTGTGAACTCAAAAGAAACAACACGGTCGAGGTTCTTAAGGAAGACCCTAAACCATTTGGTATATCTTTTTTTGACGGGAATAAGGGCCCCATTGCCACTTATGATCTTTGTGTCTCCTTGATGAGAGACTTCATCATTAAAGTTCCCTAAATTTGTAAATGCAAAACTACTCTTTAAATGAAATGCAAACTAAACTAAATTCAAAATGTTATCTAATTTATGCATCAGATTTACTTTTTTGCATTTAGTTTAGTTTGCATTTCCTTTAGAGTAGTTTTTCATTTAGGAATTTAGCGAACTTTAATGATGAAGCCTCCTCTCAAGGAACCACAAAGATCATAAGCGACAACGGGGCCCTTATTCCTGACAAAAGTAGCCTGACACCAAACGGTTTAGGTTTTTTCTTATAAAACTTGATCGGGTTATTTCTTTTGCATTGATGAGTGGTTAGTATTTCCTGTCAATAGAACTTTAAAAGGATGTTAAGGTATGCACAAAAATGTGTGAAAGAAATCCTACAAATCCTAAGGTATACTTCTCTTCACCCAATAAGAATCGACTTGAGGCTGTAGGACATTGAGGGGAATACAAGGGACATAAGTGGGAATGCTAAGTATATACAAATTGACATGGGAAATCTCTTCGCAATGAAAAAATGAAGCCATTACCAGTCGTCTCAGTATGTGGGATATAGAGTAATTGAGGAGGACATAGTCTACATGGCCACCAACTACTAAGCCAATAATGACTAGCCATGGAGAAGGTTTTTTTTTTTATTATTATTTGTAACATATGCAGCGTAAATGTCTATTAATTTTAGGCCAATATATTCGGATATATAGTGCTGGAAGGACATATAGAACAATAGGAAAGATAAAAAAAGGATAAAGACCTAAAATAATAATAATCTCGGACTTTGATTTTGAGTACTTGTATCTATGGCATTATTAGTTTTGTAATCGATAGATATTTTTAGTTCTTTTAATATAAATACGAAAATTGTTTATGTTAAAAAAAATGAACACCATTTCTTAAAAGCATAAAAAATAAATAAATGTAAATAATGAAATAGCATTCATATAGTTAAAGGTACATTGGAATTTAAAATTAATACGAAGCAAAAGGAAGTTTAAGGGCATTTTCTATGTGAGGTTAACCAATTTCCATTCTTCATGGCTGAATTTCATTGCTTAAATTAAAGTTGTCAAATTTGTTATAAGGATCTTTGCTCGGTTTTCTTCGTGATACAATAGGAGTTTATGTTGGCTTGCATTTGTCCATCTTAAATATCTTTAGAATATCTGTAGCATACTTTTGTTGACATACAAAGATTCCTTGGGCATATTGTTCAACTTCAATTCCAAAAAAGTACTTAATGATACCAAGATCAGTCATTTAAAACTCTGTTTTCATGGCTGCATTAAATTCATCTTACATTTTATTTCCGGTTTTATAATATCATCAACATAAAGACAGACTATAATAATTTGACCTTGATGATCTGATTTGATGTAGAGAGTGGGCTCATTACTACTTCTGCTAAACCCATTGTTGAGTAGTAAATATAAGTTAATTCAACTGTACCAAGCTCTTGGAGCTTGCTTCAAGCCATACAAGGCTTTCTTTAGCTTTTACACTTTGTAATTTGGACCTTTGACTTCAAATCCTGGTGGTTTTTTACATACACCTCTTATTATAGAATTCCATTTCAAAAGGCTGACTTTACATCCATCTGGAAAACTGGCCATTTGGTCTAGGATACTATAGCTAACACAACTATAATAGTGGGTCAGTGCAAGCTAATGAGGGTCACTTTTGGCATGTTAGATGCAATAGAAAACTGAAAAAGCAGGCATCCCTCAACTTACTTGGATTTTTTCAGCTACTTACACAAAATATCTTGCATTGAGTAAAAAAGATGAAATGTAGGAAATTGAATCACGTTTCCGAATGTATAACTTTCATGTATTGAAAATTTGCATAGCTATGTCAAGTTTCATTTTTCCTAACAGACACTTTTTATTTTTAAAGCAAATGATAAGGTATATGTTTTTGTGGGTTGAGCCTTTAAGGGCCTAAATGATGGAATCAAGCTACAAAAATTGACATGCATGTAGAGAACACATTGCGCCATTATTTTTCAAAAATTAAATTAGTAATTTTATAATTTTTTTTATAATTGTCTAAGTGATCAAACCTCGAAAATAGTACCTCTTTTGTGGGTAGAGCCTTTGAAGGTCTTAATGCAAAAATATTGACATGGGTTTTTCATAGAACGTGGAGGTTAGTGTCCTCTTGTGCACCATACAATTTTTTTTTGAAATGATTGAGAATTGAAAAAGTTATGGAAAAAACACTAATAGTGTGTTTCACGAGTTAAGGAAGTAGGACATAAAAGAAATTGAAAGAAAATAGGAAAAATTAATATTTCAAAATAAAAGTCACATATTTGGAATCTGCAGAAAAAATGCTATTTGTGTCTAAGATTTCGTCAAAAATGACTGCGTGTAGCATATTGTAATGAGTGGTTAAGCACAGGTTTCTCCAAAAACTAGAAGAAATAACCAATTAGCTTTGGTTTTTCATTAACATTGCACAGGTTTGGAATTACCGAAGCAAACTCCAAAGCATGCACATAGGATTATTGTTGACATGCAAGCAAGTGACTCGGCTTGGTTTAGGCTCTACAAAACATGAGCACGTTCTGTTTAGATTCAAAAATATTGCCGCGCTTTTAGATGTACATAACATGCACGCGTTATATAACTACATAATGCGTACGCGTTATAGAGTTCCAAAACGCGCTCGCGTTATGTAAATCATAAAATACATGTTTAATACTTGATAAAGAAGGGGTGTGGAAGACTCAAGGAAATTTTTGTTTAATATTTGAGAAGGGGTGGGGAAGGGTCAAGGGAATATCTGGTTAATATTTAACAGGGATGGGAAAGGGTCAAGGGCTTAGAAGGATGTTGGAAACTTGAGTGGGGAGAGATGAAGGGAATGAGAACATGATGGGCTACAGGGGTTGAAGGGAAGTGCAGCTTGAGAGCGCTTTTAGGATTAGAATAAGTTCTGAAGAGGTATAGGGTTAGAAGTTGAAAGTGAGACTTGAGTGACAATGGGGATGGATGCAGGCAAGGGGGATGTGAGAGAGAAATAAAGAATATAAGCAGGGGGGATACATAGAGCGAGGGAGGGAGAGGGACAATGGGGAGGAATGGATTTAGAGGGAGTGAGAGATAGATGGGGATAGAATGAAATAAAGAGATAGGAAGGGAGGGACAGAAAGTGTTGGTCGGAGACATGCAGGGAATTATGGCGATGGAGAGAGAGAGAGAGAGAGAGAGAGAGAGAGGAGGGGGAAGGGACATAAAGTGTGTGTGAGAGAGAGAGTGATGGAGATATTGGGATAGGTTGAGGGAAAGATAACATGAGGGAGGGATAGAAGGTGAGAGAGAGATAGGCGATGAGAGAGGGAGGGAGAGAAGTTAGGGTGAGGGATGGAGGGAGAAAGGTGTAGATAGATATGGATGGAGGGGGGATGGGTTAGAGAATCGAAATAAACATAATGTGTGTGTGTGTGTGTGTGTGTGTGTGTGTGTGTTTGAGCGAGAGAGAGAGAGATTGATGGTTGGGGAGAGAGAGACTAGAGGGAGTTATGAGCGATAAAGAAAGTAGGAGGTTGTGTGTGTGTGTGTGTGATAGGGAAGGAGGAATCAGTGGGGTGGCAGGGACGAAGATGGTGTAAGGGAGAGAAAGAGACATCGAGAGAGGGAGGTAAAGGGAGTGAGGGACATAACCAGGGATAGATCTAGATAAAAAGATAGGGAGAGAGGGATACAAGGTGAGATAGAGAGGGCAGGGGGGAGGGATAAAGGAACATAGGGTTTGTGATTAAGGGAGAACGAAGGGAGAGATTTCTATAGGGACTTGGATATTTGCAAATATATACATAAGGTGGATACCCTCCTCATCATCATCTTCATCACCATCACCATCTTCATCATCATCACCATCATCATCGTCATCAACATATTCATCATCATTGTCATCTCTAGGTTCCTGATCAACATCTCCATCATCATCATCTTCTTCATCCTTATCATCTTCATCATCATCTTCATCACCATCATCATGAACATCTTCATCACCATAAACATCTTCATCATCATTGTCATCTCCCCCTTCCTCAACAACATCTCCATAATCATCATCTTCATCATCATCATCATCATCATCATCATCATATTCCTCATCAAATCAACATCTCCATCATCATATTCCTCATCAAATCAACATCTCCATCATCATCATCATCATCATCATCTTTTGAACATCGTCATGATCATCATCTAAACATCAACATCACCATCATCATCAACATCTTCATCATCATCACCATCACCATCATCATAAAAATATTCATCGTCATCACCATGACCATGACCATCACCATCACCATCTTCATCATCGTTGTCATCTCTAGGTTCCCCATCAACATAAACATCTCCATCATCATCATCTTCTTCATCATAATCATCTTCATCACCATCATCATCATCATCAACATCTTCATCATCATCACCATCATCATCATCATCTTCCTTGAATCAAATCAACATCTCCATCATGTCACCATCATCTTCTTCATCATCATCATCATCATCATATGAACATCATCATCACCATCATCATCAACATCTTCATCATCATTACCATCACCATCATCATCATCATCATTGGAATTTGTAGGTTCCTCATCAACATCTCCATCATCATCATCTTCATCACCATCATCAGCGGCATCAGCATCTTCATCATCATCACCATAATCATCATCTTCATGGTCATCAGATCAACATCTCCATCATCATCATCTTCTTCATCATCTTCACCATCATCATCATCATCATCATCATCGCCATCTCCATCATCTTCAACATCTCCATCATCATCACCATCACCATCATCATCTTCTTCATGACCATAAACATCTTCATCATCATTGTCAACTCCCCCTTCCTCATCAACATCTCCATCATCATCATCTTCATCATCATCATCATCATCATCATCATCATCACCATCTAAACATCACCATCACCATCATTTTCAACATCTTCATCATCATCACCATCAGCATCATCATCAAAATCTTCATCGTCATCACCATCACCATCACCATCACCATCACCATCTTCATCATCATTGTCATCTCCAGGTTCCCCATCAACACAACATCTCCATCATCATCGTCTTCTTCATCATCATCATCTTCATCACCATCATCATCATCATCAACACCTTCATCATCATCACCATCATCATCATCATCTTCCTCATCATATCAACATCTCCATCATGTCACCATCATCTTCATCATCGTCATCATCATCATCATCATCCGAACATCACCATCACCATCATCATCAACATCTTCATCATTATTTCCAGCACCATCATCATCGACATCTTCATCATCATCACCATCATCATTGGCATCTATAGGTTCCTCATCAACATCTCCATCATCATCATCTTCATCACCATCATCATCATCATCTTTGGCATCTGTAGATTCCTCATCAACATATCCATCATCGTCATCTTCTCCATCATCATCACCATCATGATCTTCTGAACATCATCATGATCATCATCTAAACATCACCATCACCATCATCATCAACATCTTCATCATCATCACCATTAGCATCATCATCAAATCTTCGTTGTAGTCACCATCACCATCACCATCTTCATCATCATTGTCATCTCTAGGTTCCCCATCAACACAACATCTCCACCATTGTCATCTTCTTCATCATCATCATCTTCATCACCATCATCATCATCATCAACATCTTCATCATCATCACCATCATCATCATCATCTTCCTCATGAGATCAACATCTCCATCATGTCACCATCATCTTCATCATTATCATCATCATCATCATCATCCTAACATCACCATCACCATCACCATCATCATCAACATCTTCATCATCATTACTAGCACCATCATCATCGACATCTTCATCGTCATCACCATCATCATCGACATCTTCATCGTCATCACGATCATCATTGGCATCTGTAGGTTCCTCATCAACATCTCCATCATCATCATCTTCATCACCATCATCATCATCATCATCATTGGCATCTGTAGGTTTCTCATCAACATATCCATCATCGTCATCTTCTCCATCATCATCACCATCATGATCTTCTAAACATCATCATGATCATCATCTAAACATCACCATCACCATCATCATCAACATATTCATCATCATCACCATCAGCATCATCATCAAAATCTTCATTGTCATCACCATCACCATCACCATCACCATCACCATCACCATCACCATCTTCATCATCATTGTCATCTCTAGGTTCCCCATCAACACAACATCTCCATCATCATCATCTTCTTCATCATCATCATCTTCATCACCATCATCATCATCATCAACATATTCATCATCACCATCATCATCATCATCACCATCTTCCTCATCAAGTCAACATCTCCATCATCATCATCATCATCATCATCATCATCATCATCATCCGAACATCACCATCACCATCATCATCAACATCTTCATCATCATCACCATCATCTTCATCAACATCATCATCTTTGTCATCTTCATCTGCATCATGATCATCTTCCTTGTCATCACCCTCCTCATCGTCATCATCTTTATCATCTTCATATGCATCATGATCATCTTCATTTTCATCACCCTCCTCCTCATCATCATCTTGTGCACTTATGCACTTAGGGATTAATGTTTAGAAGAGGGTCTAAAAGCCTTTATGGGGGAGGGGCTCTAGGAACAAGGTAGGGCTCTAGGAACAAGGTAAGACAGAGAGGGAAGGGGGGAGGGATAAAGGCATAGAGGGTTAGTGATTAAGGGAGAAGAAGGGAGAGAGTGCTATAGGGAGGGATAATGACGAAGCTAAAGAGAAGCTGGAGAGAGGGAGAGTGAGGTATGCTTGAAAATGTATGTAACCATATAAAATATTTGTTTTCTTTTGATTTTGTTCATTGCCCTAGCCGTGCACCTAACCTATTTATTGTGCTTGACAATATCGTGTATGCGTTTTTACACTTCATATCGCGCACGCATTTTTTCTTTATATAACGCATGTGCGTTTTGTAACTCTATAAACAATGGACTATCCCTGCCCGAGAGCAACTTCACTCTGTCTGAGCCAAAACAACACTCCCACGATTTTTCGAACAGCACGAGCCCGCCATTGAAAATTCTCACATTCTACACCATCTCCATCATTTTTTTTTTATGCAGGTGCAACATTGAGGACATCTTTTATGGTTGCTCAGTGTGGTGTTCAGTTATATGGCCATATTTGAAGAAGATAATCAACAAGCTTGAAGAATCTCCAATTGAATAAAACCAAAGATAAGGTCTTTGAAAGATTCATTTTGCCTATATTTGAGGAACACACAAGATAAGATATCCAGCTTCAAGACCATTTCATGGTGATGGTGGATATACACAAGTGTACAAGAGAATCAAAGAGGCCAAACAATTGATGATTTAACTTCCATTTGCTTATTATTGAAGAGCTTGTAATTAAGGAGCAACAAAAACAAACTATATTGAATTGATCATTGTGGTGATGGGGAATGCACGTAACCAAGTAAGCAAATCAACAAGGAAGAAGAGACCTCAAGAAGTCGTTGAAAAAGAGAAAGAAAAGAAACGAATATATATGACGAATCAGAGGCTTTCTTTGGAAACTAATCCAAATCCAATTGTAGAGGATACCACGGTTCATCCTATTAATCCACGACAAGAGGGACCTTCAATTTCCAAAATAGTTGTTGAACAAGCACCCCATGGAAGTAATCAAGAAGCAAAACGTAGGTGCTCATTAGAGGATGTTTCAATTCCCACTTCAAGTCAAAGTGATAAGTTACCATCTCAAGATGAAGCTCATGAAGAAACACAAAATTTGCTATCCGGATGTGGTTACACAAGTGATGAAGTTAGAGAGGCGTTGGACATTTTGCCTACTATTGAAGAAGAGAATGTTATCCAGACCATCGATGAGGATGTTGGACTTCCACAAGAGGATGTTGGACTTCCATAGACCATCAATGAGGATGTTGGACTTCCACCATCCAACTACCAGGAAGAGAATAAGGACACCAAGCTACTACTGAAATGCCAGAGCATCTTGGTGATGCGCTACATGGTACAATTCCAACCCCCTTACCTTCATTAGCAAGCACACATCAAAGAACTCCGAAGTGTATACAAGTTGATGAAAGTCTCATCAATTCCATTGAAGGTATGCTATCTAAACGTAGTATTGCTTATCAAACTCAACAGATACTTGATAAATATTTTGTTTCTAAATGTGATGGGGATAAATGTAGATTATTTTTATCATTATTAAAATCTAGGAGCATGAATGTTGTTAGGAAAAAGTTAGGGATAAAGATGATAAAGAATTCTGAACCAAGTTCTCATATAGTTAAAATCCTAGTAGATGCATTTGGTAAAATTGGTAAGAACACACATTCAAAGGACCACAATGCTACTCGTCGTGTGTTGTCACAAGCAATTGCAAATAAGAACACCAGGGCCCTTCGTATTCTCAGGCCTACATTCGAACTAGTTAATTTGAATGTAAAAACCCTCCATAGGTATTCTATTAGAAGAGAACATCTTGAGACAACCGATCAAATAGATTTTTGGGCCTTTGTTGGTCGGTTTCCACATCATGACATGAAGCTAGTTGATGCAGTAAAGGGACTAGTGCACAATTTTTGGCATGATCACACAAGGCCTTCTTCAAACTGAAAGGATGTACTAAAACTGAGAAGGGTTTCAAAGGATCATGAACCACATACTAAGCATCTTCTTGATATAACACAGACATAACTTTACAAGAAATTTAAGATTGAGCATAGGTAATTGAACTTGGGGCAAAGATCTTTTGAGAAATGTAAGCCATGGTATGTTAGAATAAATACTCTTCGTAACACTTGTTGTTGTAGATACCATGTAGAATATGAATATTACTATGAAACATTTTTGTACATTCGTCGTGTGTTGCATACTAGCCATGTACAAGATTGCTCCATGACAATACCACCGACTTCATCAAGAGAATTCATTCATAGCATCATGTGCAATAGGCCCGAGGGGCAAACATACTATGCAAAATCTTGTTTGGATGGAACATGCTCCAACTGTACTGGAATGACATTATTGAGCCAATGTATGCACGAGAATGGAGACAGTGAATTTGGGAAAATGGTTACAGACATGAAAAGTTTCAAATATATCAACTATGAAATAGTCCCAGGGAAAGAGAGCAACAAAAATACAATTGGTGACATCTTAGGTATGCATTTATATCTATAAAATTATGTTGTAACGGTTACATTTCAATCCTTATTTACAAAAAAAACAGACATTGAGATCATTTTGTGTCACCAGGTACAAGTTAGTGACTTCATCAAGGAATTTATTGAAAAGACACATCAATATGTTCAGCATGTCCACATGGCACGATGGCAGGATGAGAAGTTTAGAATATGAAGAGATACATCTCCCCTTGGTGCTATACTTTCAGTTGTTGATTTTGCCGAGAACTACACTCCACAACCTCAAAATGAGATCCAAAGTCAGTATTATCACTCTGAGCAGGTTTCCTTGATGGTCCATATCACATATAAGCATGGCCCAAATGGCACTGAAGAGCAAAGAGAAATTCTGAAGGAATATCACTTCTACATAAGTGATGATAGGTGCCACGACTTCCACTATGTACGTCACTGCTTTATCATGTTCTATGATCACTTGAAGGGAAGGAACATATAGATGGATCGACACTAGATTTGGTCTGATGGGTGTGCTGGTCAGTTAAAAAATGCATGCATATTTCAGTGGTTTTGTTCATTGCATAAAAACTACAAAGTGCCACATATGTGGAACTATTTTGAGACTGGGCATGGTAAAGGAGAGCATGATGGAGCCAGAGCATGTGTCAAAACAACCCTACGAAGAGAGGAATTGAAAGTATCTACAGAATCTACTATTTGAAATGCTCAATCTACAGTCAGTAATGGGAGAGGAATTAACTATGCCAGTAGAATCCACAAGAAAGAGACATGTGGAGAGATTTTTTTGGGAGGTGGTAGACATAGATCGTTCACATGCGTGGAAATGCAAGACTATGCCTCGGACTCGTGGCTTTCATTCGGTTCGAAGCTCTGATAACCCAGTATTTGAAATTTGGACCAGAAAACTCGCTTGTTTTTGCTCGCCTTGTTGTGATGGTGACTGGGATGGGTGTGAATCATTAGATTCAGTTGATAGATGGGATCGCATATCACTTCCACTTGATCATTGTGCAATTGTTGAGTTAAATCCATTGGAAGAAGACCAATCATCTATTTCTGCAGATTTTGATCATGTCTCAGACCTTGTACAACCCGGTATGATGCATTTCCTTAGCATTTTTTGTTTATTTACGTAGTCTTCAAATGCACATTAATGGCCTTGTATCGCACGAAAAATATTTTGATCATATACCTACAATCATATAATGTAGGGCACATATACGCAATGTTTTCCTCAAAAGATACTGAATGGGGTGTTGATTACTAGTTGGCACGCTATATAGATGGAAAGCAAACCCTCATTATGTCCATGACTGATGATGAAAACAACCACTTCCCAACTGGGTCTATGGTTGTTAAAGGTGAATACTTGACACAAGACAGCAATGCAATAAATAAGGGTGGATATGTTTATAGGGATTACAAACCAGGTGCAAGTGTGTATCACTTTACTAACTTAATCATTGGCACAAACCTCCAGGTACGAACAATTCCTAGCCGAAATACATCAAAGGTACGCTACTTCTTACCAGATATAGATCACGAGAGACTAATGGAGACCATCAGTATAAGAGATGATCTGGAGGGCTTGGTTGTATGATAATAGGTGGGATCTAGCATGATGAGGTATGTTACATACTTTTAATACTATAATATTTATACTATTTGTAATTGAATATTGATATATGCTCAATTTTCACATGTATGTTTCATATGAATATGTCAATTTTTTGTTCTTGATATGCCAAATTTATGTTTACGTTGTTTATAAATATGCCAAAAGTTCTCTTATATGTCAAGTTTATGAATATGCCATTTTTTACATATGATCAGTAAACCCTAAAATTATGTTATGTTCATCATGTTGGTTATTGGCTTCACCCAACAAAATTAATTTAATTCATGCTCACTATATTAAACAATACACTTATATTAAATTTAATTCATGTCTTGTTAAATATTTCATAATGAAATAGCTATTTGAGAGCACAACCTTAGACCAAGCCATCATCATCAACATCTTCATCATCATTACCATCATCATCATCATCAAAATCTTCATCATGGACCTGCAAAACCCTAGTTTCAAAGATGGACCTGCAACGTGGCACCTACGCCACTGGACTAGAGGCGAGGGGCACCCCTATCACTATCCGGACGTCCTGAATCCAATGGAGTCAACAGTTCATTGATCTGAGCCACGGTCGTCATTCTATGGCTCATCCCGTCTCGCATCCAAAGGGCCTTCAGGGACAGTTGCTGGATACCTGCCGGGGGCATAGAATTCCAACCGTGTAAGAAAATCGAGTTCCACGAAGTCCTACAGGTGTGTCTAGGAAGGTTTGGGCTGGGAACAGTAGCCATACCCGTCCGGTGGATGATTTTCCAAAGTTGACCCTCGTGTGCAAAAATTGCAGACTCCCACACTGAGCAAAACCGTAGTTTCCAAGATGGACCTTCAAGGTGACACATGGGCTACCGAGCCAGAGGGGAGGAGCACCCCTGGCACTATCCTGGCGTGCTAAATCCAACTAATTCAACAATTCGCCAATCCAAGCCACGGTCGTCATTCTATGGATCGTTCTGTCTTGCATCCAAAAGGCCTTCACGGACACTTGCTGGATACCTATCGGGGGCATAGAACTCCAACCGTGCAACAAAACTAGGTTCTGGGGAGTCCTGCAGGTGTGTATAGGAATGTTTGGGCTAGGAACACTAGCCATACCCACCCGGTGGATGATTTTCCAAAGTTGACCCCCGTGTGCAAAAATTGCACACTCCCACACTAAGCAAAATCCTAGTTTCCAAGATGGACCTGCAAGGTGACACATGGGCCACCAGGATGGAGGGGAGGGGCACCCCTGGCACTATCCCGGCGTGCTGAATCCAACAGAGTCGACGGTTTGTCGATCCGATTCACGGTCGTCATTCTTAGGCTCGTTCTATCTTGCATCCAAAAGTCCTTCATGGACACTTGCTAGATACCTGTCGGGGGCATAGAACTCCAACCGTTCAACAAAACTGGGTTCTGGGGAGTCCTGCAGGTGTGTTTAGGTAGGTTCGGGCTGGGAACACTAGCCATACCCTCCCGGTGGATGATTTTCCAAAGATGACCCCCGTGTGCAAAAATTGCACACTCCCACACTGAGGAAAACCCTAGTTTCCAAGATGGACCTGCAAGGTGACACGTGGGCCACTGGGCCAGAGGGGAGGGGCACCCCTGGCACTATCTTGTCATTTTGAATCCAACAAATTTGACGATTCATCGATCCGATCCATGGTCTTCATTCTATGGCTCGTCCTATCTCGCTGCCAGAAGGCCTTCAGGGACACCTATTGGATACCTGCTGGGGGCATAGAACTCCAACCGTGCAACAAAACTAGGTTTTGGGGTGTTCTGCAAGTGTGTCTAGGTAGGTTTGGGCTGGGAACACTAGCCATACCCGCCCAATGGATGATTTTCCAAAGTTGACCCCCGTGTGCAAAAATTGCACACTCCCACACTGAGGAAAACCCTAGTTTACAAAATGAATGCACAGTGAAGCCACTGGGCCATGGGGAGACGAGGGAGTGGACCCAATAGAGGTAATCGCATGCCAGGAGACCAACAGATTCGACTGTTTGTCGATCCGACGTCCGGTTTCCGAGTTATGTCGAGTTGCAAGTCACATGAAAATGCCGTCCAGGGACACTTGGTGAATTTCCGTCCGGGAGCCAAAAAGCAAATGGAGCAGCAAAATTGCGTGCCGTTGTCTCCTGCAAGCGTGTGTGGGAAATGTCGATGTGGGAACACTACCAACACTGGCTGGGGGGAGGGTTTTGCAGATTTGACCCACCAATGCGAGATTGCATGCAATGAAACTGAGCAAAACCCTAGTTTACGAAATGAATGCACAATGAAGCCACTAGGCCATGGGGAGGCGAGGGAGAGGGCCCCCTAGAGGTAATCACACGCCAGGAGACCAACGGAGTCAACAGTTCATTGGTCCGACATCCGGTTTCCGATTTATGTCGAGTTGCAAGTCACATGAAAATGTCGTTCAGGGACACTTGGTGAATTTCTGCCCGGGAGCCAAAAAGAAAATGGAGCAGCAAGATTGCGTGCCATTGGCTCCTGCAGGTGTGCTGACATGGGAACACTGCCAACACTGGCTCGGGGGAGGGTTTTGCAGATTTGACCCTCCAATTCGAGATTGCATACAATGAAATTGAGCAAAACCCATGTTTACGAAATGAATGCACAATGAATCCACGGGGCCATGGGGAGATGAGGAAGAGGCCCCCCTATAGGTAATCGCACACCAGGATACCGATGGAGTCGATGGTTCGTCGGTTCGACATCCGGTTTCTAGGCTATGTCGAGCTGCAAGTCGCATGAAAATGTTGTTCAGGGACAAGAGACACAACATTTTATCTCGGGAAACCCTCATGGGGAAAAAAACCTAGCAACCTTTCTTAGAATAATTATATGTTTAGAAATTAAGTACAATGAAACCATGAACAAACCCTAACCCTGAAGGGTTTTACCACATGAAAAAACCTTAATGACACATGACAACAAGAGTACTTATCTACATGAAGATGACCTCCAAGACATAAGGATAACCAAGCATATCCTTCCCAACCAACATGAGAAGGCACTTAATTTATTGAATCCCGAGGTAACGTTTGTTCCTTTCACTAATGTTTCTTTGAGCACTTGTATGTAGTTACTCATATGTAGTGTTGAATCTAATTGTACAATCAAATATTGGGCGTTGATGAAATGTGTAGCATGTATTGCACTCAGTTTTATTAAATTGCACTTGAACATTGACTTAAATTGTAATTTAATCATCCAAACTCACAAATTTTAATTACACCTATCCAATTAGTGTGCATGAGTGAGTTCGTTGAAACCTTGAAAAACATTGTATTGAATTTAGTTTGATTAAATTACACGAGCAAGAACTTTGACATAACTTGTAATAATCATCCAAAATCACAAATTTTAATTAGATACCAATTAGTGCATGCATGTAGTGAGTTCGTTGAAACCTTTAAATATAATAGTTTGTTCTTTTGAAATAGCGCATTCATGAGTAATAGATAATCCACACAAATCAAGACATTAGATTGACACAAGAACACGTGGAAACTGAAGAACAAATACAAAGTGAAATGTATCATTCATTTGTAAGTGAAATGTCAATGTGCATGTCTCCAAAAGTACATGTATCCAAAAGTACATATATATCCAAAAGTATCCAAAAGTACATGTATCCAATGAAGTCAATGTACATGTCTCCAAAAGTACATGCACAATGAAGACAATGTACATGTCTCCAAAAGTGAATGTATCGAAAAGTACATATATATACAAAAGTATCCAAAAGCACATGTGTCCAAAACTATCAAAGCCACATGTACATGTATCCAAATGTACATATATCCCATAAGACACATCAAAACTCAAGCTTCCTCTTGTTCTTTCCCGACGTTGATCCTCTAGGCACATCTCTAGGATCAGTGTGCGTCTCTAGATCCTGCAAATTAAATATCAATTGTTAAATTCAACTAACTATGTACACTAATACATTAGCTCAACAATTATCAACTGGTGCACGGAAAGTGCATGAAACACTTGGTCACTGAAGGACATCTCACCTCAACTGACAAAGGAGATTGTGTTGCTTGCATAGCAGATGGAGCTGTTGGTTGAATATCCAGGATGGTCGAACCAAGGGGGCCAGGAACTGCTCCTGGTGGTGGTGGCTACAATGAAAAAATGTTGAAATAGTTATAAATGCATGAATAAAAAATAAACAATAATAAACTATGTAAAGATAATGTTGAAATAGTTACATACCTGTGTGCGATCAGTTGCCATTGCAGATGCGGCATTGACTGCTGCATCAACCATCAATGTGAGGTTTTCAGTAGACAACTCGGGTTCCTGATGCAGTAAACATGCAATTCAAACATTAAAAAAACAATTTATGCACTTGATTTCAAGTTAAACAACAAATATCATCGAAGGATATACATTACCATGGTGTGAGTAAGCCCATGGTCATGGGTAGATGGAGTCTTTCTAAGAGTAGAACGCCTCACATACACACGACCCTTGTTCACGAGTGGCCTAGCGGGAGATAGAAATCTAGGTAATGGTCTAGATGTCTCGGATGGTGCCTACAGTCAGCAAGTGTTCATGTAGTTAGACATGCATGATTCAACAAACAAACATATATTTAAAAAATATCATTTTTAATTGTTTACCCGGAGCCCATATGTTTCATCAGACGGTACGACCATGGGTGCTACCTCCACATTACCTTGCCCCAGTGAAGGATCTGCCATCTGCAAGTTTAATAATTGTAAATATTAGACCGTAGATAGCATTAGTGAACTAAAATGTAAAGTATGTGGAAATTAGCAAATTAACAAGTATTAAAAAACTAAAATTTGAAAATGTTTACCTCGGTGTGAGATACGACAATAGGTGCTATATAAGATGGGCCTGCCAAATGGGTAGCATCATGCCCCCCTGTAGAGTTTGGAACATCCGGCTCTAGGGCATCGCTACCGTTATAAAGCATCAACTGCAAGTTCACAAAATTAATATATTAGCTCAAACTATATATATGTGTGCAAAGACGAAAATAAATGAAGAATTTATTACAATTAACCATCAACATACCTCTCTCAAAAACCCACTGAAGGAAACATCTGAGGCAAGACCATAGAAGGGACGACCACATGATGTGCACTTGTGAGGATCAGTACTAGGATGGGGATGTGTCGATGGTCCTGCACTAGTGGATGGTCTTGCACTAGTGGATGGTTCTGATGGTCCTGTACTAGTGGATGGTCCTGCATGGTGACAAGCTAGTGTATGTGTCACACCAGGGACAGATGTCCCTTCCTCACCCATATGCTGAACCATAGTGCCATGGCAAACAACCGCCCGTGCCAAACTCAAAAATGCATCACGTGTCTGTGGAATAATACGATGTGCAAATGGGACATATGGCCCAGGCAACTGCTTGCGAGGTGCAAGGATAGGGTGATCCTGATCTCAAAGCCTCGCATTGGGTCGGTTTTGGGGCATCCCCCCACTGATCCCTTGAAACTGCAAGATGTCAAAATAGCTTACGTGTTTATGTAACATGAACTCTGCATACATCTTTCGAAGGAAATACAAGAGAATTTCCCTGTTGTTGTGTGGTGGCATATAAAAAACCATGTACCATCTGTCCATCCAGTTATCAACAAATGGTTGAAACGTGCACGACTCAATGGAGATATGAGGCTTATTTGCATTTGGGATTTCCCCTGTCTGAGGGTCCCTAAAAAATGCAAATATGAGCTCTTTGGATATTTTCAACTTTTTTATTGCATTGTAGTTTAGCCCATCAGCATATTGTTGTCTTTTTCTTTCTCTATATGATGTAATATCATATAGTACATTGCTAGACTGTGAAATGGTGTCAAAAATTGCATCCAAGGTTGATGCAAGCGAGCGGCGAATCCTGTCACCACCACTAAAAGCTGCACTAATGCCCCTCAAGTGGGTAAGCTCAATCAGTATCTCGACATTCATGTCCATAGCCGCAACTCCAATAAAGACATCAATACGAAAATAATTAGAAACATATACATGGTATATAATGACGTCTCTTCAAAATTGAAAATGTATTAAATCAAACTCAAGTAAGCAATTTAATGGCATTCACTTACATACATTTAAAACTTAAAATTAAACATTTAACAATTAAAAAGTAAGTTTCGTTCAACTTCTTTCTAGAAGTTAAGGCACTTCTTAACCCTCATTGGTGACTTTTCCATGCAAACTTGGGTTTAAACTTCTTAGAATTTAGGAGTTTAATTTTGACATGTTTTGGCCTTTATGTCCCTTGCAGAAAACAATATTTCCATCAACTTCATAAGCTAACATTAAATTTATTGATTTCAACATATTACGCCTTGTGGTTGGAGGGGAGGACAAAGTGGCATGGAATGAAATGGATATGTATGAGTTTGTCTTGCCAATATGATCTTACATATGTACTTGAGATGACTATCAATGATTAAGATGTTGAATAATCAACTAGAGATTGTGACTAGAATGACAATAACAACAATGTCAACTTCTCAAAACAGAGACAATTTCTCTCTACAAAATCGATTTCTACATTTTATGGCAAGTTCAGAAAATTAAATAAAAAACATAGTTATTTTCTATATGAAGTCTTTCAGCTGAATCGATGGTCCCTGAGCGTTGAGTAGATTGATCGAGGGTGTGGATAGGGCAGGCCCGAGACACACTTTGTTAATGTGTTTTGGCATTTAGTCAAGGGTGCTTAACTAAGAGGCAATGTATAGCTACATACACTTCTGATGAAAATTTGATTATGTTCATGGACAAATGATTGTGATGAAATTTTGAGAAACCAAGTTACTAATTTTTTTTGCATTTTTTCTATTCACACTTGTGCATGCATTTCATCTTGTTATGGCCATTACCAAGGAAAATTATTTAATTAGTATCATGGGAAATGGCCTTTGAGGGTTGAAAATTTGGGTTTGATGTGGATGGATACATTGTAGAAAGGGAGGAGTTCTATTTTTTTCAATTTTTGGTTGGATTAGGAGTTTTTGAGTTTTTTAAAAGAGATTCATTTTAATTATCCACTCATCTTAGTTGAAGGAGATGTGAATTTAATTAGAGATTGGGTTATTCCCAATTTTATAAATATCACAAAGCTAGGTTGTTTTAAACAATAAAAAAATAGTAATTTAAGTTAAAAAATGACAAAAAAATGGTATGGGTGAATGAATTACCTGATTAGATGACAATCCACCGATGAATTTGTCTCCCCTCCAGCTAAATCGAGCTCCACCAATACTCCAGGGCACACCAACCGTCCTTGTCCAACCTCTATTTCGTGTTTCTGATGCGTGAAGAGCGTCGCGGGTGGTCGGGGTTGGCTGAGACTATGTTTTTAAATTGATTTTAGATTTCAATAACGCGTACGCGTTTTGTAACTACATAATGCGTACGCTTTTTGTAGTTCTATAATGCGTACGCGTTATGGTTAACTATTCTACATGTCCAATGACATGTCAGGCTCGGGTTTTACCATGGCAAGTGCTAAGTATCAGAAACACGTTATGTTTTTATGTATCAGGAACGAGTTTTGAAAAAGTAGGATTGCATCTAAAGTGACCATCATCTTCTTGCACAAACCCTAGTATCTAACCTTGCTACTGGAGCAAAGGTTTCACCATAGTCAATACCGGGTTATTGGGCAAACCCCTTGGCAACAAGCCCTGCCTTATGTTTCTCTCTCTTGCCTTTTTCATTAAATTCTGTCTTGTAAACCCACTTGACACCAATGATGGTATTATCCGCTGGGAGGTAAACGAGTTCCCATTTCTTGTTGCTTTCAATGGCTTCAATCTCTTCATTCATGGCCTATACCCAATGCTCTTCTTTTTCCACCTCTTCAAAATTGGTAATTAAACCCCCTACAATATGAGTAACTTATCAATGCATAAAGATAAAACACAACTCCAAAGATCATTGACGAATGCATAACTTATCAATGCATAAAGATAAAACACAACTCCAAAGATCATTGACGAATGCTTTCACTGTATCGATCAAATATGCCTATAACATTGTTTTTTTCCTCAATTTTATGCTTGCTTCTTTTTGTGTACACCTGGAAATTACAATGCCAAGTCTTGTATCCCAACCCTGCACTCTCTTAACATATTGATGGAAAAGCATATTAACATATTTAATGCTATATAAAGGGGCTTGCTTCATGAACAGCCTTGAATTGGGGCTTGCCTTATTAGGGACATGAGCAGCTAGTATAGTTTAAAAGTTTTATATATGGCATAAACTTGTATTATAGCACCATACTATTGTGATTAAAACAAACTAAAACCCACTTGTTGCACAATCTGCACACGTAGTTTTTAGTTTTTACACATTTTGCTCTTATTATTTGGTTTTTGTTATAACTAAATAAAAAATGGTAATTGACCAGTAAAAGAGATTTTAGTAAACAATAAATATTGCGAACCCTTTTTACTAGGCGTTCTCTTAGGCTACAAGGACTCCCCCACTTGTTGGAGGGGTTACTTCTTTTACTATTTATCCTGCTTGTTATGTTAGAGTGCCTTCTGATCCACTTTATATTCTTTCACCGAGTTCACGGGTTTTCCTTCAGCTAGTTTGTTTATAACCGGGTTCAATTAGTTCCAACTGTTAGAACATCCAATATGGTTGGAACTAATTGAACCCCGAACCTTCCATATATGGCTGGTTTGAATCTCCCAGATTTAACGAAGCTTATTAACAATTCTATCCGGCATGACCCTAATTGGCCCCCCTATGCCAACTCAGCTTTCCTCTGATATTCCAAAGTTAAGGGACGTGCAGGAGAGGATCCATCCAATCAAATAATGTATTTTCATTTATAGTCAAAATAATAGTAAACAGGGTAAGACGGAACAACACAATAGTCGGTCTTGCCTCGGCTACTAATAATCGTTCAAAACTGCGCCTGAACAACTTCGTCTAGAGTAAAGGCTAGGTATTAAATAGTAAATGTGAAATAGTTTGTTTTAATAAAAAAACCTCTTGATGGTGGCCGGGAAGCTTGAACTCCTGCTGCGGGTGGTTGTGCTTTCACCAAGTTATGCTTAATAAGGCAATTGGATCTGGAATTGGATTTGAAACTTGTACATCTAACTATGTTTCTGGTTTTTAAACGGATGCTTCTACCTCTACGAGATCATATGTTTTGGAAAAAAAGCGAAGGGATGCTCCTGTCAATGGAAGTATATCTGCTACTGGATAATCTGTTGGGGAATCTGCTACGTGGTTGATTGAATATATAGGTTTTGGAACTCGAATTGACGAGGATGCTGGTCCCCAAAAAACTGCCATAAATATGACCATAATTTAAGGGTATAGTCTACTGTAGCCTACTTACGCGAAGAAGGATCGCTGAAAGTACATGATCACTTGAAACATGTGAAACGAATAAATCAAGCTTTATCAAGTTTCCAAAGGAAGGTGCAATGGGTCCTTTACTTTACGCTTATGCATACTCACTCTTGAATAAAAGTGATTAGGTAAATACTAGGAAATAAATCTATGTTTTTTAGGTCCTCACCTGAACCAACCTCACCTGATGGCCAAACTTTTCGAGGCATAGGGCAATAAAAAGAAGGAACGCAGACTTTCATAAAAGGAGGCTTACGTGAAAATTGATTATATGTCATCAAGATCAACTAGGTGCGAAGAAACTAAAGTGAAGATTGAGCAAGGGAGCTTAAGCGAATGTCCAAAACCGTCTCAATTGCTCTTCTAACGCATAATATTGCCATTTCCATCCGTCAGATGGGGACTCAAAAAAGTTTGATGGATTGATTCACCCGCCTCTATACCAATCCTCTTTAAAGTAATTGTGTAGTAATCGCGTATTTTAACCAACCTTCGGTCATAAATCCTCTTTTGAGCAAATAACGTATACTTTAACCAACATCCTCCATAGGTAGAGTCGAGGGTAAGGAGACGTACTTGTTGCACTTATTTACTAATTGACTTGTCTCGTGATGATCGTTTTTATACTAATCTACTAATATAAAATACAAAGCTGGGGGCGGCCGTAAGTCAGGACTCTAAGGCATACTCTGGTAAGTCAGGCTCCGGTGAAGCAGGCTCAGGCAGACTCAGGTAAGGTAGGCTCAGTTAAGGCAGGCATTATAGTCCATGTAAATAAGCCTTTAGACACTATCTTATTCTTTGTAAAATCCTTAATAGGGCTACTAGTGATGGATTGATGAGTTCGATCGAGATGTATGTATGATCCGTTCCCAACCCGGGCATTTACTCTTTAAAGTAACGTATTGAGTCTCCCTAACTCGGTGAACGCTGCTAATATCATCTTTATCGGCGGTGAATATTAGAAACCCCTTTACTTCCTTCATACACGCCCTTGCTCAGACATAGGTGCCATTGATCAACTATATAAATTCACTCACATTGGTAGCTTTGCTTGCTCTATTGCCAGCTTAGGGCCCTCATCTTATCCTTTCGGTGGCCATAACTCTGACAGTAAGCGAGTATGTAGCATCTCTGTCGTATCTTCCCAAGAATGAAACACACTCTTAAATGTCACACTATCTCGCGGGGCTCTCTTACAAAGATAAGTCCAACACTGCAATCCTGAACAAGTTAAATATGATACAAGAAGGAATGAACCTACCATGTAAAACATGCTCGGAATATGGAATAACATTGACTTGAAAAAAACCAGCTTTGGGAAATAAGAACAAATAACATCACCATGTAAGAAAAACTAGTACCTAGAAACAAGAAATTTCACCGGGAATGTAAGAAATAACATTTGTGTATTATATGCTCATTGCACATTTAAACATCACTTGAAGAATAATGTAGATATATTTGAAGCAAAATTATGGATTAAAATTTAATAGTTTAAACATCACTTGAAAAATAATGTAGATATATATGAAGCAAAATTATGGATTAAAAGTTAATAGTTTAAGAGATTTGTAAGACATATGAGGTTGCGCATTTTTCACATTTAAACATTACTCGAAATAATGTAGATATATTTGAAGCAAAATTATGGATTAAAATTTAATAGTTTAAGAGATTTTTAAGAAGTACGAGGTTGTGCATTTCCTAAATGGTTTGGATGGATAATTTTTTTATACTTGGGTTTGGTTTTTTGTTTGATTAAAATAAAAGTCTATTTTATAGTTAAGATAAAAAAAATAATTGTTTTTAAGTAATAAAGGGTTTGGTTTTTTGTTTGATTAAAATAAAAGTCTATTTTATAGTTAAGATAAAAAAAATAATTGTTTTTAAGTAATGACGTTTGAAGGGAATATCAATAATTTCAATTTGAATGTGTTTAAGTTAGAATAGTTCTTATTTAATGTCTATGAGATCAAAGATCACGTATGGGAGTTTCTATGGCACCATCTCTATCATTGTTTTTATGCTAAGTTGTGTAGTCATCATCACATTCTCCGCTATTATGAACGACATTATTGAAATGCATCTAAATAATGAAACTACCAAACTAAACCTTGTACATGTAACAAACATTTGCATAATGACACCCTGAAAAAAATTGCATGCATATAATGGAAATTGCAAACAAAGTGAGTCTCAATGCAACATGGTAGGATTAAACAAAACTAGAACAACACAACACCGCATTATTTCAACATGCCATTAGTAGGATTAAGTGAGTATAAAACATTATCATCTTCAATAGATGTTGGGATGTGTCTATGATGGGGATCTCCAAATCACAACCAAACATGGTTTTCGTAACGACAATAACTTTAACCTCAATGGAATTTTGTCTAATCTAGAGACAATAAGGCACACATTAGATGTGGTATACAAACTAAGCAACAAATTCTTCCCTATAATTTTGTCCAAACATCCCTCCTACAACATCCAACAATTTTCCTCCAAACAACATTCAAACACTGTAATAACTTAGCTACCCAATTACAATGCTACATTGAATTCTTCCTACTTGTCACCCCATCTAAACAACATTTGAATGCCACCATAACTAATCAAGCTACCTTGACACAACAACCGAAATTCTTCTACTAATATGAGAACATAATGATGTCACAAACCATCATCCACATACTAGAAGCACACTAATAACTGGAATCCTTACACTAATACGAGGCATAACAATGTCACAAACCATCATCCACATACTAGAAGCACACTAACAACTGGAATCCTTATACTAATACGAGGACATAACAATGTCACAAACAATCATCCACATACTAAAAGCACACTAACAACTCGAATCCTCACACTAATAGGACATACACAATGTCACAAACCATCATCCACATACTAGAAGCATACTACCCTACACCACCAATATTAGCACGTTTATTTAAATATTTGTGTTCCATTCTACACTGCCAATGGCAATTGGAAGGGAAGATGATCTATTGTCGTGACCTAGATCATTGATGGTGACCATTACAAGACACACACACAAGTACCTCGTCGACATTGAACACATCTTCGACATGTATGCAAGTGGTAAAAAAAAATTAAACTATATTGGTCTTCATTGATATACAAACTTAGTACATTAACTCTCTAATACAACAACTTAGGGAACAAGACAAACCATAAACACCAAGTAGTGATGCATTTAATGATATATACATATTTTGATGAGGAGGTAATCCACATCATCTCATGGTGTGTATATGTTGTGAGATGATGTGTATATGTTAAGGTGACCGTTTGGAAATAGGCCTATATACTTCTGACCGACCATTGCATGGTGCTACTTGTTTAGTATATAAGCCCTAATTTTCAATGGGCTTTTAAAGAAATCTGATAAGATATTCGATAGATCACTGGAAATTGTGTGGTTTCCTCGATGGAACGTCAATCGAAACAAGGACGGGCAAAAATGAATATGCTCAAACCACTTGCTTAGTGAAAACCAACGATCGAAATAAGAAGAGACGAAAAAGAATATGTTAACCCCTTTCTCAATGAAAACCAACGATCGATCACTTGCTCTCAACAAAAACCAACGATCGAAACAAGAACAGGGAAAAAAGGTCTTCGTCTGCGTCCGGGATGCTAATGATGGGACGCTATCTTTCTGACCTTTTCTCGATTTCAATTGTATAAATTTATGGACTTAGTTGAGGTCTCCGTGTCTGCAGTGTGAGGAACTCTAAGAAAAGAAAGCGTGAGAATGTTTGTTTTAGGATACTCTGGCTAAGCTATATGACCAGGAGAAGGTGGATGAACCCCACCAGAGTTTGAGCTCTCTGCTCTACAATGAGGAACGTGATTTCTTAATCAGCAAAAATGGACGGCAGGTATGACTGTGACACTTATATATACACTTTTTGGTTTCGTTCTCTTTGCTGGAAATTTCATCCATGGATTGAATTCAACGACATAGAGATTATATGCTTCGGGAATTATGTCTTATGATAGTTAATACATGTTTCGAATTGGCCAGTTGAATATCATGCAATCATTGGATTTATTAAGGGTTTTTTGGAAAATAGTTGTATATAATTTTGTTCTTTTCATGTTGGTCCTTATGGTATTTGGGTTCTGCCAATAGGTCGTACATTTAAGAAAAAATAACTGGATAGATTCTGTTCCATGCTGGCCCTATTGTCAATTTCGGCCCTTCGAGTAGGTTCTGGTAGGGGAGCTTATGGGGAAAATTGTTGGTTTGTGTTTCTCAATTCATAGTTGTCATAGTTGTGGTCTATGTAAAAATTTCACTCTACAGCTTGTGGAGATTTACAGTAGGCTTATGAAGAAAGGGGTGGCCTTTAAGATTGTGTTTGTGTGGGGGTAACGGAGAGGAGCTAGCCGTTGAAGAGTTCTATGCAAGCATGCCATGGCTGGCACTGCCATTTGCAGACGAAATTGAGAAGAACTCGTCTCGCTACTTCCAAGTTCAGGGTATCGTAATCGCGATTATTAGTCTATCCCGAATGGATCAGATCTCCTGTCTTTAAATCGTTGTTCCCCATCAACTGGCCTTTTATCTTAACCCTTCACTTGCTTAAACTGGGACCTGTACGCTATGGGTACTGGATCTTATGGTATCAACTATATTTCTAGCTGTAATTCAAATTCTAGCTCTTGCTGAGATCTGGACTTGGCTTTGACTCTGGATTTGGCTCTTGCTCGTATTTGGCTCTGAATTCGGCCTTATTTTTTAATCTTCAACCCCGCATGCTTACCTCATCCACAATACAACAACAGATTTGTGAAGCATTTCCAATAGGATCTCTCTGAGATGTTACAAGTATTTTAGATCCAGATAGAAAAATACGAAAACAATGGGCCTCATAGGAAAATATGGAATCCAAGATGACCTATTTACAAGAGAAAGCCAGACGAGAAGTACAGACCCTGGAGTCGATCTTGGTTTCTGATTAGTGCAACTTTGTGACCAGGCATAGAGGTGCCAAGGTGAGTTAATACTTTCAGTGTTCTCATGCCACAATTCATGAATTACACCATAGAAATAATTTATGTTCTTTCAATACAGATAACAATATTACTTAATGGTCAGGCAGAGTACTGACTATGATGATTACCTTAATAGGCATGCTACTATGGGCTTGTGATGGTGCTTGCAAGAAGACAATATCAATTCTAAGTTCTGAGTTAATTTTGATTAGCTGTTAGATGAAGCAGCTAATCCAAATTATCTTCTAAGTTGATACTGTGCTATCCCATGCTTTTATGAGGTATGGTGTTTCACTGTATTGGACAAAAAAAAGACTTGCTTTATGATACAGTACGGGGAAGATGTTGTCACATACGACATCCATTCATTTGTCCATGCAAAATGAAAGCTATTACCTATGTTGGCTCAATTTAAATTTTATACAATTGCTAAAAACTTAAAACCAGCATAGATCTACCCTAAACCGAGATCTATGAAGCACCAAGAAGGATCCAATTTATTGAGGTATAAATTTTTTATAATGAAATCAAAATTAAATGATAAGACAAATTACATCTCAAGAAATTGGATTCCTCTGGGTCCTTGATAAACAATATAACAAATATTCAATATAGACACATTTTGAGATGTACAGTTTACAAATTAACTTGTGAATCTTGTTAGAAGTATGATATGCTTCGGTTATGTTGGATAACTTGGTTATAACTATATAGAAATTAGTAGTTTTGCTCTCTGATATGGCTAACATTTGAGGGGACAATGCTAAATTGTTAAGTTGTGTGGAGTTTGTTCATATATTATAATTCATGCTAATTCTTTATATGCTTTGATTCTTGTAATAGGTCTTGGTATCTGAGCTTGTGGGAAAGACAGTTTCTCTGTATTTGTCTGCTTATTGGTGTCCCCCTTGCCGAGCTTTCACTCCAAACCTTATATAGGTATACAATGAGCTCAAGAAAAGAGGAGAAGCGTTTGAGATTGTTTTCATATCCAGTGACAGAGACCAAAGGGCTTTTGAAGACTACTACTCAAGCATCCCATGGTTGGCTCTTCCATTTGGAGATAGAACAAAGGATCATGTCAAGAGGGTTTTCCATCTTCAAAGCATCCCAACCTTGATTGTGATTGGTCTAGATGGAGAAACTGTGATGGTTAATGCCAGAAGGGAAGTGTCCATCCATGAAGCCAGGGCATATCCCTTCACCGATGTTCATCTTGCAAGGCTGTAGTAAGGAGATGGAAGAGCTAGAGTGACTGGAGGAGCTGCTTGAGAAATTACCTTAGGAAATAGAGGTAGCTCGTTAGATTTGATGCTTCATGGCTTCAATTACTTTCTTGAGGACCCATGGTCATCATCATATAGATTGATTGTTAGGTTTCACTAAAGTTTGTTGAAAGATGTGGTCATATTCTGTTTCTCAATAAATTTAGAATCTAGAGCTTTCCAGACATTATTTAGCTCCTACAATGGATATCATACCAATATTTGTGTCGTGTGCTTTTATTACACCTAGAGAAACGAGGTGCTTTACAGTCCAGTATGGGGGATATGTTGTAACGTTTGTGATGTAATGTTTGTTACTAACAAAATAATTTAAAAAATTCATGTCGGCTCATAAAATAAAATATTATGAAAAGTAATTAAAAAATAGATGTCTATTTATAAATAAAAACTTAAAACTTAAACCCGGATCTATCAATCAAGAGAGATCAAATTTCTAGAGTTTAAATTTTAAAAAAGAAATACACCTCCAGTCAGTAGACCATACCTCCATTCAGTAGACCCTCATCTTCACGCATACCCACTCCCCCTACTAGTAGACCTCCTAGACAGGGGGTTGTTCTACCATCGATTAGTAAGACACCACCAGCTTCTACAATACCGCTAACACATAGCACCGTTCCAGAGACTAGTACTATTCCAGAATTCAGTACAATGACTGAGACTAGTGCAACTCCATAATCCACTGCCGCATCAGAAGTCAGCACTATAGTGGAAACTACTTTAGCTCCTAAAGTTCGTGTCTCACCTCAAACCAATTTTCTTCTGGAGGTCATCATCACCCCGGAGACTAGCACCATTCCAGTTATTCCATCATCATTTGATCTTCCTAAAGGATATGTCGATATTATTGAAGAATCTGAACATCCACCTCCTAGAACATCCACCTCCTAGAAAATCCACCTCTGATCTGTGGGGATCACACAGTCAACCTGGCGGTGGAAAACCTTTTGTTAGTACCCCAAGCGGGTACCAACATCCTATTCGCTTCTTCAGGTCCAATTCCTTCTTGGGGGACACAAGTCCCACCTACTAGGAGGCATTCCATATTTGGAAACCAAAATACACCTAGGGGGCAAGCTAATCAATATCAATTCTTTGTTCCTCCTAATATGAATTCTGGCATATCGTATTTATGTACCTTCAAAAATCAATGGAACCCACCTCCTCCAATCCCGTCTCTTAATCAGAGCAGAACAAACAATCCATGGGACCCATTCTTTCAGGAACCCCCCTCCTCTCAAGGCATGGGAAATCCACACAACCAAGGATTTAGAACCAACCCCAAGTCTCTACAACATTTATTCCCACCCAATAGTATGGCCAGCAACCGGTATCCAGCTCGATTCTGAATCAATTTATCAATCCTATGATTCCGGACCAACCACCGGTGAACCAGATGATCCCTAACACTACAAAATTCCGATAGCACCCCGCGATTAATATGTTTGGGTAAAACATGCAGTAATATGTTGTGCAAGGCCCCACCGGAATCCCAACACCCAATCAGTACTACTCATTCCCGCAACCAAATCGACAACTTCCATTTCTGGCCACATTAGACTTACCTGACTTGTCTAGACTTATCAACGAGCCTATTTGGAACAAACCTCACTAGCCACCCATCCCTACCAACTTACCATCGAAAACCCAAAGTTTGATGTGAAACCTGGGGAAGATCCAAAAAATCAGGTTATGACTTTCCATCTTTGGTGTCCTTCCAATTCACTGATGGTTGATTCTATTCGACTATGGCTCTTCCAACATATGCTCACCGATATGGCAACAAAATGGTATATCGAGCTGCCTCAACACTCCTTCAAAGATTTTAACACATTGGCTTTGCAATTTTTGACACACTTCTAGCTTCCCATCTGATATGAGATTGGAACAGATTTGTTAACTTCATTGCATCAAACTACTGCCACCCACATATCTGATCACATTCATGAGTGGTGCAGACGCCGAAGATTAACCAAGGAACCCATTCCAGACCAAGTACTGGCTGATTGGTTCACAAATTCACTACTGCCACCCATTGCTAGGGATGTTTTTGTGGGAGGACCTGTTATAGAGCAACAAGCAATCTCTCATGCACAGTATATGGATTTGGTTTATACCTAATACAGAACGTTATACAAGCTCATTCCTCATACCTCCTGCCCCACCAATGATCCATTAAATCCCGCTACCGAACCTCCTATCGATGGATTAGCTGGTTCTGTGAAGGCTCAGCCTGCAACCAAATAGAGTGGGAAACAAAATACTGCTACTCCACCTCAAACTCAGGCTACATCTAAAACATCTACCTCTCCTGCTCAGTCCTCTCAGGTGAACGTCGTCCAATCCTCGTCACAACAATCTAGAGGGAAAAAGAAGAACAATAAAGGAAAATCCAAGAAACCTTGTACTCAGCAGGAAAATCCCAAACCTCAACAAACCAATAATCACAACAAATTTAGAAATAAAGCAAATTTTCCCTGCTTCATATGTCAGGAAGATCATTACATGAAAGACTGTCCTTACAAAGAGGAAGTCAATAAATTTGTAAAAGGTTCTTCCCTCCCAACAGTTTTAGCCGACCCTTTTCCCCATCAGCAACAACAAATGGTCACACATGAACCCCCGCAAGGGGGAAACCAAAATAACTCTTCTAGAGAAGAAACGTCCTCAAATCACCAAGTTCTTATGATGAGTAACGAGACAGTTCACATATCTACTCGTTCAAAGACGTATGATTCTGTCCCAAGTTTGAACAAGACCGAGACTGCCAAAGGCAAGTCTCCCACATAAGATTCCCCTTCGACGCCTCCTTCTAATGGTCATCTCCATATTGAGAGACCCGTCACTGATACCGTGCTGCACCTACCCAAGGCCACCATTCGAAACGAGACATTTAATCCAAACGCGCGAGCGGACCAAAACTACAACATCATCAAAAACTTAGCTCAAGCACCTTGAACCATGTCTACTCTCTAAGTTCTACAACACTGCCTTGTACAACGTAGAACCTTGTTATTAGCACTTGGAGCCGTTGAACTAGATTCTTCTAATACAATTTTTTTCAACTTGGAATATTTCAAGCCAAGGATTTCTCACCAGTTGGCCTTTCATATTAACACTAGGATTTGTGGAAACAACATGCATCATATTGTTTTAGACAAGGGTTCTTCCACTTCCATTATGTATTTGACCTGCTAGAGAGCTATAGGTTCTCCAGAATTAAACTAGTCTCTGACAACCTTCAAATCATTTGATGGATGTGGTTTCAAACCATATGGACTCATCCCCTTGCTTGTCGTTGAACTAGGGGCAAAGACTATATCTATTCATGTGAAAATTGTTGATGCTCTGTTAGACTATAACATCTTACTCAGTCGTAACTAGTTCTACACCATGATCGTCGTAGCATCCTCCATTTTTCACTTAGTGCAATTTCCTCACCAAGGAAATATCGTCACTATAGATCAGTTATATTTTAGTACTTTGGATATACATAAAAACTACACCAACAATGTCTCGTTGCAATTACATTCCCAACCTCATTTTAAATACATTGGTGTTGGTCTCTTGAAAGATCCTCTGTTATCAAAGTATTTCCAGAACTCCCACCCCCATTTTTTCCAATCAATATGATTTCAACGAGCACTCCTCAATCCTATGAATCTGACTATTTGTGGGTGGTACTGAGTCCTTCCGAGTTTGTGACCCTTGACTCTTCCATTCCTTTGAACCAAAACTTAGCAATCTACCAGGTGATCCAGTTGAGTTCTGATTGGATCAACACAATTGACCACCATACAGTGGCACATTCTCCACCTCAAATCCCTTCATCTTTGCCTTACACTGACTCCCTTACAAATATTTTTCCCTCTAACAAATCTATTATGGAGATCATGAGCATTCATGAACCACCCTTGGAATATCACCATCATTGGTCTTCTTTCCCTATGATTCAGACGGTGGATGTTGATTCTAAATCCATTGTTTCACTGGACAATGTCAAAACTAAGACTCCCATAGGTACACATAACGTGTTTTCCGAAGGGAACTTAGCAATCATCATGGAAACCATTCCCATTGACATATATGTGAAACTTGGTGTCGTGGAAAAAATCCATCTAGGAAAAACATGCACACCTATCGAGGTAGAGTTCTATACTTCCCTATTCAAATAATTCCGCGATGTTTTCGCTTGGAGTTATGAATAAATGCCAAAATTAGACCCCTCCATTATGTTTCATGAGATACAATTCTATCCTGGTGCCCGACCAATCTGACAGAAAATCTGACTCATGCATCCCCACAAAATGGTTTCCGTAGAAGCAGAAGTTGAAGAACCTCTTCATGTTGGTTTTATTTACCCTATCCCATTGATAGATTGGGTGTCCAACATCGTTCCCATCGAAAAGAAACAAGGTACGATTAGGGTTTGTGCCGATTATAGAGACTTGAATAAATCTTGTCCAAAGGACCACTAACCAAACCCTTTTTATCGACCACATTATCGACAACTGTGTCGGAAATGTCATCGATGTCTTCTCTTGCTATAATCAGATCGAGATACTCCCATCTGATCAACACAAAATTGCTTTTATTTTCCCATGGGGAACCTTTATGTACCACAAATTACCCTTTGGTATAAAGAACATCGAGGCCACTTTTCAACGGGCCATGTCATACGTCTTTCATGATATCAAGCATGTTGTGGAACCCTATTTGGATGACATACCCGAGCATTCCAATTCATGCGAGGACCATCCAGATCATCTAAGTGCAGTATTCTCACGATGTCGTCACTACAAAATTTGCCTAAATCCACATAAATGCATATTCTATGTCGAAGCCGACAGATTGTTAGGTTTCATTATCTCCAAGGATGGAATACACCTTGATCTGTCAAACATTGAGGTTATTTTAGCTTTACCTTCCCCTTCCAATATCCCAGAAATCCATAGTTTGCAAGGGAAATAGTCTTTTAATGTCCTGAAAAAGGCCCTTATTAATGCACCCATGATACAACCCCCTGACTATACACGGGACTATATTTTATATCTCGTCGCCTCTAATACCACCGTTGGCATGGTGCTAGTTCAGAAGACAGTAAAGACCAAGAACATGTTGTGTACTATCTCAGCAAGAGTCTCATTGACTCCGAGACACGTTACTCACATGTGGAGAAGATATCTCTTGCCATAGTCTTTGCAGTCCAGAGGTTCAGACACTATATTTTTCTTCGCAAAACCATTTTTATCATGAAATTCAACCCAATGTACTATATCCTAACACGTCAAGTGCTAGGGGGGAAATATTCCCATTGGATTTTCATTCTTCAAGAGTTTGATTTGGAATTCCCCAAAGCAAAATCAAAAAAATATTCGGTCTTTGCCGAGCTGATTTCTGCATTGCCCCATGCCAATGATAAATATGATCCCATTGATTCATTTCTGGATGGATCTATGTTTCTCATCGGCACGACTGACCCTTTTTATGGAGATATAATCCTATATCTCCATACCCAACACTTTCGGCCCAATCTTAATCATGATGACTATTTCCGTATTCGATACCACGCTAAGTATTATCTTATCATTAGAGATACATTGTATCAACATGGTATTGAATCTGTGCTACATTGTTTCTTAACCCTCGACGAGGCTGAACATGTGTCAAATGACTACCACTCTGGAGCATGTGGTGGTCACCTTTTTCGAGTGGATACCGCCCAGAAGATCTTGCAAGCGGGTAACTTTTGTTCTTCGATATTCAGAGACTACATTGAAGTAGTTAAGAAGCGCCCCCTATGTCAATTCTTTCACTCTAAGAAACGCTTGCATCTCACTCCCCTCCACCTTGTCATTTCCCTCGGCCCCTTTGCAAAATGGGGTATTGATTTCACGCATTGTAAGCCCTCTTTAGCCGGGGGGCATAGTTATGTTACTGTCGTCATTGACTACTTTACAAAATGGGATGAAGCCATGCCTACATACGCCGAGGACAGAAAAACGACAGCACTATTCATATTCAATCACATTATAGCCAGGTTCAGCGTCCCGTAGGCCATTGTAATTGATCATGGTTCCCACTTCAGGAATAACATGATGGAAGAACTGAGAGCCAAAATGAGTTTTCGCCATGAAACATTTACCCCGTACTACCCACAAACTAATGGTCAAGTAGAGGAAATTAATAAATTCTTGAAACGCATGATCCAACGCACCGTGGGAACACAAAAATCAAATTGGCACTTATCTCTATTTTCAGCTCTTTGGGCCTATAGGACTTCGGTTAAAAACGCAACCAAGTTCACACCATTTCAATTGGTGTATGGCTCAGAAGCGATCCTCCTGATTGAGTGTGAAATACCATCTCTTAAGCTAGCAGTAGAACTTTTACCTAAAACCACTGCCAAAGAAGAATGGTTTCTATATCTAGCAAAGTTAGATGAAACTCACTGAGATGCTGAACTCGCCAATGAAGCTCAAAAAAGGCACGCCAAAGCTCAGTACGATAAATCTGTTCAACCTCAAGTATTCAATGAGGGTGACCTAGTCCTTACATACGATCAGATACACGACAAGCTAGGTAAGGGAAAATTGGAATCTATATGGTACGGTCCCTACATCATAAAAAGTGTGTTAGAGAAGGGAGCTTACGAACTTATCGATTGCGATGGTATACCTTTGGTTCAGCCCCGTAATGGGCTCTACCTAAAGAGATTTTATGCATAGGAGTACTATCCTACATATAAAATCTTGTACATAATGTATTTAGCATGATTTTAGTTCACTTTTGCATGTGAAGATTCTATCTCATACATTGTTATTTATCTCAACTTGTGCTTGTATGTGCAAATGTCGGCGTACTATGGATTCACAGATGGTGCGAGTCGACATACCCGAAAGCTTACTTCCGTAGCATGGGTATTGTATTTCCCTGCCAGCGAGTTGATATCCTCAGGTTTCATTTGTTTAGGCCCCACAAAAAAAAACATCACAGGGTATGATGCAATTATCGAACTCCTAACTGAAGTTGCTTCTCTGAGGATCCACACCTTTTTAGTCTACTTGGAATCGCAACTCATGATATCTCAGTTGAATCGCATCTACACCATCCTTGATCCTACATTACTTCGATTATTCAGAAGGGTATGCCTCTTGGAAAGATCATTTGACTATATCCAATATCAAAATGTACCAAGAGAATTCAATAGGGTGGCTGATTTGCTGGCTAACTATATATTGGATTGGCATTTGGCCCACATATGAACAAAATATCATAACAAGCGCATGAAAAAAGTTAAAATACGCAACTCGTAGTAAATAAACAAGTTATAGAGATAGGTCCATGTATATAAATATCATGTAAAAAGTGTTTTTCCAAAGTACAATAGCATGATGCGTCCAAAAGACAAAATTGGAATCCTGTACCATACAAAAATTGTCTCTCTGGGCTACATATCATGTACATGCCACTAGCAACACTACTACCTAAACACTACTCATGAGGCTCACGGTGGTCGTGGTATCATACAACTTCTCTCGCCACACGACGGAGAAATCTACCAATATGCTCTCGCACCGCTACGATATGACTCTGAAGATGGAAAGGTATATCAGGCATCCTCATAGAAGGGACACCCATAGTCAAACCATGGAGTTTCCATTCGACATCGCAGTGTCCTCCTGCCTCCTCCTCATATTCAGCATGCTGCTGAATCCCTCATCGATGCAGTGGTCAATACCCCATTGGCCTCCGTGGTCTGCAATCTGCAATAGTGCACGTACATATGTTTGATATTTTCATGCATAAAAAAAAAACAAAAAATATATATAATAAAAAATACCAAAAACTCATATCTGAAGGTCACATACCTGAGTCATCCCAATCATCTTCCTTGGGAAATACCAGATCAATATGTCCTCAGAAGTACACCCCGTCATAAGGTTAGTCCTCAATCATGATAATCTGCTCCTCAAGTAACTAGAAGAAGTCCTCGTCTGGCATAATCACTCGACCTCCCCATCCAAGGCTTGGATGCGGGACTAACCAACCTATCTATTTGAGGACGCAACAATGGCACCCTCTTTAGGAAAAAAGTGACTAGGATACTTCCATATCGAAACTGGTGGATATCCTCGTTCCTGCATTTGGTAACTTGATCCTTGATATTTCCCAGGACCCCCTCACACCAATTAAAGAGTCTTGGCTCCATACATTCTACTGAATAAGCCATTTGTGCCTTGGTGGAATGGTGGGTCTCGTCCTTCCCCGCCACACATGCTATAATATAAAAAATAGTCGTCAAGGGAAGTTTTCTCACATCCACGATGAGCACCTTCCTGCTCTTCATATGGGAACCTTGTCTACAATAGCGGGCAATATATGTGTCTGTGGTCTCCTACGAAGTTCGGTGCCTGACCAAATTGACCCGTGCCCCTCTCTTGGTGAGACCGGTCAAGAAGTAAATATCCTCAAGTTCAATCTCGAGTGTGTGCTCCCCGATACAGAAAGCTTGGATATCAGTATCCCACATCTGGATGATATAATTTAACAATTTCCCTTGCTTACAGATACCTCTTGTCTTGAATAACTTTAGCAAACCGCATTCTCGTAATGCTGCAAGTGTGGCATCATCATTTACAGATGCCCTCTCATCTCCTTCATGCTCTCTTTCTTACCAATCCACCATTTTCACTCTAGTAAGTTGCAATCACCTGTAAATCATCAAAAGAGACCTTAGTTAGAAAATGGAATCTTACTTTCATGCTAAGAAAGAGAAACAAACTTTTGTTTTTTAAGCTCTTCAAATTTTTGTGCCTGGACAGTGTTTAGGGACGTGAAAACTAAGAATTTCCTCGCCCCTCTCAAAGCCATAACACGAAAATACCCATATTTTCGCGCCTCTCGACATAGAGAGGGCGTGAAGGGGCAAAAAAATGTTCCTTAGAGCCCTTGCCAGACTGGGAAAAATTGCATGAAATGAGAAGATAAAGGAATGAAAAGAAAGAGGAGGATGAAATGATCTACCTAGTTTGAACAATGGTCAAAATGGTGCCCCAGATCCCCTGATATCTTTAGTTGAATATTTTCTCTCCACAAGGTAAAAAACTCCTTTGAGTAAAAATGGCCAAGTCACAATGGGTAATTTCTCTAATTACCCTCTTTTATACATATTAAGTGTTTATTTTTACGTATTATTTTATTTAAGAATCCTTTTAGAGTCAATTCTTCATATATTTTGATGACTAATCTCTTGTTTCCAGGATTTTTTGAGCACCTTTGGGAGGTTCTCATGTGTTGTTCATATTGGTGTTGTGATATATTTGACCTTCGCTTGAGCTTACTTAATCGTTTTTGTGCTCTGGACCTAAACCTGAAAAATATTCCAAGCACTTTTCACACCTGAGTCATGCTTATCAAAACCAAGAAAAACGGTGTCAAGCTTAGTTGACTTTACTCGTGCTTGTAAAACGATGAGGAAAGTATCATGTTGGTATTGTTTTATTCATTTTTTGGACTAAGACAATTAACTCATGAAAAGGACCTTTGGAATTCTCTTTAAGCTCTTTTCGGACTCCCTCGTTATGAAAAGATCACCAAGTGCACTTGTCTCTTTCACACTTGTAAAAGTATTTGAAAGGGTGTCTATTCGGTGGTAGGTTATCCCTTTTTTAGGTTGTCTAGACTATTTACGAGAAATGAATACCTTAGTCAACCTTTGATTGGGAGAGTGACTTCTTCCAGATATCATTTTACACTTTTTTGGGTATGGGGACTAACTTGTTACGAAAGATTCAATCTTAAAGTCTTCTTTAAATTATTTAAAACTCTCTAAACATGAAAAACTGTCGAGTTTACCTTCTTTGGACTCATTAAAATTTAACATCAAAGGGATCGCATTGGGACGAACCCCTCCTTTCTCAGGTTCGTAAAACATGTCATATTGGACTCATCCATGGGGTGATCTATACGGAGCATCTGTTAACCTCTTCAAGATTGTTAAACTACAAAGCGGTACTTGTCAGTTATATTGGGGGAAAATGGGGAAATAGGCTGAGTTCACCTTTTTTGCAGCTTGTGAGTCATCACCTTTGAACATGGCATGCATTTATATCTTGTCTTCTTTGGGTAGTCAGTTTCTATGATGAGTTGTAACTACAGTCCTGAGTCATCTTCTTCACTTTGAGTCTACCAGCCTTGTATTTATTTTTGCCAATTAATCCTAGCTTCCAAGTCCTGTCTCGTGCTATTACATGTTTAAAGGGTCATTATAACCTTGAGTCCACTCTTTTTTAGTTTGTCAACCCACAAGTCTTGTGTCAGTATGTGCTCTTTTAATCCATAGTTCCACACCTCTCTTTTATATCGGTTTTGCATTGATGATGTGGAATTCATTATGGACCACCTTCGCGGATTTTGTTCCTGTCAATGTCAACTCTCTATCCCGGAATTAGATTTAGAAAGCAAATTTAGTACCTTGGTACCGACATGCCTCAATGGCAGGTTTCCTCGTATTCGACGGTAGGTTTTTATCATTGACCTCTCATCGAATTATTCCATGAATGTTAGATGTCAAGACATCTATTCACATTCGATGGACTATACTAGAGATACCTTGGGGATCATTGTCATCATTGGTGATTTCCCTCACATTTGTTAACGGTTCACATCATTGATCAGTAATCAAGCAGTTTCTACAATGTTCGACTTCAACACCTTACAATCACATGGTTATATTTGTATCAATTTGGGATCGGGTAGAGGACCCTGGGCGCTCTTGATATTCCCCTTATGTCCGAGCTGTGATGGTGATTATTGAGTAGGTATCCACATTGAAATCTTGTTGGTGGCCTCGTTTATGTACTATCACACAGATCCAATGTTGTATTGGTTGTGGTTGTGTTCTTATATGATCATGGATCTATGTTTGTTCATAGTCTATTTGATTCATTTTCGGTCTCTATCATGTCAATTCTATCATGGATCTGCATTGTATTGGTCGACAACCATGCTTTGAGTCAGTTGTAACAAGCATGGGTATGCCTGCCTTGGTGGTATTTGACATCTTGTTTTCCTGCAGCTCCACTCTGACTGCCTTGATGTTATCTCTGTGACCTAACTTATTTGGAAAGTATTTCGGCCATCAGTTTCTTCTGAACTCACACTTTAGGGGGCATCTGATATAACTCAAAGTTATACTTCATGCCTTCGTGTCGCATCTTCGTGACATGTGACCTAATGACACTTCCTCCTAATATCTATTGTACCTTGTTGGTCCCCTCCTTGGCCTCATATGGAATCTTTGGAGATAAATCCAATCAACCCTAGTCGAATGAAAACTCAATGGGCCAAGTGTCACCTTGATTGACCTTGCCTTGCCCTAATTTTTGTGCCATGCCTATATCCCAAGGCGCTAAAATTCCCTATGTTTACATCTTGCATAACTGTTGGGGCACGAAAATCCCAGCATTTTCACGATATGCTCAGTATAAGGGGCATGAAAATCTAAGTAACAAATCTTTGCTTGCATTTTGGATCTAACCTTCGGGATATTTTCTTGGTATTGGAGGTTTTGTTTGATCCTAACCTACCTTCCCTATTTGGTTTGGCTCAACTCCTTGATCCACTAAACTCTCATGTAGATCTACCTTCCTCTCCATTTGGTTGTCCTCCCAAATACTATAAAAGAGAGACTGTCCATGGGCCGAAGGGAGGACATTTTGAGGCATCAAACCTATAGGTTTGTTTGGACATCAAGGGATTACCTTCTAAGTTTCTCCTAGTTTCCATTAATGAAACTTGTCTTATTTTCTCATTTTGTGTGTTGTGTTTTAGTCATGAGCATGAGATGTATCTAATTGATTTAGATCTAATCTAGCATACGCGATATTTGGATATTTTCTTTGTTTGTTGTTTGCTCGATTTGAACAGGGTTTGCTCGTGGAATTCAAGACAAGAGCTAGAAACAAGACAAACACCCGATTGAAAGTGAGTTACACCATCTATTTCTCTCCAAATACATTTAAGATTTGCATTCAGTGATTATCTATAGGATATTAAGGTATCATTTGTTTGATATTTGTCTTAGGTTAAGCTTAGTTAATCCCATTTTAGTCTAAGGACAAGTCTAACTATCTGGAGGATGGATTTGTCTACACAAAGTCCTACCAACTATCCTCTTCAAGCTTCATATAACATATGCCAAAGTATTTGTAATCTATTCAAACTTCATGTAAACATATTCCAAAGTATTTGTAATCTATTCAATACCCAACGTATTGTTAATAACCATATGATTATATAAACTATCCATAAAACCCCAACGAATGCTCCCTAGATCTTGTATTAAAATCGTTATGTGCTTATGCATAAGCTCTACAATCCATAAACTGTGTATTGAATGTGACTATATGAAATATAAGGATTGCCAAGAATCTATATTATGATCTTAATGTTCAATCCCACGAATATGTGATTCGAATCCCAAGCTCATAGTTGTATTACATAAACACGCAATCATAATGCTGGTTATTAAATCAATGTTCAAGATATTGTATTAACTCGATTACTTATGTAAATATCTGCATATTAACTTTGATATAAATATTATGATCTCGGCATTAATGCATGGTTTGTCTTGGTTAACGCAGGGCCATCGATGAATGCCAACTCGGACAAGGGTTGGTGAAGCCATGTGATTGCTTAAACATAGTAGGTTATATAGTCTTATCTTCCCTCATGTGGAAACATGACGATCGTTGATCAAATATCCTCAAGATCGTAACTGGTTTCCACCCGGGGTTTAGCTATACAACGAGGTAATTGCATTGACCATTATTCTTTGCGGTTGCAGTGGTATGCTGCTGCGATGGTGGTGTATCCATGTAGAGCTTTCCCATCCATGGTATCATTTTTGTGAAGTGATATAGGTTTAGCTTATTGTTTTAAGTGATGAAATGTATTAATAGCTTCTACGGCCTCCCTATGCAGTGCTCGTAGAGCTTTCATAAGGGTTTTCCCTCTAGACTGTAAGGTCTTTCGTTTTATAGTTCCGCTATATAACTTAGCTTGTTAAGCGTTTAGGCCTGGACTTTTCCTTTTGGAGTTAAGTGTTATACTGTGTGTGCTAGAGCTTCGAACACGTTCTCAGTATGAAGGTAAGGTATTCATAACCTCCTTCCTTGACTCTCTGTAATTTTATTAATGTTTGGTTATATTTTGTAACAAAGGTTCATTAACATTGTTGTTTTGTTGAAGTTTAAACTTTGAATCCCGAAGGGATTATGATGTTGGAATAAAAGCTTACAGAATAAGATGGATGCTCGGCTCCGAGCATCTCTGGTCGTTCTCCAAAATAGTAGGGTAAGTTCCAAATAAATTAAACCATTGATGTTTATAAATGTATAACATGATACTTTTATCTAGCTACCTCTGTATGTTGTTTTCGCAAAGGTTATGATAATCCTTTGTTTAGAGTTTATGTATTTATTTAAATGATATAACCTAACTTGTATTACTATTTGTTTTGTAGGGAAAACATAATATACGTCATGGTTAAGGGAAAACGATGGCTTCCATAACTTCTGGTAAGCATACTTTTGATTAAACCGTTAAGAATTGGTTGTTACATTTTCAGCTTAAACCCTAACAAAATGTTTTCATTTGCTTACAGGTGGTCTCGTGGACATAAGGCATTAATGTTGTGGAAAGGGTGTCGACTTACTTCATGGAGATGAAGACGGTAACACCACTTAGACATTACTTCGACTTGAGTATGTTGCTTGGTTACCTATTCCAAGATTCACGCAGGCTGAGACAGACATGTGAATGAACTAAGTTTTAGAAATTTACTTGTTATGTATTAAGCCTGTCGGCATAACTACTCTCTTTATGATATGATAATAAAAAATTCTTGTCAGCTCTTTTCATAGCTTTGTGTTTGTTAACTTTTTTATCATTGCAAGCGTTTAAAAGGTTTAATGAACCAATATAGTACAACGATATTGTTCATACTTCAATGGGTTCTATTTATAGCCTTATGACTCTGCATTAAGTTATATATATGATATGTTAAACGATTTAACCTTATGACTCTATTATACATGATGTGTTTGCAATATAAACTCTATGAGCCATATGGATCTATTTAACCATTTGGTTATCTATAGAGATGAATTCGTATATGAATTGTTACTTGTTTAAATGATTCTAAGTTATCTTTTCATGGGTTCGCGGCTTTGCTAAAACATTTGTATGCTAGATATTTAACCTAGCAATATTATACGAGCCTCATAGCTTTGTTTGATTATAAACACTTGTATGAAAATCATATTTAGTTAGCAATGTGTTTAACCTTGAATTGTATGATTGTGAATGAGACCAAAAATCATGTTTGGTATTTAAGTATATTAATGTTTCAAATAAAATGTTTTGGCTTTTGTATTATAATATCTTAGGTATAATGTATTGTAATAGTTTATATAATAACATTGTTATTATGTGTTGATTATTCAGTCAATTGTTGCTAAGTAAAAATGGAAATACTAACTATGTTTAGGGAATATAGTAATACTTTCTCTTATACAAACCCTAGGTTTAATTAACAATTTATAAAATGAAAATGATCAAAGAACAGAGATAGAATATTATCAATATTAATTCTATCTACAACAATATAAATTATAAAACTCTAGGTTTATATATATAAAGTATATTGATGACAGAACAAAAATAGAATCCTACAGATACATAAACACAAGAAACATATTTCTCAGAAGTAAAATCATTTACAGAACATCTATTCAGTATAAAATACAGTTCATTATTTGCTAATCATTCTACATAGTAAATACTAAATAGATAAAAATAAATACTAAATACTAATAAAATAATAATAGAACCTGAGTGAAAGAACATACCGAATCCAATATGAAGTTCGCCCTTCCTCCAAACCAATCTTCCAGAACAACCAAGCTTACTTGTTCTGAATCCTTTGAGCCTGTTTGCTGGAACACAAGGACAAAGACTGCCGAAACAATCTAGAACTATCACTTAGTTCCACTTCTCAACTCAACAAAATATTTTCACTCTTCCATCCAATCCTCCTTCTTATATGATGACAATGCTTATGAAATATTTTCCTAGGACTTAGGTAAATCATGAGACTCCTGCTCTAGAACCTCCATCTAGAGTTTTTACCTTAAAAATAGGGATGATGCCTCGTGCACCTATTGAGGTATTAAATAACAATTTTCACCACTATGGGAAATCTTCCCAACACATGTCATTTCTCCTGATGGTCCAACAAAAACTCTTGCAACAACTACTTTAGATTGGATTCTCTTGCTTTATTTTATTAAATAATAATAATAATACAATATCCTCAAATAAGTGTCTTTGACCACACTTGGTCAAATAATTGTTCAACAACAATTAAAAGCATTATTACAAAGTATTTAAAATTTAAATAATGTTTTAGGGGTATTACATACACCCCCCCTTAGAGATAACACCGTCCTCGGTGTTATTCAATATTCCATTGTCTCATCTTGAAACAGAATTGGATATGCCTCCTGCATTTTACTTTCCAATTCTAGAGTAGCCTCTTCTGGGCTAAGGTGCATCCACTGCACATTTACTTGTCCAATAATGCGGTTCCGAAGGATAAGCTCCCTCCTGTCGATGATGCATTTTGGTTCCACTTGTAATTCTCCTTATGGTTCCACCTGAATAACATTCCAATCCACAACATGATTAACATCATGTATGTACTTATTTAAGAAAGAAATGTGAAAAACATTATGTACTTTTACCATGGGAAGTAATGCCAACCGATAAGCTATCGATCCTATCCAGTCTAATATTTCAAAAGGACCACAATACCTGGGTGCTAGCTTAGCACACTTTCCCAATCTTAAAGAAATATTTCTTGGATTTACCTTTACATAATCATGGTCCCATATCTGGAACTCTCTTTGAGTTCTTTTTAAATTAGCGTAGCTCTTTTGTCTATCTTGAGCTACCTTCAAATTTTGTTGTACTTATTTCACGATTAGTTCCATATCCTTTAAACAATTCATGACCTAACATCAATATATCAACTGGACTACCCCAAGAAACTAGAGTGTTACACTTTCATCCATAAAGTATTTCAAATGGAATCATCTTAGCAGAAACTTGAAAATGGTTATTATAAGCAAACTCAACGAAACGTAAATAGTCTTCCCATTTTCATGGTTTATCCATAGCATACATTCTAAGCATGTCTTCTAGAATCTGATTAAATCTTTAAATATTTCCATCAGCTTGAGGGTGAAAATATGTACTAAAATTCAATTTAGTATCTAACCCTTTAAACAAAGATTTCCAAAAATTTCATGCAAACTTTGTAACTCGGTCAAAAACAATTATTTTAGGAACACCATGCAACATGAAAATTTCTTTCATAAATATTTCAGCAATATGAATAGATTTATAAGTAGATTTAAAAGGAAAAAAATGTGATTCCTTACTTAACTTGTCAACCACAACCATTATAGAATCATTTTGTTTAGGGTTTCTAGGAAAACCTGTTATGAAATCCATACTAATGACTTCTCATTTCCATTCTGGAATAGGTAAAGCATGCAATAAACATTTTGGATGTTTATGGTCAGTTTTAACTTGCTAACACTCCATGCATCTAGCTATCTATATATGCAACAACTTCATTTTTCATATTAGGCCAATAAAATTCTTTCTTTAACATAGTAATCATTATTTGGTTTCCAGGGTGTCCTGAATAATGTGTCTTATTCCTTTCATTCATAATTAACAACTTTACTTTTGCAGAATTAGGTACATACAACCTGTCATTATACATTAATAATGCATTTATGCTAAATTTAAAATCTTTTTTTACTTAACATTCTTCATTTTCTATTGTTTTAACTTTTATTTTATGATATTCTTCAACATTTCTTGCTGCTGTTTGTACTTTAACCTCTAAATCAGTTTTATAACTGCTACTTGCAGCCACAAACAACATATTAACATGACGACTCAAAGCATCTGCTACCTTATTTTCTTTCCCCTTAATATGTTTTATTTTGAAATCATATTCGCTTAGAAAAGACAGCCATCTTGCTTGTCTTGCATTCAAATTTTGTTGGTCAAAAAGATACTTTAGACTAACATTATCTATTTTTAGTAGAAAAATTCTACCAATCAAATAATGTCACCACATTTTTAGTGCATGAATTATAGCAACCAACTCCCAATCAGGAGTTGCATAGTTTCTTTCACGTTCTTTTAATCTTCTTAATTTTCTAAACCTTCCTTGCATGCATCTGTTCAAATAGTAAATTCTTTATAAGGATTGGTAATATTAAGAATAGGAGTTGTTGTTAACAAATGTTTTAGTTTTTTAAAACTTTCTTCACATTTATTATTCCATTCAAATTTCTATCATTTCTTCTTCAAAGAAGTTATAGGATATGCAATTCTTGAAAATCGTTCAATAAATTTTCTGTAGTAACCTGCTATTCCCATAAATGATCGTATATCAGATACGTCTTTAGGAACTATCCACTCCATTATGGATTTACTTTATCAGGATCAACTGATATACCTTCCTTAGTTATACATTTCATAAGTACTGAATTCTATCTTTAAAGAAACCGCACTTACTAAACTTTACATAAAGTTCTTGTTCCCTTAAAACTTGTAGTACAATTCTTAAGTGCTCTTTATGTTCTTGTTCATTCTTAGAATAAATTAATATATCGTCAATAAATATGACTACAAATTTATCAAATTATTTACATAATATGCTATTCATTAAACACATAAATATTGTTGGTGCGTTTTTCAACCCAAGAGGCATCACGACAAATTCATAATGACTATACCAAGTCCTAAAAGAAGTTTTATAAATGTCTTCATCCTTTACTCTTACTTGGTGATATCTTGATCGCAAATCTATCTTATAAAATATAGTTGCTCCTCTGAATTGATCGAATAGATCATCAATTTGGGGTAACGGGTATCTATTTTTAATTTTCATCTTGTTTAATTGTCTATAGTCGATACACAATCTTAAAGTACCATCTTTATTTTTAAAAATTATTACTAGTGCTTCCCGAGGGGATAGACTTGGTCGGATATACGTTTTGTCAATTAACTCTTGAATTTTTTATTTTAATTCATTTAATTCCAAAATTTTCATTCTATAAGGAGCTTTTGAAGCTGGTACTACTCCTGGTATGAGATTGATTGTAAAATCTATCTCTCTTTTAGGAGGCAGTCCTGGAACTTCTTCCAGAAATACATCCTTAGCTCTTTTAGTATTTGAATATCATTTATATCAAGTTTATAATTTTTATCTCTGTCATCTAATATGTGAACAACAAAAACTATACATCCTTTCCTAACATATCTTTTCTTTTGCAATGCATAGATTTCTCTAATAATAACTTTTCTAGGAATCCCTTTCACTAAAAACAGAATTATTTTCTTCATCCTTGCATGTAAAATATTTTTCATAATAATTTAATATCAATCTATGTTTCTCTAACCAGTCCAGTCCTATTATCGTTTCATATGATCCTAAAGGTAAAACATTCACATATGCATGTGTTTTCATGTTATTCATGTAAAATTCACAGTTTTCAACAAAACTAGTACCTTTACTTTTTGTGCATGTAGCTAGCTAAACTACAAGGACTTTTCAAATTTACTTTGCTGAAGTTTACATGCGTCTACAATTCTAGGAGATATATAACTTAGACTTCCACCTGGATCTATCAACATAGAAATAGATTTGTCTTGTAACATACCTTCTATTTCGACCATTGTTGATTGATGTTCTGCATGTCTATTTTCCAATGTTGCGCTAACCCTTTTTATGCTTCTGGCCACATCACCTACAGTAGCATCTTCTTGAATAGAATGTATATTATTAGCAATATTTCTCTTCTTTGGACAATATTTAAAGTAGTGTGGTTCACCACACTCCCAACATTGTAAAGGAGCTCTTGGATTATTAACTTTTTTATAAGTAGAAGATGTATCTCTTCTTTGATTATTCACTGCATTTTCAGGTATGTTTATGAAATTATTACTTTGATAACTTTTATGAATATTTCTAGCACTTCTGAAAAATTTATTAACTATTTTCATTTTATCAAAGATCTTCCCTGTCCAAGCTAGTAAATTATCAATTTTGTTTTTTATTTTGATCAAAACAGAAATTTGCTTTCCTCATTGCCTCTTCTAACATTTTAGGATTATCATACTCAATCCTTTATTTATATATAATAGGAAAACTACTTAGAAATATGTGTACTTTTGGTTTCTCTTCAGTAATGTAAGGTACACATCGTAATAAACTTAGAAACTTGCTACACAATTCTTTCGACATAGTTAGTGTTCCAAGTTTCAACTCATAAAATTCTTTGGTTTCCTCTTCATAATACTGTTCAGATAGATATTTTCTTTTAAACATTTTCTTAAATGAAATCCATGTGATATGATCTTTTAAATTCTTTACCTTTTTAATATATTGCCACCATATATCTACCTTTCCAGACAGATTATAAATAGCCATCTTTGCTTTAAGTTCTGTACAGTAATTGTAAATCTAAAAAATTTTATGCATTCCGGACAGCCATGCTTCAGCTTCTTCTCTGGTTTCTACTTCACCATTGAACAAAGGTGGTTTATTTTCTTAAAATCTCTCATAATTTCCTCATAGTGTTTACTCTTTTTAGTAATTTGTTCATCATCACTACTATCACTTGTATTATGTTTATGTTTATGTTCGCTTACTGAAATACCACTAGATGCATCTCTTTCATTATCTGCAAATGTTAACTTTCTTCCTCTACATGTATATGATGGAGTTTTCTCGATTTCTTCATCTGATGGTTTATTCTTTATTGTTTCTTGCTCAAGTAGTTTAGTGAGCAGAATGTTATTTAACTCTTACTGAGCCTTTAAGATACGTTCGTTATATTCCTTTACACTTAAAATTTATGCTTTTAATTCTTTCAGAGTTTGTAAAATTTGTAACATCTCCATATAACCGAGTTATTAAACTTGGGAAAATGCAAGAAATCAAAAAATTTAATATAAGAAAGATGCATTTACATTCGTTCATTTATTTCCATGCCTACTTATAAATTCTTCAGTAGAACATAAAAATTGATATTGTAGTAACTAGTTCCCTTCCTCCATAAAGAAATTGATGACCATTCTTAAACTCAAGCTTATGCAAATTCACAACCTTATGAAAGTTTAACTGTTAATAATATTCCTTAGTAGACATTCACGAAAATAATAAACATCACCGTATGATTACCACACATTAACAAGGAAACATCTTTCTTCAAAGGAAGTACCTTATAACATACCTCAATTTCCGACACTCTATTTTTTTTTTAGGTAGGATCAGATTTATACTAATTCTTTTAAAACATAAAATCGGTTAACTATTCATTGAACTTGTACCATCATTCATAGCTTTGCAGTCTCTTTATCCTACCTTGATCCTTTATATCATTAAATGAACCACTATCTCCTTCAACCATACATTTAAACAAGGAATTCCCATCAATTACGTATCAACAACAATAACACACATACACATGAGAAGAGAACAATTTCAGGTGGTTCACCCCTATTGGGCTACGTCCACAAAGGCAGGTCATTTCATTCATTTGTCGAGACAGCAGTTTACATTTCGCAACATCTTTTGCTGCAACATTGTTGACACTTTCTTTACTTAATGGCCTTCTCCTAGAGGACCTTTAAGGTAGATAAATTACATTCAACAATCAAAGCTTACTTTACACCTTTTACAACATCTCTCCTTGAGAGTACTTTCGATACATTCCGAGTCCGTACTCAAGATATGCCAGGGATCCGGAAAATCTTAATGAGAGTTCCATTAGACTTTCAATCATCAATCAACAACATTCCTACGAAATCATACACAAGTAGAGCTTCTTAACATAGAATAGTATGGATCGGGCCTTCGTGGTCGTCCTGTCATTTGATATCCAGCCTGTGCCTATCTTCATATATATATAATATATATATATATATATCCCAACTTAACTTTAATGTCTAAGCAATTTCCTAAATGCTTCCCAACCTGACATACATGATCATACAATAAAAAGCCGTAATAAATTGTAGAGATCTACTTCTTCAATATAACATTCAATGGGTAGATGTTTAGACACAAAACCAATTAACTAGATAATAGAATTTTTTTCTAGTAATATGTTATTACCTAAAGGTGACTTTCCAAGCCTATACATATATATAACAACTAGCCTCTACTGAGCTAGATCACCCCATAATGTTAAATATTTATGCCTTCTATAGCTAAGCACTACATCAACCGAGGTAATAAATTTCGATCTTATCTTATCTAGATAGTACCGAACCCAAAACTCAACTGAGATTTAAGCTTAGATATAAAAAAATCTATAAAATACTTTAAGTGTTGGTTATACTTTATCTTTGTACCTTAATATAAGTAGGAACAATTATTTCCTTCTATGCCTTTCTATTATTCAAGCTGTTTGATCACATTCAGATCTATACTGTCATCATAATCCTAATTTCTGGTTTAATCATTAAATGGCCTGCAATCAGTTTTCTGATGGGTAGGCAAATCAATGTCTTAACTTATAATCACAAGCTACCCGGATATTAGACTCAACGTAGGGCATCTCTTTCACATGACAGGGATCGAGATAGATATAAATCTTTACACAGTCTCTCTAGTTTTCTTTATTGTTGAGATACTAGTGTAAACGTTACAGTACTAACATCTTAATCGTCACAGGGATCTATGTTCATTTGACAGAAACCCTTCCAAAATTCAATGCTAACACTAATATAAAAACACAGATCGAATGCATTATACAACACTACACGAAGGCAGGGATCAGCTCTCGAGCTGTCCATTTTCATAAAGGTAAAACAAGGAAGTCAAACACAATTTTCTCCAAGTCAATCAACGGAGATTTGCGACTGCCCTTCCTTATTTGCTTAAAGATCTACGATTCAACAAGGTAGAGTTTTCATTTTCATACATGGATAGCAAGGAAGTAAAACATGATTTCAACAAGTCAATCGACAGAGAGTTATACTGGTGAATTCAACCAGCGTGTAAATCAATTGCAGCTACACACTCGTTGTGTAGGTATTTGTTTAGTGGATGGCATGGTTCGCTCCACTCGTTGGAGAAATCACTGAGTCTGCAACCATATGCTGCAACAATAATTTAAATGATCAGAGGTTTGTTTACAAGATGGAAGCGGGCCGATTCTCTCGTTGGAGAGATCGCCGAGTCTGCTACCATATGCTGCAACAATAATTTAAAAGATCAGAGGGTTGTTTACAAGATGGAAGCGGGCCGATTGGGAAGGGATGAAATGCAGGCAAATTATCTAGAGATCAGCTCGAGACATAGTGCATCCATAGTGAAAAACTAGACAGAGATTGGTTTCACCAATCAAGCATGGAGGTGAGCACTAACTCATTTGTGCGCATAACGCATCCCATCGAGGTTAAAAGGCCCGTCGGAGTAAAGAAAAACCAAGGGAAGGCCATTGACAGCGTTGAAGCCGAGATCTTATAGCAGAAACGCTAAGATCAGAAAATAGTATCAAGGCAACACAAGGTAGGGGTCAACTTAACTATTTAATAATAATGCCAAGGATCACTGTCGATCCCATTAAACGCAACCCTAACCAGTAAGTCTCGAAAGGATGCACACAAACCCTTTCTGTAAAGGAACGCAGCCATTCCCAAAATGGTGCTATGATATCTGTCAGAGCAGGCTGGAAATCGCCAGGACATGTTTTAATAAATCTCAGAGAGGATATCGATCTACGCTAAAATATCAGTAACAACTCCAAGTTAAGGTGCATTCTCCTCGATCCAAACGACGGAGCTTTTACCGTTTGAAAACCACAATATATATGTATTTAACAATAAACAATAGATCGATATTACCAGTGCATGCAGAGATTAACAATAAACATTGGATCGATATTACCAGTGCATGCAGAGATTAACAATAAACATTGGATCGATATTAACAGTGCATGCAGAGATTAATTTAACAACATTACCAGTGCATGCAGGGATTAATGTAATAGCAAATATTGGATCGATATTACCAATGCATGCAGAGATTAACAATAAACATTGGATCGATATTACCAGTGCATGCAGAGATTAATTTAACAACATTACCAGTGCATGCAGGGATTAATGTAACAGCAATCATTGGATCGATATTACCAGTGCATGCAGAGATTAACTTAACAATAAACATTGGATCGATATTACCAGTGCATGCAGAGATTTCTTCCTTTTCACAACTCCCAGATTTCATTTCAGGGTTCCGAAGAGCCAACCTCCACTATGGCGAAGTCACCTCCTCGATCTCCTCCATTCCTTCCCCGATTTCCCAAAATGGCCCCCTTTAAGAAAAAATCCAATCCAACAATTTTGCCCATCCACATGCAGCTTACACTTGGACAACTGGCAGCTTGGCCTCCATGATGCCACGTGTAAAAATAAAGGACTCCACCTATCCCTCACTCAAGTGACTAATGGAAGGATACTCGATGGACAATCAGTTAAGGGGACAGTTCACACAAATCTCTCGTGAGATTATCAGTTACTTCATTTAATTCTACACTCCACTAGATCCTTACTCCAAAACGATTAAACTCCTTTATCACGATATTAGTGGAGTGAATCTAAGTGATATATCGAATGGTACTAGTGCGGATATAATATTAAACCTCCCATCTTTTTAATGGGACTAAGACCTTGTGATCCATTTATGCATTTTACAAATAATAAGATTATATTGTTTTCTTTAATAATTTATAATTATCCTAAGATAATTATTTTTTAAGAGCCTTGCCCTCCTCCACAAGGTGGTAATTCAAGGAGCATGATGGCATACTTCCTATGTCTAGGACAACATTGTAACATTAAGTGCAGAAACTACCTCTTCCACTTCCCTTAGTGGTTCTCTTCCTCGTTGTTTAAGTGGCATCACATCCTTAGTCACGAAAAGAGAGGGATATCACATCCTCCTCCCCTTTAAAAATAACACTGTCCTCGGTGTTGATATATTCTAGCAGTTCGTCCTCTCCTCTTGAGTCACCTTTCTGCTTGTTTCATCGTTTCTATTTTTACCTTCTTTGGTCTTTCATGAATTTCTCGCAAGTCGCTATCAATCACCCTGCATTTTTTTTTGAACCGGAATTCAAAGAAACTGTAAAACTTATCATCAACTTCATAATCAATCTCATATTCATAAATACTGAGTCATTTACTGTAACATAACATTTGCAGTCTATGGAATATATTTTAGTCATTGTTTGTGCTTTTGTTATCACAAGCACACTTAATTCAAGTGATCCAGGAATGTAGGCTATGAACTTAATCACAACAAACCATTCACTTGATCCAGAAAATTCTTGTCTAACACCCGAGTGCTTACACAACAATCCTTTCGAAATTATTGCCTAACACTTCAGTGCTCACACAGCAATTATTTCACAGATTTCTTGCCTAACACCACAGTGCTCACGCAGCAATACTTTCTCTCATGCATACTAAGCAGCGTCCTGCCTCCCGCATATGCATTCTCTTATAGTTTGCCTAGGTCTTTACAGCTTGCTGATTCCTTCCAGAATCCTAGCAGCTGTCAACTCCCTGATTTCTCGGGAGTGTTTCAGTGCCCTTAATGCACTCTCGCATAATTCTCCTCAAACCTTCTGGTTTGATTCATGGAATCTATTTCCCCTCAAACCTTCTCGCTTGAGTCCAGGAAAATCTCTTTCAAATTTATTAATTAATTTGTCATATTACATTTTGTAACCATAAGATTACTCTGACCAATTTGGGTCTAGTTCTTTATTCCACAATAATTACAAAAACATTAAAAAATAAATAGCAGTTGTGATGTGTATCTTACATCCTCACCCTCTTATTTTACCATGCATAACATTTGTGCTCTTGTCTTTCCACAAGCTCCACAGAATTTTGACCATCTGCCAAATTCACTTGTTAGTAACAACAATAAATATTTGTAAGAGTATATTTTCCTATGCAGAAAATAAGATCATCTATACTTGATCATCTACGTACAACATTCTTTTCTTACTAAGCTGTTGTGAATAAACAACAAACCGGTATGTACCCATGTTGGAAATGTCAGATACTTCTATTCATCGCAAAACCATCTTATGGTAACTCACTTCTAAGCATATAGGTGTTTTTCTTCATTAACCTTGACATAATGAGTATCCTTCTTCATGTTACTACTTTGAATTATGCCAACTTCAACTTCATGGATTTTCATATATGAAAGTTTGTAATATAATACGTTTCATACCTCATTCATCTTTTAGATACACTTTAGTCATATCCCGGTATCACCATTCTCATCAGAAAATTAATTAAACCATAAACTTTAATGAACCGTCAATATACACAAGAATAATTATCTTCCTAGGAGAATTTTCATGATTATATGTTCTACTTCAAAGTAACGCATTCGTCATTACTCTAAACTAGATAATAACCTAACTCAAAATTGTCACCAAGACAAAATACACACCTCATCAGAATATAGTATAAGATATAATAACATGCTTCATGAAATATAATAAGAACCGGTGAGAGCTGTTTCATCAGTAATTTCCTTCCTTCTCATGAATCCAAAGACTATGGTTAAATCTAATTCATTTAGTCTAGTAACTTATTGGAAGGATGCTATATTTTTCCATCTATCATTCGATTCCTATATAGTTATACCACTTTTATTTGTATGCACTTGACATCATGTAAGTAACAATGCATTGTTTACATATATATATATTTGCATACTTTATAGCGGTAAATACATACCTTTTTAAGTAATCATAACCATTTCCTTTGTTGAACCTCTGTTACCAGCTTTATTCCCATTGGCTCCTCCTGTATCATGCACTTTTACAGCTTTTTCTATTAAGGTCAACGACATTTATACAAAAGAAACTTATACGAAGAAAAGAACTTAATCATTGAAACTCAAGACTATCATATTTTCTCAAATCTTAATGGACCTTTAAACTTACTTTTAATCCCACTTAACTAATCTTTTCTAGCATATCTAAGTTTGCTTAAGTAATCCATCTAAAGCTCTCATTTGGGTATCTTGACGACTCCATCAATTAAATCCGATTAATTACACAAAAACCACATAATGTATAAACCGTACTTCCTATTATAAAGCGGTTGTTGAGACTGAAAGGTGTCAGCTTTTAGGAAGGCATGAGACGTAGAGGAAGTAATAAACATTTGAATCGAACCATCAAGTTGACAGAGTTAGGAGGGTTCCCTCGCATAAAAAAAACTTTCATCCAGAATTAGGATCCCTTACAATAATTTTTTCATAACTCCAATAGTCTAGCTATTTTAATCTTTCTAAAGAGTTATTTCTTGCCATTCCATAAAACAAATTATAGAGTAAGAGGAAATCTTCATCCATAATATTTTCCAATAACCACTCATTCAAATACATAGTGAAACAACGTTCTCATATAAACAATCCTATGTTATTATAATGCTTCAGAAAGTGGGACATACTTACTTGCGATTCCAAACAACTTGTTGGTTACCTCTTGTCAAGTGTTGAATCTAAATCTGTCTCGATACTTATTTTCAAGTGGAGTCCCTTTCCTGGTTCGTCCAATTTATTTCCTCATGCTGAGCCCACTATATGCCCGAGTGTAGCAACCTGTGCTCTGATACCATATGTAACATCTCCATATAACCGAGTTATTAAACTTGGGAAAATGCAAGAAATCAAAAAATTTAATATAAGAAAGATGCATTTACATTCGTTCATTTATTTCCATGCCTACTTATAAATTCTTCAGTAGAACATAAAAATTGATATTGTAGTAACTAGTTCCCTTCCTCCATAAAGAAATTGATGACCATTCTTAAACTCAAGCTTATGCAAATTCACAACCTTATGAAAGTTTAACTGTTAATAATATTCCTTAGTAGACATTCACGAAAATAATAAACATCACCGTATGATTACCACACATTAACAAGGAAACATCTTTCTTCAAAGGAAGTACCTTATAACATACCTCAATTTCCGACACTCTATTTTTTTTTTAGGTAGGATCAGATTTATACTAATTCTTTTAAAACATAAAATCGGTTAACTATTCATTGAACTTGTACCATCATTCATAGCTTTGCAATCTCTTTATCCTACCTTGATCCTTTATATCATTAAATGAACCACTATCTCCTTCAACCATACATTTAAACAAGGAATTCCCATCAATTACGTATCAACAACAATAACACACATACACATGAGAAGAGAACAATTTCAGGTGGTTCACCCCTATTAGGCTACGTCCACAAAGGCAGGTCATTTCATTCATTTGTTGAGACAGTAGTTTACATTTCGCAACATCTTTTGCTGCAACATTGTTGACACTTTCTTTACTTAATGGCCTTCTCCTAGAGGACCTTTAAGGTAGAGAAATTACATTCAACAATCAAAGCTTACCTTACACCTTTTACAACATCTCTCCTTGAGAGTACTTTCGATACATTCCGAGTCCGTACTCAAGATATGCCAGGGATCCGGAAAAACTTAATGAGAGTTCCATTAGACTTTCAATCATCAATCAACAACATTCCTACGAAATCATACACAAGTAGAGCTTCTTAACATAGAATAGTATGGATCGGGCCTTCGTGGTCGTCCTGTCATTTGATATCCAGCCTGTGCCTATCTTCATATATATATAATATATATATATATATCCCAACTTAACTTTAATGTCTAAGCAATTTCCTAAATGCTTCCCAACCTGACATACATGATCATACAATAAAAAGCCGTAATAAATTGTAGAGATCTACTTCTTCAATATAACATTCAATGGGTAGATGTTTAGACACAAAACCAATTAACTAGATAATAGAATTTTCTTCTAGTAACATGTTATTACCTAAAGGTGACTTTCCAAGCCTATACATATATATAACAACTAGCCTCCACTGAGCTAGATCACCCCATAATGTTAAATATTTATGCCTTCTATAGCTAAGCACTACATCAAACGAGGTAATAAATTTCGATCTTATCTTATCTAGATAGTACCGAACCCAAAACTCAACTAAGATTTAAGCTTAGATATAAAACAATCTATAAAATACTTTAAGTGTTGGTTATACTTTATCTTTGTACCTTAATATAAGTAGGAACAATTATTTCCTTCTATGCCTTTCTATTATTCAAGCTGTTTGATCACATTCAGATCTATACTGTCATCATAATCCTAATTTCTGGTTTAATCATTAAATGGCCTGCAATCAGTTTTCTGATGGGTAGGCAAATCAATGTCTTAACTTATAATCACAAGCTACCCGGATATTAGACTCAACGTAGGGCATCTCTTTCACATGACAGGGATCGAGATAGATATAAATCTTTACACAATCTCTCTAGTTTTCTTTATTGTTGAGATACTAGTGTAAACGTTACAGTACTAACATCTTAATCGTCACAGGGATCTATGTTCATTTGACAGAAACCCTTCCAGAATTCAATGCTAACACTAATATAAAAACACAGATCGAATGCGTTATACAACACTACACGAAGGCAGGGATCAGCTCTCGAGCTGTCCATTTTCATAAAGGTATAACAAGGAAGTCAAACACAATTTTCTCCAAGTCAATCAACGGAGATTTGTGACTGCCCTTCCTTATTTGCTTAAAGATCTACGATTCAACAAGGTAGAGTTTTCATTTTCATACATGGATATCAAGGAAGTAAAACATGATTTCAACAAGTCAATCGACAGAGAGTTATACTGGTGAATTCAACCAGCGTGTAAATCAATTGCAACTACACACTCGTTGTGTAGGTATTTGTTTAGGGGATGGCATGGTTCGCTCCACTCGTTGGAGAAATCACTGAGTCTGCAACCATATGCTGCAACAATAATTTAAATGATCAGAGGTTTGTTTACAAGATGGAAGCGGGCCGATTCTCTCGTTGGAGAGATCGCCGAGTTTGCTACCATATGCTGCAACAATAATTTAAAAGATCAGAGGGTTGTTTACAAGATGGAAGCGGGCCGATTGGGAAGGGAAGAAATGCAGGCAAATTATCTAGAGATCAGCTCGAGACATAGTGCATCCATAGTGAAAAACTAGACAGAGATTGGTTTCACCGATCAAGCATGGAGGTCAGCACTAACTCATTTGTGCGCATAACGCATCCCATCGAGGTTAAAAGGCCCGTCGGAGTAAAGAAAAACCAAGGGAAGGCCATTGACAACGTTGAAGCCGAGATCTTATAGCAGAAACGCTAAGATCAGAAAATAGTATCAAGGCAACACAAGGTAGGGGTCAACTTAACTATTTAATAATAATGCCAAGGATCACTGTCGATCCCATTAAACGCAACCCTAACCAGTAAGTCTCGAAAGGATGCACACAAACCCTTTCTGTAAAGGAACGCAGCCATTCCCAAAATGGTGCTATGATATCTGTTAGAGCAGGCTGGAAATCGCCAGGACATGTTTTAATAAATCTCAGAGAGGATATCGATCTACGCTAAAATATCAGTAACAACTCCAAGTTAAGGTGCATTCTCCTCGATCCAAACGACGGAGCTTTTACCGTTTGAAAACCACAATATATATGTATTTAACAATAAACAATAGATCGATATTACTAGTGCATGCAGAGATTAACAATAAACATTGGATCGATATTACCAGTGCATGCAGAGATTAACAATAAACATTGGATCGATATTACCAGTGCATGCAGAGATTAATTTAACAACATTACCAGTGCATGCAGGGATTAATGTAACAGCAAACATTGGATCGATATTACCAGTGCATGCAGAGATTAACAATAAACATTGGATCGATATTACCAGTGCATGCAGAGATTAATTTAACAACATTACCAGTGCATGCAGGGATTAATGTAACAGCAAACATTGGATCGATATTACCAGTGCATGCAGAGATTAACTTAACAATAAACATTGGATCGATATTACCAGTGCATGCAGAGATTTCTTCCTTTTTACAACTCCCAGATTTCATTTCAGGGTTCCGAAGAGCCAACCTCCACTATGGCGAAGTCACCTCCTCGATCTCCTCCATTCCTTCCCCGATTTCCCAAAATGGCCCCCTTTAAGAAAAAATCCAATCCAGCGATTTTGCCCAGCCACATGCAGCTTACACTTGGACAACTGGCAGCTTGGCCTCCATGATGCCACGTGTAAAAATAAAGGACTCCACCTATCCCTCACTCAAGTGACTAATGGAAGGATACTCGATGGACAATCAGTTAAGGGGACAGTTCGCACAAATCTCTCGTGAGATTATCAGTTACTTCATTTAATTCTACACTCCACTAGATCCTTACTCCAAAACAATTAAACTCCTTTATCACGATATTAGTGGAGTGAATCTAAGTGATATATCGAATAGTACTAGTGCGGATATAATATTAAACCTCCCATCTTTTTAATGGGACTAAGACCTTGTGATCCATTTATGCATTTTACAAATAATAAGATTATATTGTTTTCTTTAATAATTTATAATTATCCTAAGATAATTATTTTTTAAGAGCCTTGCCCTCCTCCACAAGGTGGTAATTCAAGGAGCATGATGGCATACTTCCTATGTCTAGGACAACATTGTAACATTAAGTGCAGAAACTACCTCTTCCACTTCCCTTAGTGGTTCTCTTCCTCGTTGTTTAAGTGGCGTCACATCCTTAGTCACGAAAAGAGAGGGATATCACAAAATTCAAGATTGATTATCATTTATGTTATCATTCATATCAAACCATAAATTATCATTATTAACATTTTCCTATTCATGATTATTCTACTCATGAATTTCTTTTTCACTGTGATGTGTTCCATCTTCGGTAGATGTCTCTACTCCATCAATTTTCCTGCAAAATAGAGATCATATTTATGTACCAGAATATCATAAAGAAAACATAAGTCAGTTTTTGTTTCTTGTTTCGTAATGATCATGCGAGTTGAGCCAATTTTCAGGCCTAGTGTTTTTAACCATGCTCTCATATCAATTTGTCACATCCCCAATTTTTCTCAATTTTTAAAAAAAAATTATGTACATGTTGACAACATTATTTCTTATGTCGCAAATATGCAATATGAAGAGGATGTTGTGTGACTCAACATCATCCATCTATAAGGTATAATTTTCATTTCTGTAAACCATGTATACGTCAAATATTTATTACATTTTGTTTGCAGAATAAAATCCAGCCTTAGCTTGGGGATTACATGTAATTATAACATTCATATCTGACTTTGCTACTGTCATAATTCATTAATCTTTCTAATGATATCTTATTAAGCTTATCTTACAACTATTAATGTTGTTCTAGATTAGTGGCCAATCCATAATCCATTTTAAGCTATCGAACTTGCATCAAATTCATTACGGTGTAAAATACCTTATGTACAACTGTTACGGTTATTTTATTAATATTCAAGAGATTAAGTGGAAAGTTTGACTTATGGTATTGCTACCATAAGCCGACTTCATCCACAACTTATAACTAAGTATAAGTCACTACTACATTTGGACTTAAAAACCGACGGGAAAATCTGACGGCGCATCGATCTCTCTATTTTTACCCATAAAAAATCACAAGTTTGTAATTTTTTTTTTTTGAATGGCCCCGACTGTCGGTTTTGCGATGGTGCGTTTAACACCCATCGGTTTTGCTACAGTTAGCTGAGGGGGCGTTGGATGTTCGACAGTAGGGACAAATTTGACCGTTGGTCAACCCTTAAATTTTGGTCAACTTTTAAATTATATTAATTTTTTATTCCATGATTTGAGCCGCCATCGAATATCCGATGCTTAATTGATATAAATAGAGAAGTAGGTCAATTACATAATCTCACTTGTGATTCCTCTTCTCTTAGGCCATGCGCATAAGGTAAAGAGAAGTAGGCCAACCAAAATCTGTCTAAGGAATATTTTATGCTACTTGGGTTTGCTCGTACTTTGTTCTTAGGTTTGAGTAATAAAATGCCACATAACAATAATGTTACAGGTCATCAAGATCAAGAACAAAATCGACAATTGCTTGCTAGGTTGTGGGATCTTGTGCAAAGAAGGGGTGATGGAAAATGTTATTGTCCTTGCAGTCGATGTAGGGGCTTTAATCCGAGAAGGTTACTGAGCTCAACAGCTAAAAGACATTGTATGGAACATGGACATGTTGAGGGGGGGCATGAATATCATCCATTGGTAAGTCCTAATTCAATATTATATATGAGGTCTTTATATTGAGAGTTTTTGTAATTGTATATTGTATCATTTTTTTTTTACTTAATCGACATGACTAATGTTCTTTTTTTGATGTTTTAATTGTAATTATAAAGGAAGGGCCTCCTAGGGCAGTTCCAAACATGGAGATTGTGGTAATTGCGGAACAACTAGCACCGGAGGAACAATATGCAAGTCCTGCGAATATTGATGATCAAGTTAATGATGATATGGAATTAGACGATGATCATGATGATAACATATTTGAGGATGATGGTGCAAATACATTAATCAATGATGCATTTAATGTTAGAATGGACGCGGATGATCAACATCATGAAAATCATGACGACTTTGATGATCTTCATGATTTACCTATACTTGAGAAGGCAGACGATCCCCTTTTTGAAGGCTCCCACGTAACTCTTCTCTCTACTGTGTTACTGATAATGAACTTGAAGGTTATGAATGGCTTTTCAAACACATCCATCACGCAGTTGTTAAGGTATGTGATTATATTTTTCATCGATCGCATATATATGATCACGATAAATTACATACATTTATGTTTCTATAATATTTCTATTCTAGTTATAAGTTCATCAAAAAAAGTAATAAGGATGAAATTTTTGTCGTTAATTATATATTCTTGAAATATTTATATTAACCATTATTTTTTAATTTTTTTGTAACACGTTGATAGGTGAATATTTGTTACCACCAACAAATATTTTAACTCGCACATACCGAGATTTAGCTGCCATCATGAAATATATTGGAATGGAGTATCAGGCAATTGATGCATGTCCTAATGATCATATTTTATATTATAATCAATATGAATTTGCAACAGAATGCCCTATATGTCATAGCAGTAGATACCGAACAGATCAAGTAACCAAAAAGGTGTCTTGTAAGGTTCTTTGTTATATTCCTATTATTCCACACTTGCAATGACTGTTTAGGTGCAAAAACATAACACAATTTATGGATTACCACGCATGGAATAGAAGTGGAGATGATATTCTTCGAATGCCTGCAGATGGTTCTGCATTTACAGACATGGAGGAAAAATGGTCACACTTTAAAGAAGAACCTCGTAATGCTAGACATTCTTTGGCAGTGGATGGTGTCAATCCATTTGCAGAGATGAGATCTACTTACTCGGTCTGGCCTGTTTTTGTTATCAACAATAACATTCCTCCATGGATGTCAATAAAGAGGGAGCATATAATGTTGGCAATGATTGTTCCAGGTATAATTTGTACTTTAGAACAATAAGTTTTTAAATATGCATGATTAGTATTTAATTTGTGATATTTGTTGCATATTTACTTATATGTATTGTATTTGTTGTTTTCTTTTAGGTAAGTACCAAGTTAAAGATATGAATGTATATATCGAGCCTCTTGTTGATGAACTACTTAAGCTATGGAATGGCGTCACTATGTATGATGTCTCTAGACCAATAGGGCAAAGGGGATTTCAATTCCATGCAATGCTTACCTGGACAATTCACGATGCTCCAGGGCTAACACATTTTTGTGGTATGTAATTGTAACATACTGCACTAAGATAGTTTTTAATTTTATTTAGTGATATACTAATCAGTTATACGTATGTTTTTTAAATAATTAGCATGATATTATATAAAATATATTTTGCTTACCATAATTTATCCATGTAGGTCTTCAAACAAAGGGAAAATTTGCATGTCCAGTTTGTGGTCCCAAGATGAAATCTCGTCATTCAAAGAGTTTGTCATAGGAAGTGTTTGATGAGTATAGGCACTTCCTCTCTAAGAATCATAGGTATCGAACTACCGAAAAACATCTTTTCAATGGGAAAGAGGAGACCACATTAAAACCGCAGAGAATGACAACTCACATATGGAAGTTGCAATATAATAGAAATCATCAAGGTATGAATCAATCTGTCTATCTTATATATTCATATTGATCATCTCTTATATGTTTTTAATGTTTTCTTTTGGCCGATTGTATATTTAATTTTATTTATTGTAATATACGACATTTTAATCTCTACTAGTTTAGCTTATATATTGATTAATACTGATGGTCGTGAACATGAAGGTGTAAATGGGCTTCCACGAGGAATGAAAAGTTATCCCAAACAATTTAGTAGGTTTCCCTACTATGAGCACTTACTAATTGTTCATTTGTTTGATACAATGCATATCGGAAAGAATGTAGCTAGAACACTATGGTGAATATTAGATGGAAGGAGTGACAAAGAAAAAATTGTCAAAATTTGCAGTGACATTCAGGACTCCAATCATGCAATGAAAGATATCATTGAACATTTAAACAATGATGGAGACCAAATCAATATAAGGTCACTTCCATGGTTATTGACTCAGCAACAAAGCAATGCGGTAAAAGAAGTGATAGAAAAAATGAAATTTCCCACACAATTTTGTTCGAACATAAAGAATATCTTAACAAGGAAAGGTGATTTTGGCGGGGTAAAAATGCATGATTGGCATATCTTCATTAAGGTAATTATATATTTCTGGTATTATATATTGCTATATTACAATATTGCATGTTTTTGGTTTACTTCTTTGCCTAATTTTGAAAAATATATTGATGAAATGTGTTCATTGTTACAGTATGTTCTACCTGTAACTCTCCCAGACAACTTTGACAATAATGTCAAACAGGTCATATATGATCTTGAAAAATACATGAGGTAATTAGAAATAATTTTTTTCATGCTAAATTTGTAATTTGTATAATCCATTGTATAACTTATATGAATTATGACATTTTTTTTAGTCAATCATGTAGATTTGTACTACAGTGTTTAATTTCTGTTGTGAAATGATGTCATTATTTTCTTGCATCACATGTAGATGGTTGTCATCTAAAGAAATCCACAAAGAAGATATAAGGTATTGGAAGAGAGAAATTCCTCGTTTAATGTGTCAAATGCAGAGATTTCTACCTTCGGCATTTTTCAATGCACAATAACACTACCTCATACACCAAGTTTAGGAGATTGAATTGTGTGGACCTATACACACAAGGTCCATGTGGATGGTTGAGAGGCACTTGAAATTTATGAAGACTTTAGTTAGACAAAGAGCACGTCCAGAGGGTTCTATGGTGGAGGTATATATGGTATTTCAGGCCATGGTGTATATTGTTGAATATCTTCTAGGGTTGGTGTTTATTAAGACGGAATTAGATCGATGCAATGGTGATCCAAACTTGACTAAGAAATTAGAAGGAGAGTACCTGTTGGGGAAAGGTAGATCGAGGAAGGTCAAAGGTAATTATTAAATATTGGTGTAGATTAATAATGTTAATACATTTTAATAATATCGTACTTAATTATTTCATTTTTAATATTCATTAATATTATAATGTTACATCGCGCTAATTATCTTTCTGAGTTGATTTTTGTAAATTTTTTTCATGCAATTGGCCGCGAGTGGGATGCACTACATTTGTACGTCGCAAACAATCTTGATTGGATGAAGGTATGGATTGAACGATGTAATCAATTTGGTTGAGGACTATCATGGGAAGGTGTGGCTTCATTGGTTAAAGAAGCACATCGCAATGGAGATGGAAATCTAATAGAAAGGAAAATCAATTTAGCATATGGTTTAAAAGATAAACAGGTAATTAGCATGATATTAATATAAATATAATCCACAATATTTTCAATTATGATATTCATGTTCATCTTGAATTATTTCATTTTCTTTGCATAGTACTTTAAGAACATAAAATACTTACTAGTTGTTCATTATCAATTGATGATGTAATGATCATTTAATTTACATGTTTTGCAATATATTGCAGGTAAAACACCACAAGGCTATGTGGTGCAACGGTCGTAAATATCGCATTAAAAAGTTGGATGAAACAAGGAAAACATGTGATTCTGGGATAACTATAGTCTTTGAGGTCACTAATGTTTCCTCTAGAAACGACAAACATCCAGAATTGTCAGAAAATAGATATTATGGGTATTTGGAAGATATCATTGACCATGACTTTAAATCATTCAAAATAATTCTTTTCGTTGTGAAATGGTACAAGCTACGACTGAATCGATCTGATCCTGATAGAACTGTTATTGAACATGCTAATGGATTTACCATGGTCAATACAAGGTCGCTTGAGTCACAAACGTCAGAGCCCTATGTTCTTCCAAGTCAATGTGAACAAGTATTTTGTGACATCCCTCTCCAATGATGAAAAAAACATTATGTTTGAATCTTTTTGTAATTATTTTTATTAATTTTGAGATTATGCAATAAGGAAGCCAGATGAGAAATCGGCTGACTTAAGTCCTAGGAGGACTGTTGTAAACAAACAATTTTATTATATTAATATAAGAATGAGTAGGAACAGCCAAGTTAAATGAGGAGATCATGCATGGAGAAGTGGGGGACAAGTTAGAGTTAGCCTCTGGGAAACCAGAACAAGTGTCAGGAGTGTATTTAAGACACTAGACACACCCTGAAAATCAGGGATTTGATTAGCTGCGAAAATTCCATGAGGAATTAGCTGCTAATGGTAAGACCTAGGAAAAAATATAAAAAGAGGGCATATGTGAGGAGGCAGGACGCTGCTGAGTATGCCGGAAAGAATTTCAATTGCTGTGTGAGCACTCTGTGTTAGGCAAGGGATTCAGGAAAGAAGACTGAGTTTGAGGCTAACTGTCCATATTTCTCCATGCATGTGTCTGGCTCGGGGGTGATTGCGGACAGACTTGGTGTTTGTACCTAATCTACGGTTGGGAGGAACGTGGCTGTTCCTACTGCATTTGGTTTCAAGTTTCAGGTTTTGTTATCTCAGACTTGAAGTAATTCCTGTTATTTATCTGTCTCCTTTTGTTAAAAAAAAATATAGTGTTTATGGTGTCTAAGTAATTTCTGTTATTCGAATAATGCTTGATCTGTAACTAGATATTTAGTAATAATGATAAACCAGCAACCAAATGGAATGAATAATGTATTCGCAGAGGGATTATTTTATCAGGGTTTACAATTGATCTATAAGCCCTCAGTAAAGAATTGCAGGATTTCTGTATATTTTAGTTTTTATTATACCGATTTTAACCGTGGTTACAAATCGATCTATAAAGCCCCAGTAAAGAAATTACATGATTGCTGTATATTCTTATTGTTTATTATATCGACCTTCTTGTTACAAATTAAATTTATAAAGCCTCCGTGGGAATTGCATGGTTTTTCTTTTACATCCTTTTCGTTTATTTATATTAATTAAATTAGAGTCCAGGGGATAAATATTGAACTTCTTTATACCCTACGAAATACATGGATCATTAATAGTATAGAAATCATCTGTACAGAAATTCCACGATTTCATGTCATTAGGTTATAATTGTTTTCATCGCAGATGGGATATGGAGGATAGTACTGAGACGATATATTATCCCAAAAACTTCCGGTATATTGTGAATATAGAAGTTTAATAAGGTTAATCCTCTCGGATCGAATGCCAACAAGTTTCATTGTTTCCTCACGGAATAACCTCTAACCCTAGGGGATAAATCCCGATCTAATTCCTTAACTCTCATTCACAAGAAACTCTGGGAAAGGGCAAGTCATGAAATAGTATTCGACACACTGGCAGTTAGGGTTTCTAAGACACTAGATATACCGATAGTATGATTTTAGAAGAAAAAAAAAATATAACAGTACTCCTATCATATCATATCATATCATTATCATTTCGAAGATCTATTCTGTTATGTAATTTTCCAGGCAATGCCTCTACAGTAATATAGAAAATAAAATAGCTTTTCCAGGCTTTGACGAGAACATTTAAATCATGTTTAAACAAGAAAGTACAATAGACCCACACCACGATTGGGCTGATAAGTTCTAATTTGGAATGCAGTCATCTACTACAATTCACATTTTATCCTCTAGACAATCTGTTCACAAAGTAGAGACAAACGAAAGCTCAAGAGTTCTATAAACACAGAATCCTTTAAAAATTTACCCCACGACTGATGAAATAAGGATTATATCATCATGATTTTTCCAGTTCCCACAAAAATCATTGTCAGACACTTATCTACCACACAGGCATACAAAATGTTTGAAATTAGAAAAAATACAGAGAGCTTTGTAATACTTAAGGAAACGGGAAATGGCAGCATACCAACTCTGTAGTTCTATCTAAACAGAATGTTAAAACATCAAAAATCAAAATCGCTATTCCAGTGCTAACCCTGAGATCGTAGAACCATGAAGAACAAATTCGTGTCACTCATAGCATTAAAAAATGTTCCGGACCTTTGATAAATTTTGATAGGGTATTGAAATCCTTCAGAAGGGAAGAAACAGCAACCCCAATTTTAAACTCAGTTATTTCAATACGCATTCTCTAGAATCTAGAACCACCGAAAGGAAAATAAAGGAATAGTTATTACATCGGATTCGTGGCAGAAAAAAAACCCAGGCCACAACGAATCCCTAAAGCTTCAAAATGACCTAACCATGACATGCAAACTACAAACTTCTTGTTGCCGTTGAAGAGGACTTCCCAAGTTTTCCCTGTCGACATATGAAGGCAAAAGAGCGATACCACTTACCATTATGGTAGGTTTCCTCTGCAATCTGCGCTGTCTCGAACTGGAAATACCTACCATCATTACAAAACATATTCATTATTAGCAAAATGGCATCAGAGTAATTACCAAAACCAGCTATTAGAAAACTGACAAGATACAGTATTGGAGGTTACCTCCGAGGCAACATAGGGAAGTAGCTGCGCCTTTAAAGTAAGGAGAATTCCTTCTGGAGTAACCACAATTGCACTAATCGTTTTCTCCTCATTGAAGAAGAAGATACAGAGATAGTAAGGTATCGAAGTTTGATCAAATCGCCAGGGTTTGGTGGAATAAACTTGTGAACCCCAATCCGAATGCCAAAGAGGAATTATTCCAGAGAGTTTTCGAGTTTTGTTGAGGAGTTACTTACCCCAAACGCCGAGACAACCAACCCTGTCCTTTCAGGACAGATGGCACCATAACTTCGAACACAATAAATGTAGTCACATGGCCGTCTGGAAAAAGGTGAATGACCCCAGTACGAGTACCCTGCATTTTTAAATGTTAAAGTAAGTCGTAGGTCCTTCCAGGTGGAATGGGTTTACAAATTAATATGTGGCTTATTGAAATTACCTAGCTGGGTAATACTTGGGGTAACAATCAAACTTAACTTTACGAGGTTGGAATAACTTTAGCGCTCTTATCATGTTTGAGTTTTGTGCATTGTTGATGCCTACCACCTTGATAGTATGAAGTTGTATTTTGTGAAGTTGGGCATTGGTACAAGGGGTTTGATTTAGAACCATATTTAACACTTTTCTTAATCCAAACTTAGGGTCTTTGTGGGTTTGTATGCTATGGGTAAGTGTGACGCTAAGTAATAAACAAAAAAGTAAGACTGGATTTGCTAAAAGATCCATACCCTGTTACGACATCATGGGAAAACTCCAGAAGCATAGGAACCTGCATACCAGAAAATAAGGGAGGATTAGCCGCAGCTAAGTAAGTGGTATGTCAACGTAATAACCTTCTAGTTAGTAGGAAAACAAGGGAAGGACACCTGTAAGTTCATTGTTACGCAGACATTAATAAATGTAAATACAGTGAACTAAAAATTACAAAGTTAAGATCTAAAGGAAAAGAAAAGAATTTTTTTTTTTTATGGATATTTCACATATGGTATCAGAGCTAGATTCAACCCTGTCGCCTTGGAAACACTTAGTTTTTGTTGTGCAGGAAATAAAAATTTAATATATATTTGAATGTTGCATGCGTATGTTTCAGTTTGAATTTTCAGATGACTTCGCACGAGGAATACGGAGAAGAGCCTGAAGGAAACGAACAGGCGAGAATAGCAAAACATTCGGAAACAAGTCAGGTAATAGAAACCATGAGAAGCCTGATCGTGGAGATTCAGAGTTTCAAAGCAGACAATGAGCAACTGAAGAAAGCTCAGGAAAAACAACAAGAAATCAATGAGATTTTGCTGTAGAGTCTTCATGAAAGGAACAATGGCGAAAAACAGAAGGAGGATACTAAGAGGAAAGAGGAGACTGACGAGAACGCTGAGAAGAAGGGAGATTCCTCCAATGAGACCCAGAAATCTGAGCATCAAGACAAGACTATGGGAAAAAGAAAGGTTGACCATCTGGAGGGTGAATTCAAAAAAATAAAACCTACTAGCTTCGATGGAGAATCAAAAACTGGCGAAGAAGCAGAAGCCTGGCTGCTGGACATAAAAAATTACTTTCAAATCTACAATTACTCCAGTAATATGAAAGTCAAAATGGCGGTGTACAACCTAAAGGGGAAGGCCAGCATATGGTGGCAAGACCTGAAGATTTCCCAGGGACTGAAAGAAAAGAACCTTGAATGGTCGAAATTTAAGAAATATTTCAAGAAACAGTACTTATCCGAAAGCTATTATGAAAGAAAAACCAAGGAATTTTACGAATTAAAGCTGGGTCAAATGACGATGGAAGATCTTATCAATAAATTCCTAGACTTATTACGGTTCGTCCCATATATCAAGGAAGAAAAACTGAAGGTACAGCGGTTCTTAAGCTGCCTGCCATAGTCCTATAAAGATCAAATCGAGTTCGACAATCCCAGAACTTTAGAAGAAGCACTAAGAAAGGCCAGATTGTGTTTCGAGCAATACAAACAAAGAAATGATACTACTAAAGCATGGAAGGACAAGAAACAAGAAAATTTTAACCAGCGGAAGAAAGGTTACAAACCCCCGCCCTTCAGGAACATGCCCAAAAACTTCCAGGGAAATTCATTTCCCAGAAATGAACAGTTACAGCAGAAAACTTTTAAAACTCCTAACATGGAGATGAAGGGAAGTATCGGTATTCCTAAGGAACCCCTGAAATGCTGGGAATGTGGTGAAGCCCATTTACGCAGGAATTGTCCCCGTTACAATGAAACAAACAGGGTACTGCATAATATGAAAGAAGCATCCACGGTGGGAGACATTGGGAAAAGTTATCACCGAATCAATGCAGCCTTGGAGGACCGACAGGCAGATCATCAATCTGCAATTGTGGAAATTGAAGGTACAATTTCTGACCATACTTGTACTATTTTAATAGACCCTGGGGCAACGTTAAGCTACATCACTCCCAAGATGATGGAGCACTGTCAACTCACCAAGGTAAAGCACGCAAAGCCTTGGTTAGTTCAGTTAGCTACAGGAGCAAAGAGGAAGGTAACTGAATACATATCTAATTGTGAACTTCAAATACAGGACCACAAAACACAGATTAATTTAAATGTGTTGCCTTTAGGATCTTATGACATGATAATAGGTATGGACTGGCTTGAAAGGTATAGAGTAGTACTGAACTGCTTTACCAAGAATTTTACCTACATTGCGGAAGACCAAACTCTAAGAACAGTGATTGGAAAACAGAAACCTGTTTCTGTTAGGCAGATTTCTGCTATGCAGCTAAAGAAGTGCATGAGGAAAGGATGCAAGATTTACGCTGTAAGAGTATCTGATTTACTTCTCAATGAAAGCCAGACTTCCATAGTAGAGTATCCTGTCTTAGGTGAGTTCCTAGACGTATTTCCAGAGGAAATACCGGGGTTACCACCTCAACGAGAAATAGATTTCTCCATTGAACTTTTACCAGGATCAGCACCAGTGTCAAAAGTACCTTATAGAATGAGTATCCCAGAATTGACGGAATTAAAGATTCAGATTCAAGAATTACTAGACAAAGGGTATATAAGACCTAGTGTCTCGCCTTGGGGTGTGCCGGTTCTGTTTGTCAAGAAAAAGGATGGGACTCTAAGACTATGTATTGACTATAGGCAACTGAATAAGGTAACGGTTAAGAATAAATACCCTTTACCACGAATCAATGATCTGTTCGACCAAGTAGGGGGAGCTAGGATCTTTTCCAAACTGGATCTTCGATCTGGGTACCATCAGATTCGTATTAAAAATGAAGACATAAGTAAAACCGCATTTCGTACCCGATACGGACACTGTGAATTTGTAGTAATCCCTTTTGGGTTAACCAACGCCCCTGCCACATTCATGTGTTTAATGAATGGTATCTTCAACAAATATCTAGACCAGTTTGTGTTGATTTTTATTGATGATATCCTAATATACTCTAAGTTGGAGGAAGAACATGAACAGCATATAAGAATCGTATTGCAAACCTTGAGGGACCACCAGTTGTATGCAAAGTTGGAGAAATGTGAGTTCTTTAAAAAGGAAATCCAGTACCTAGGCCATATTATTTCTGCTGAAGGAATTTCAGTCGACCCGCAGAAAATTAAAGCAATAGCGGATTGGCCAGTACCGAGAGATGTAGCTGATATTAGATCTTTCATGGGACTCACAGGTTACTATCGGAGGTTCATTGAGGGATTTTCGAAGATCGCCTATCCCATTACCTCACTACAGAAAAAGGGGATAAAGTTTGTGTGGTCCTGCAAGTGTCAAGAAAGTTTTGAACGACTCAAAGAGTTGCTGACCAAGGCACCTGTCCTAAAAGTGGCAGACCCATGTAAAGAATACACGGTCTGTACGGATGCGAGCAAAGAGGGAGTAGGAGGAGTACTGTCCGAGGATGGACATGTAGTGTGTTATGAATCACGGAAATTAAAGGAACATGAACGCAACTACGTGGTTCATGACTTGGAATTAACACCAGTAGTACACGCACTGAAAATGTGGCGTCACTACCTGTTGGGAAAGAAATTCTTGTTATTAACCGATAACACTTGCGTCAAGAACTTATTTAACCAACCAGGACTCAATGCCAGACAAGCAAGGTGCATGGCCTTCTTAAGTGAATTCGACTTTGATGTAAAACACATAAAGGGTAAGGAAAATACAGTGGCAGATGCACTTAGTCGAAGGACCCACGAGGTGTATGAGATAATAATGAGTCAACCAGAAAGTAATCTCATGGACAAAGTAACAATGGCAAGCAAACAGGACGTAGAATACATAAATCTGCAAAGTAAAATCCAGCAAAACGAGATAAACATGAACGGGACAGATTTCAAAATGGATCAGAGAGGTCTGATTTGGTTCAAAGATAGGATGTACATGCCTAATGTTGCAGAATTTAAATTGTTTATTCTAAATGAGATGCACAAACCCCCTTTTGCAGGTCACCCCGGGTATAAAAAAATGATAACAGCCCTCAGAAACAGTTCTTTTGGCCTAAATTAAAAACTGAACTAGTTGATTATTTATCTAAATGCTTGGAATGTCAATAGGTGAAGGCAGATCATAGACATCCTGCTGGGTTATTACAACCATTACCAATTCCTGAATGGAAATGGGAAGTGATTTCACTAGATTTTATCACAGGTTTTCCGAGAACCCAACGACAACATGATTCCATAATGGTAGTGGTTGACAAATTTAGCAAATCGGCGCATTTCATTCCGGTAAAAACCACCTACAAGGCGGCAGATATTGCAGGAATATTTCTGAAGGAAATATTCAGATTACATGGAGGACCAAAGATGGTAATTTTAGATAGGGATGTAAAATTTACCTCCAAGTTCTGGAAATCTTTATTTGCAGGTTTGGAAACAAGAATTAATTTCAGCACGAGTTATCACCCTGAAACGGATGGACAGACTGAACGTACAAATAAGATCATTGAAGACATGCTGAGAATGTACGTCATGGAGAGACCCAACAAATGGGAAGACTACTTACATCTGGTAGAGTTCGCTTACAACAATGGGTACCAAGCATCATCAAGAATGAGTCCATTCAAAATTCTTTATGGGAGAAAGTGCACTACCCTAGTTAGCTGGGATAGTCCGGTCGATCGCTTATTGGTAGGACCAAATTTGCTAAAAGACATGGAACAAACAGTCCAAAGGGTACATAAGAATTTAAAGGTGGCCCAGGACCACCAAAAGAGCTATGCTGATCTGAAAAGACGAGATAAGAAGTTCTCAGTTGGAGACCATGTATACTTGCGGGTTAAACCAAAGAAAACCTCACTCCGGCTGGGGAGTTGAAATAAACTGGCACCACGATTCTGCGAGACTTTCCAAATACTTGAAAGGATTGGACCCGTAGCTTATAAACTGGCATTACCCGCACACTTAAAAATTCATAATATTTTTCACATTTCGCTACTAAAAAAATATATTCACGACCCCACTCATATTATTGATTGGAATTTGATACAGGAGGCTCCAGAAGGCGAATTTCAAGTGGAACCTTTACGCATTCTGGACACGAAAGAAACAATACTTCGGAACCGAGCCATCGCTCAGGTAAAGGTACAATGGAAGCACTTTAGTCCTGAGGAGGCAACCTGGGAATTGGAAAGCGAAATGCTAGAAAGGTACCCGAATCTATTCCCAGAACCGATGGAGGAAGACTAGAACACTGAGGACAGTGTTCACAACAAGGGGGCAAGGATGTGACATCCCTCTCCAATGATGAAAAAAACATTATGTTTGAATTTTTTTTAAATTATTTTTATTAATTTTGAGATTATGCAATAAGGAAGCCAGATGAGAAATCGACTGACTTAAGTCCTAGGAGGACTGTTGTAAACAAACAATTTTATTATATTAATATAAGAATGAGTAGGAACAGCCAAGTTAAATCAGGAGATCATGCATGGAGAAGTGGGGGACAAGTTAGAGTTAGCCTCTGGGAAACCAGAACAAGTGTCAGGAGTGTATTTAAGACACTAGACACACCCTGAAAATCAGGGATTTGATTACCTGCGAAAATTCCATGAGGAATTAGCTGCTAATGGTAAGACCTAGGCAAAAATATAAAAAGAGGGCATATGTGAGGAGGCAGGACGCTGCTGAGTATGCCGGAAAGAATTTCACTTGCTGTGTGAGCACTCTGTGTTAGGAAAGGGATTCAGGAAAGAAGACTGAGTTTGAGGCTAACTGTCCATATTTCTCCATGCATGTGTCTGGCTCGGGGGTGATTGCGGACAGACTTGGTGTTTGTACCTAATCTACGGTTGGGAGGAACGTGGCTGTTCCTACCGCATTTGGTTTCAAGTTTCATGTTTTGTTATCTCAGACTTGAAGTAATTCCTGTTATTTATCTGTCTCCTTTTGTTAAAAAAAAATATAGTGTTTATGGTGTCTAAGTAATTTCTGTTATTCGAATAATGCTTGATCTGTAACTAGATATTTAGTAATAATGATAAACCAGCAACCAAATGGAATGAATAATGTATTCGCAGAGGGATTATTTTATCAGGGTTTACAATTGATCTATAAGCCCTCAGTAAAGAATTGCAGGATTTCTGTATATTTTATTGTTTATTATACCGATTTTAACCGTGGTTACAAATCGATCTATAAAGCCCCGGTAAAGAAATTACATGATTGTTGCATATTCTTATTGTTTATTATATCGACCTTCTTGTTACAAATTAAATTTATAAAGCCTCCGTGGGAATTGCATGGTTTTTCTTTTACATCCTTTTCGTTTATTTATGATAATTAAATTAGAGTCCAGGGGATAAATATTGAACTTCTTTATACCCTACGAAATACATGGATCATTAATAGTATAGAAATCATCTGTACAGAAATTCCACGATTTCATGTCATTAGGTTATAATTGTTTTCATCGCAGATGGGATATGGAGGATAGCACTGAGACGATATATTATCCCCAAAACTACCGGTATATTGTGAATATAGAAGTTTAATAAGGTTAATCCTCTCGGATCGAATGCCAACAAGTTTCGTTGTTTCCTCACGGAATAACCTCTAACCCTAGGGGATAAATCCCAATCTAATTCCTTAACTCTCATTCACAAGAAACTCTGGGAAAGGGCAAGTCATGAAATAGTATTCGACACACTGGCAGTTAGGGTTTCTAAGACACTAGATATACCGACAGTATGATTTTAGAAGAAAAAAAAAATATAACAGTACTCCTATCATATCATATCATATCATTATCATTTCGAAGATCTATTCTGTTATGTAATTTTCCAGGCAATGCCTCTACAGTAATATAGAAAATAAAATAGCTTTTCCAGGCTTTGACGAGAACATTTAAATCATGTTTAAACAAGAAAGTACAATAGACCCACACCACGGTTGGGCTGATAAGTTCTAATTTGGAACGCAGTCATCTACTACAATTCACATTTTATCCTCTAGACAATCTGTTCACAAAGTAGAGACAAACGAAAGCTCAAGAGTTCTATAAACACAGAATCCTTTAAAAATTTACCCCACGACTGATGAAATAAGGATTATATCATCATGATTTTTCCAGTTCCCACAAAAATCATTGTCAGACACTTATCTACCACGCAGGCATACAAAATGTTTGAAATTAGAAAAAATACAGAGAGCTTTGTAATACTTAAGGAAACGGGAAATGGAAGCATACCAACTCTGTAGTTCTATCTAAACAGAATGTTAAAACATCAAAAATCAAAATCGCTATTCCAGTGCTAACCCTGAGATCGTAGAACCATGAAGAACAAATTCGTGTCACTCATAGCATTTCAAAATGTTCCGGACCTTTGATAAATTTTGATAGGGTATTGAAATCCTTCGGAAGGGAAGAAACAGCAACCCCAATTTTAAACTCAGTTATTTCAATACGCATTCTCTAGAATCTAGAACCACCGAAAGGAAAATAAAGGAATAGTTATTACATCGGATTCGTGGCAGAAAAAAACCCAGGCCACAACGAATCCCTGAAGCTTCAAAATGAACTAACCATGACATGCAAACTACAAACTTCTTGTTGCCGTTGAAGAGGACTTCCCAAGTTTTCCCTGTCGACATATGAAGGCAAAAGAGCGATACCACTTACCATTATGGTAGGTTTCCTCTGCAATCTGCACTGTCTCGAACTGGAAATACCTACCATCATTACAAAACAGATTCATTATTAGCAAAATGGCATCAGAGTACATTACCAAAACCAGCTATTAGAAAACTGACAAGATACAGTATTGGAGGTTACCTCCGAGGCAACGCAGGGAAGTAGCTGCGCCTTTAAAGTAAGGAGAATTCCTTCTGGAGTAACCACAATTGCACTAATCGTTTCCTCCTCATTGAAGAAGAAGATACAGAGATAGTAAGGTATCGAAGTTTGATCAAATCGCCAGGGTTTGGTGGAATAAACTTGTGAACCCCAATCCAAATGCCAAAGAGGAATTATTCCAGAGAGTTTTTGAGTTTTGCTGAGGAGTTACTTACCCCAAACGCCGAGACAACCAACCCTGTCCTTTCAGGACAGATGGCACCATAACTTCGAACACAATAAATGTAGTCACATGGCCGTCTGGAAAAAGGTGAATGACCCCAGTACGAGTACCCTGCATTTTTAAATGTTAAAGTAAGTCGTAGGTCCTTCCAGGTGGAATGGGTTTACAAATTAATATGTGGCTTATTGAAATTACCTAGCTGGGTAATACTTGGGGTAACGATCAAACTTAACATTACGAGGTTGGAATAACTTTAGCGCTCTTATCATGTTTGAGTTTTGTGCATTGTTGATGCCTACCACCTTGATAGTATGAAGTTGTATTTTGTGAAGTTGGGCATTGGTACAAGGGGTTTGATTTAGAACCATATTTAACACTTTTCTTAATCCAAACTTACGGTCTTTGTGGGTTTGTATGCTATGGGTAAGTGTGACGCTAAGTCATAAACAAAACAGTAAGACTGTATTTGCTAAAAGATCCATACCCTGTTACGACATCATGGGAAAACTCCAGAAGCATAGGAACCTGCATACTAGAAAAGAAGGGGGGATTAGCCGCAGCTAAGTAAGTGGTATGTCAACGTAATAACCTTCTAGTTAGTAGGAAAACAAGGGAAGGACACCTGTAAGTTCATTGTTACGCAGACATTAATAAATGTAAATACAGTGAACTAAAAATTACAAAGTTAAGATCTAAAGGAAAAGAAAAGAAATTTTTTTTTTTATGGAGATTTCACATATTTTACTCAGAAGTTCCTGGTAGACAGGGTTGGGCATTTTTTATTAGACATTATCCAAGAGGAAGTCCAATAAAGTATAATATTGTAGAGGAAGATGAAGAGGGTGTTGAAGAAGAAGGTGATCATGTAGAGGATCAACATGATTTAGATGTTGATGATCATAATGTTCGAGAGGAAGATAATGAAGAGTTAGTTGAAGCAGATGATGTAAGAGACAATGTTCATGATGAAGATGATATTGACGATGATCACTTTATAAAAAATTACAGCGATGACGATGATGATATGGCCTTTAATCCTTATAATGTTGAATCTGGATCAGATGATACAGATGCAGACTTGGAAGACGATGATGAATTGCATTGAACAGATGCATTGAATATTTCTAAGTGATGTGCGGGGGGGGGGGGGGGGCATATGAGCTTCCACCTTCACATGGTTGTCCCTATTGAGTAGGAATCTTAAGATATTCTCAAAACAAAGAGAAGCTCGTTAAGGTTAATGCACATTTGTGCTTATTCCCATCATCATCAATACAATCATCATCATGTTTCCATTTCCATCATCCTCAATATTGTCACGATGACCATCAATATTATTGTCATCATCGTAATATTCGTCATCGTCGTCATCATCATCATCATCAGCATCATCCCAATCATCATCATCATCATCATCATCATCATCACCATCATCATCATCACCATCATCATCATCATCATCATCATCGTTGTCGTCATCATCATCATCGTTGTCGTTGTCGTCGTCATCATCATCATAATCATCCTCATCCTCATCCTCATGGATTTGTGTGGTGTGTAAAGGTCTCATGCATGACCAATGAGCCCAAGAAAAAAATGCTATGGCCTAAGGCCTTGTATTTTGACTATGGACCATGTCAAACACGTTAAGAACCATTCATGGCGTGTCAATCCTTACAATGATCATATCTCACTTATGGAATAAAGATTGCATATGCAAGGCCTATGTGGCAGTATATGGCACCATGTATGGCCCATTATCCATATAAGAAATTGGTATGAACGTATCCCCTTAATTTTGATCCTAGGCAATTGCTTAGGCCCTAAGATCCACATTGTAGTCCAAATATTCCTTATTTATTGCTTTTGTGATGGCTTAAGGGCTCAAACATGACACATGAACCCCATAGGTAGCATTTATGGCATAAGACCCTAGATTTTAGCATACGACCATGGACTGGGCCATAAGATCTACCTTGTAGGCCAAATATGTCCCATGTAGAGCTTATGTGATGGGTCAAGGCCTTGTACACGTTACATGGCCTTGTACACGAAACATGATCATCATAGGTAATTTATATGGTATAAGACACTAACTTCTACCATTGAACCATGGCCTAGGCCCTTATAGCTTATCATGATGTGACAAGTCTCAGAATGACCACCATTACTCACACACGTCAAAGATTCCTAGCACATGACATGTGTAGTGCCTTAGGTCCCTATTCACGGCCCATGAAACCTTTAGACAAATTTTGGGGCCTAAGGCCCTACTGTTTATTTTCAAACCATGGGTAAGACCCCAACAACTATCCCCAGTGTTAAAACCTATAAATGGACACCATAGTTGACCCTCAAGCTAAATATTCCTTATATAGATCACATGGAATGCCTTTGAGCCCCCATAATGGTCTAGGGAAGAATACAAGTTTTATGAACCTTAGATTCAAAAATTGGTAGGTCTAAGACCCTACATTTTAACCTAGAACCATCCTTGGGGTCTAAGATTCATCCTTATTAATGTTTCAAACGTTGAAATGGCCACCATGCCCTTGTTATAGGCCACAAATTATCTATAAGGCATTTGTGATGGCTTAGTTCCCTAAGCATCTCCCATGAACCATTGAAGTAAATGTTATGGCCCAACACCTTAGCTTTAAGCCCCAAATCCATGTCATAGGCCCTAGGAGCCTAATATATTATGAAACAACATGAAATATGCACCATATCTCATGAAATATGCACCATAAAAAGTATATAAAATATAAAATTAAAAATTAAACAAAAAAAATCAAAACAAAAACTAAGCATTTCCATTTCGTGCACCCCTAACCATTTCCTTCGCACCCGATCATCGTTCATCAAGCTGAGGTTTTTCTGCAACTCGTTCGGTGGTTTGGCGTCTGCAACTTGGGGAAAATGAGGGTTTGTTTTATTGGTTTCCCATCTCCCTGACGGTGCCCTAACCATTTCGTGCCCTAACCATTTCCTTGGCACCCGATCATCATTCATCAAGCTGAGGTTTTTTGGTTCAGCGTCTACAACTCGTTCGGTGGTTCGGCGTCTGCAACTCGGGGAAAATGAGGATTTGTTTTATTGGTTTCCCATCTCCCTAACAGTGCCATAACCATTTTCTTGGCACCTGATCATTGTTCATCAAGCTGAGCGTTTTGGTTCTGCGTCTGCGACTCATTTTTTGGTTCGGTGTCTGCAACTCGTGGCTTCAGGATCATATTCAACAAGCAATATTGTCAGCAAATTCATCCCACAATGACGTCGGTAAGTTCAAACCCTTCATCATTCTTATAAAACCGAGGCCTTACTCACTGAAACTCTCCAATCATCCAAGTCCAAAATTCTATATTTTGAAATTTTTTGTTTTTGGGGTTTTCTTCATTTTTTTGAAATTTTCTTCTCTACTTCAAATTAGGGCATGGGGTATCTTCTAAGACACTATGGATGATGGATCCCATTCATTCATTTTAGCTATGGAATGTTGTTAAGGATCATTATTATTGGATTTCATGGTTTTCAGTTTGAGTCTTGTAGCGTTCCAAGTGTTTGTCATAGCTCGACTCATGTAACGAGTTCCTGAGTTTTAGTTGTGTGGTTTTGTTTGGGATCACTACGGGTGTGTCTCGAATTAGAGACTGCATAGTGGTGAGTAGACCATGGTGTGACAACTGTTGGAGGATTGATTTTCTCGTCATCAGTTTAGGGGTCCTCTATTGTATTGTGCGAATGCGAGCGGGATTGAACTCGAGACAACTGGTTGGCAAACATTGAAATATTTTACCCGATGTGATAGAGGCCTAAGTAACTCATGGTGTTAGGGCCCACGAAACATATGGTGTGTGCTATGTAGCATGCCCATTGTACCTAATTATTTCATATTGTGACCCCCCTAACTTGTAATTGAAACACCTTAACTTCTAGAGATAACAAAATATGGTTATGGGAATGTGTTGACCCCAAGCCATTACTTGAAATAATAGTCTTTTGTAAGTTAGGCTCTGAATTTCAAGCACAAGAGAAGCAAGTGATAGATTAAAGAATTTTTACAAGTTTATGTTTGGCATAATATTTGGATGAGAAAAGACCTTTAGAGTGGCATTCACTTTGCAATCTTATACACAACCTAATGATTTGAGAAAGCAACAATATTACCCAAATTGGATTTTCCAATATGGACAATAAGAAATATTTGAAGGGTCCATGTTTATCTTGTTAAATTTTTAACATAGATTTGATTTGATAGCAGTCACAGTCTTTTTGAAAATTTTAGCAGACTTCTAGCATTTAGTTTGTAAACCAGCAGTAGACAAAATAATCATCCACAAGAACCATAGACAAGTTCAAGGAGATTTTTACCCTAGGGAAACCTTTTCAAGAATAAAACCCCAGGAAAGAATATCTTCCTTAATATGAGATGACTGAAATTTACACGAGTAGATTAAGAGAGCCGACTTTTAGAAAGAAGGCTCTAGGGATTATTACATACTAATACCACACATGACGTTAATAGGACCACAACTGTTCATGGCAGCCATTAATAGGGCCTTATCATTACTTGACAACCACAATCCACGACTGCCCTTAATAGGGCCACAACTGTTCACGACAACCGTTAATAGGGGCATGACTTGAGAACCGTCAATGGGGCCTTAACAGACCACAAAAATGCTATTCAACTTTAGCATTGACCTTGGAAGCCCTTCCAGAACCCTCAACTTCCATTGGAATCCCTTCCTGAACCCTTGGCTGCCCTTGGAAGCCCTTCCTGAACCCTCAACAACCTCAGAAGTGAGAAAAACCAGTCATGTAGAAGATGATAGCCTTGAATGGAATGATGATAACCCCGTTGAAGTTAGGGCAGACCTTAGGTAGTTATGAAGAGGAGGAAAAACAATCCTGTAGCCAATCCAATACCTAAGAGAAAAATTCTGAGATGATGAAGAATTGAACAACAACTGCAAATACCCCAACGAATTACTTGGACAGAGATGAGGAATGAATTTGTGGTGATCAATTTCATTTGAGAGGGTTCTTGTTTTATATCTCATCATTGTGTGTCTTCCATAAGTCAAGGAGTCCAAAATAATAATATAAAATACATTGGTTATGTCCCTTTTAATTTTAATGTGGACTTTTAACACTTCAACACCTTAGTTGGGGTTCGTTGTTGTTAAAATATTGATCTCTCTGCTGATTTTAAATAGTTTTTTGAAAATTTTGGTGATTTTTTAGTAAAATAATTTTATCCTATAGAATTTAGGCAAATTGTTCTTGGAAAAAAATTGAAATTGGAGAATCTATTTTGGAAACAAAAAGGAAAATTAATCAAATGGTGAAATTTAGTGCCTAAATTTTTCCTTGGTAATATGTGCAAGATGATGACAGATTATTTATGCTAGATACTTGCATTACAACCTCGTCCAAAACTTGAGCTCATTGATTATAGATTTCTTTCTGGTGCTTCCACCAAATAGAGGCATTGAGAGGCAGGTAGACAACAATACTACATCAGATATCAGAATTGTAAGACCTCGGGATGGCATCATTGCTCATTAGCTAGAACATTATGATCGATCCTATTGCCTCTGCTTCCAGGATATCTCACACCACACCAATAGTTAGGTTACCTCATCCAAATCACGTTTGTACACTTTTGTGTCTAGACAACGAAACATATCTCGTATGTTATCCCTGGGCTCTTTCAGATCATCCGACTAGTCATCTATTAGTTGTTTCTTCCCTTCGCCATTGGATGTTAGGAGAGAGGGATTCAAGGGATGTTGAATGCGCCCCAGGTGAGACATCCCCCCAGGATGACCAATGGATCTTGAACTTCGATTTTGTATCACATTTGCATGTATATGCATCATTGCTTCATTTCACTTTTCCATGATGTCGTGACTTAGGTTTTAGATTCTTCTTTATAGAGTATATATTTGCTTTTATCATGATTTTCCAAGAGTGTCTTTGTTTCACTTTGTAATCTAACTGATATACTTAGCAGTCCCATAGATCCTATTTAATATAATGTTTTGCTAGTTAACACCTCAATCTACAAATTTTGAGATCAATTTGATTCCATACAAATTGTGAGATCAACTTTTGTTGTTTGATTGTCCGTTCACAAACTTAGCTTATACCTTCCTTTGCTAATTCCTCCATGGATTCCACAAGCTAATCAAAGGAATATTGGTCTAGCTCACATAGTCTCACATACAATGATTAATAAATTACTCCTGTAGCTGAAATACAGTACTAAAAGTGAATTTAGTAGTGGAAACAAATAATTTACAATAGACTGTCCTAAAAGATCATGCGCAATAAATTATATCAGGATGCAGTAAAGAGCATTTAGACACATAATGTTTGGTCAACCATGACTCTGGAAAAACCCCACACCTTGAGGAAAACTAGTAAGAGGGAGATTTATTTATCTTCTTGAATAAAGATTGCAACAAAAAGAATTTACTTCAGAAGTTCGTACAGACATTACACTCAGTCACAGAGCCAATTCAATCTTGAAAACAGTGCCTACTTCAACACATTAGAGTGCCTTCTTAAACCTGTGATCCTAGGACTCATGCACGTACAATTGGTCCGAGAGTGATCATCATTTATCAATGATGTATGCATGATTTGCCTTTGATACATGAGATTGTTGTAGCATTCTACGAATGTTTGCTAACAATTTCTCTTATTCGGTGGAGTGTAGGTACAACCGAATAGGTATTTTTCGGATCTGTCATCCTCGAGCGAGGAAAGATCAACAAGACTAGACGAAAGTGAAACATCTAGTAGGCCCAAAAGAGCGAGATCAACTAGATTTCAAAAGATTAGAAGTAAATTCAATAAACGAATGGAACTTTTTCTCACTGAAGGAGGTTCATGCTCTTATGATGATGAGACCATAGGCGACATCAATGTGACCTTGAGGTACAAACATTTAGTCAAACAATGGGTACCGAAGGATCTTCCTCCTCTAAACATAGATTTTTGCGTGAACGAGAGGATATTTTGGATTGCACCTTCGTCACTACACGGTTTGGGGTTGTTTTGCCTGGATGGCATAAAGGTGGGTTACGACAGATGTACCGAATTGATGGAGTATGTCGGACCCTGCTACAATTACAGAGATTGGATGCGGTTGGTCCAATATACACGCAGTATGCGTAGATACGGATTATCTGCAAATTATTTAGAGTTAAAAAACAATAATCAAAGTAAAGGAGTGAGTATGTACATGACAGAAGGCCCAAAGAATCAAGTAATATTGCGGGGTTTATAAACAGCACAGAACTCGGGTCTACAAATAAACAACCTAATTGCATATTCAAGGGGCGTGAAGGAAGCCGTGTTTTCATCTGCGCTATAAAATCAATAGCATCAGGCGAAGAGTTGTTGATCAGTTACAATCTGAATTAGATAGATACATATGTAGATACTTTGAGAGTGGTAAATATAACATTTCACCAAACCTGTAATCAATGAATATAGTATCTTTCATTTTTGTTTATGTTATTAATTTCACAATATGTTTTCCATTAATTTTTTTTAAAATATGTTTTTAAATAAGATTTTCCCCATGTATTGGTTTCAGTTCAAAATTAATGTTTTCAATTACTTTGTTGTAGCCAATTGAACAGGGCAAGTCCCTAATGGAGCCTCGGACGCCGACAACCCCCTACAAGCGACAGGTATATATACCACATTTTTACTTATCTGCTTCTTTCGAAAATACATTTATTTAATTATGATATCAACATGGTCAATATTTTGTTTGTAGGTTGAGGATCAGGGCAAGAGTCCTATGATGGGTGATAGGACAAATGCATCGACTACGCCACAACAGGTATACCCCATTGTAAAGTTTCAAAATTGAATATAAAAAATATGTTTTTAATTAAGATTTTATCAATGTATTGGATGTTTCACTTCGAAATTAATGTTTTCAATTCTTGTGTTGCAGTCATCCGATGGGGGAAGGCCCCCAATGGATCATAGTGTTAGCACGCCACACTCGTCGGTTCATGAGTAGGTATATAGCACGTTGTGAATTTCAAAAACTGTATTTCAGCATTATGTTTTCTGATTATATTAATGATTTCAAATTGATATTAATGTTTTCTATTTTAATGTCGGATGATACTTATCTATCGACACAGGATCCGAGGCATATGGATTTCGGGAACATTTCCAATGATATTGACCTCTTGAATTCAAAGAATATCCAGGAGGCAGTTGAGAAAGGAAAAGCAAAATTAAATGATGAGGTCGTATGTTTGCTAATATCTCATCCACAAACGGATGAGACTAAAGCAAAGATAGATCTTATGTTGCTTAGAGTACAGCGCTTGGATGTAAGATGCAAACTCTTTAATTATAAGTCTATTTCAAATGCATTTTTTTTTCCTATTCGTATATGAGTAACTAAACTATTATTTGTTTCTACAGACATTTTTTTTCCCCGGTACTGTTGGTGAGGGGCATGCTGGTACCAATGAGTATGAAACCCCCACCACCACTAATCATGTATCTTTGCTGTCTGGCCAATCGAGAACACAAATTGAGGCAATCGAGACAGAACATGAGATTACTACACCCTCTGGTGGTCCAAGCACGACAAGTCGTGCCGACCAGGATTAGGGGGTACATGCAGAAGAGTATGACAGTGATACTGCCCTCGATGCATTTCCTGGATCTTTCCGTGTTACTAGCACGGGAACAGTTGAGACTACTTTTTTGGTGGATGAAAATCTCGTCCCCTATAAGATGAGTAAGATTCCAAGTACTATTTACAAAATGTTTTAACTATTTATTATAATTTTATTGGAATGTAATTATGAATCATTTTTTTTACACTAATTAACACATACTCGTTTATGCAGGAAATGATGTCTTTTACAGACATCTAAATGATTGGTATTTAGAACTATTTGGGCCCACCATCCACACATGGTGGAACCAACAAAGTAAAGTTTTGAAAGATGACCTTATTGCTCGCATGGTTGGGTTTTTTGGTGCTAAAACCTTCAACCATAAAAAGTTCCTCGAAAACGTTGGCCAATATTTACACATTGTAAGGGATCAATATAGGAACAACTTAGCAAAGCATCCAAAGTATGAGCGCCCTCTGATGATTCCAACAAGGGAGTGGAAAGCCTTGTTGAATGATGGAAGGGAGATCGTTATGGGTAAAGAGGGCAAGCTAGCACCAGGCGCAAAAAGGTATGCAATACTTTCAGCAATGCAATTATATCATCATTACACTTTATTTCCCATTATTTTGCAACGTCTAACGTACTTAAAATTACTTTTATAGGCTACCAGATACCTCGAAGGCCACCCAGGCAAGAGTAGAGAAACATGGGAAACATAAGCTTGGGCCTGGTGGATATTCAAATTTGGTAGCATGATTCGTAAGTATCAATAATTATTTTATTGTATAGAAATTATTATAAATTGCATTTAAAATTGTTTTCATGACGCTATAACAACAACAATGATGATCTAATTGAAAATTATAGGCCAAAAAATTCAAAGAAGTGCCCATGGAGGAAGACCTAAGGATTGGCTACCAATGCAGGCTTTTAGGTGTTGTTGAACATCGAACAAGTAAAAGTGCTATCCAAACAAAGTCTCCCATTAATCCATCCCGTGCACAGGTAACTACAATAAACAAATTCTATTTAAGATTAATTCATTGTGTTCTCTATTCATTAATAAACTAGTCCATAAAATATTGAGTCTCTTTGTGTTAAGCCGCCCAACGAAAGTAGACAAAATACAGAGGATGGAGGAGAACGAAATATTGAAGTTGAAGTTGAGCGACATCCAAGTAATTAACGTATTCCTCTGTTAAAGAAAACCTAGTCTGGATTAAAGTCTCAAATATTAAATTGCAAATACTATAGTGTTGTAAGTGTTGATGTTTTAATGCAGAGGGTCCTCATGTACAACTTGAGGCAGCAGTACAAGAAGAGCAAATGCATGATATTCATGTGGTCTAGTTGCTAGGTAAAAATTACCGCTCTAATGTTTTTTTCTTAATGAAGGACTTATAATGAAATAATAAAAACACGTCAAGTAATTAATATTTTTTCATTTTTCCAGTAGATCCAGGCACCTTACAGTAGCCGCATACACGTCGTGAGCACACGACGTGACAAACAATATCACAGGCAGTTGCGGAGGGCATAAGAAACATAAAACAAGTTGTAGAAGAGGATGTCACTCTTAGAGAATATGTGGAGAGAAAAAAGCGTAAAAAAGTAGTGATTGTAATAAGCACACAATTACATTATTTTTGTATGCATTGTCCTTGGATATTATTTTTGATATTATCAAGTAATGTCTTCAACTATTTCTTTTACTACGTGTGAATGAATGAATGAGTAAATGAATGAATTCTATAAACTAATTAATGATCGAATGCACGTAATTCCTTTAAGACAAGAAACTCACGATGTTCGCACAGAAAATCATTTATTTCCAAGCACATGTATTGGGTATGGGGGATTGAGAGTGATGTGAGGCGGGGGAGGGGCTATATGAGCTTCCACCTTCACGTGGTTGGCCCTGTTTAGTAGAGAATATTAAAATATTCTCGAAACAGAGAGGAGCTCAATAAGGTAATTAAAATTCTCTTCTATTCATATTTATTATAGATTTTTGTCAATTATTCATATTTATAAAACCTTCATTCTTCATACTGTAGGGATAAGTTGGCCCTGTCCTCTTGCCCAATTTTTTATATTTAATGCCATCCAACCTTGCATTTGTTGCAAGATGGAAGTCTATATTTAATTTAGGTTGGCATTCTTTAAATGGTTTTAATTTACCTCTCTAATTTCTAATTTTTATTCTTTTTCTTACGAACATATCCATTCATTTATTTGAATTAAGGCTCTTGAACAATGCTGAAGTTGCAATTTACTGTTTTATTATTCATGTGAATTTTTTTGTGTAGGGATGTAACAGAATGGGCAGGGCTTCACACGTCATCTTAAAATTTCTAAAAATAAGAGCCAATTGAGTAGAAATAACAACATGTATACAAATTCAAATGCATAGAGTAGTGAGTCAAAGGGGGGTTGTGGATTACATCCCACTGCAATATACATGAAGTCCCAAAGGCCACAAAAGGAAAGGGAGAAGACCCTTCAAGGAGGGTATGACCTATATTAAAGAAAAATAGGAAATTCCATGCCATCCCATTGTCCTAGTTGTATCCTGAAGCCAAGGGTCTCTTGGCCTCTCTCTAGGGCTCTGTTGAATATGTAGGCAGTGAGATTGGGCTGCAGCAGTGTCTGGAAATGCAATTTACATCTATGAAAGACATTGCAATAATAGCATCTGCCTTGTTGTCCTGAATTTTAAAGCCATCTTTTGATTTTTATAGGTGTTGGCCAGTAAGACAAAGATTTATATTGTGATGGAGATGGTTGGTGGAGGTGAGCTTTTTTTTAAAATTGTGAGTAACTAACAGCTCTTGCAAAATACAGGTTGCAAATAGGGTGTAAAATTTTTGGTCTCCTATTCACTAGTGAATAATGATAGTTAAAACAGTTTTCCATGTCTTGATGATCTTCCCACAAAATTGAATATATGTGGACTGTATTATTTGGATTTTTTATTGTAATAGACTAAATATCCATTGTTTAGAACATCTCATGATTGATTGTATCACTTTAAAATGTTAGACTGGCCATGGGAGATTCAAGGAAGTTGAAGCAAGGAGATATTTTCAGCAACTTATTAATGCTTTAGATTATTGCCATAGTAGAGGTGTTTACCATCGAAAATTGAAGGTAAACCTTGGACTGATTTGATATTCCATCATTTAGAAAATTTATTTTTGTGCATCTGTATCATCTCTATTCCTCCTCTTAGAATCAATTTACAATTTCTAAGGAAAACAAATCGTGTGTTAACAAGTTCTAATTGTAAATTTTCCTTTCATGGCCTTTGCAGCCATAAAACTTGCTTTTGGATGAGTATGGGAATCTTAAAATTTCAGAGTTTGGCTTGAGTGCACTGCCTCAGCAAGTTAGGGTATGCATACTGGAAGTAAAAACTCCAATTCAATCATTTAATAGAGAACACTGTATTTTTTATTTTTAGATTTTTTATTCTAATTTTCCAAATTTTGCATAATGACAAGTAAAATAATGATGCATTCAAAATTTTGAATAGTAGACAGACTGTTTTACATATTGATCTTTACTGTCACTTGCACTTGGAGAAAAACATACAACATACAGCAAGGGTTTCAAAATTTGCGTAGTGTTGTCCTTGTCAATATTGATTTTCAATAGTGTTGCATTTGGTTTCCACCAGGCAGAAGAGAAAATGGGAAAAATTGATGTTTAAAATTGATTCATTGCAGAAGGATGGTTTACTTCACACAACATGTGGAACACCAAACTATGTGGCTCCCGAGGTATTGATATTAGTTCCATTAGTGATCTGGCATACAATCTACACTTTAAAGTATGATGTTTTCAGATTTCCTATGTCTATGTTAATCCCTAACTAGAAAACTCAATCTTTTGGTGGTCACCCATTTTTCGCGTGTTTTCTGCAGGTCATCAATGATAAAGGTTATGATGGTGCAATGGCAGACTTGTGGTCATGCGGTGTTATTCTTTATGTTTTATTGGCAGGATGTTTTCCTTTTGATGAGGAAAATCTTATTACTTTGTACAAAAAGGTGAGCATAGTAATGATTTCAAGTTATTTTATTATAGTTGTTTTATAGTATTGTAACTCTGTTGACAAAGAACATTCCTATGACTGACCTTTTGCAAATGAGTTATAGATTAGTAAAGCAGATTTCACCTGTCCTTCACATTTATCTTCAAGTGCAAAAGATTTGATAACAAGGGTTTTGAATCCAAATCCCAAGACAGTAAGTAAAGACCTATTTTCACATGTATCTGAATATGTCACACATACATAGTTGTATGGAAATGACTGATGGTACATTGAAACATATTTGTCAATATTGTAACATCAGTGATTGATTTCAAACTATAATTCATAATGATAATAGGATGTGTGACGTCGTTCATATGGGAACATAGATTTACTGATAATGCCAGAATTTTGAAGGTTGGAAGTGAATTGATAAGTTGAATGCTTGCAAACCAAATTGCATCTTTGTCCTGACTACATATTGTGAAAGACAGTCCAACTTCTCCTAGTTTAGATATTTTCATTTTTGCATGGCAGCGCATTACGATACAAGAGATTGTCGTGCATGAATGGTGTAAGAAAGGTTACAAGCCACCAACATTCCAAGAAGAGGAGAGTATAAATATAGATGATGTCAGTGCGGTTTTCAATGAATCAGAAGTAAGGTCTTTCTACTTTAAGCTATCTTTGCCAAGGGTGTAAAATTTGTGAAATTTTCAAGCATTGAAGGTACATTTTAGTAAACCTGGGTATTTTGAAACAGGAATATCTTATGGCAGAGAAGAAAGAGGCACAACCAGAGTTAAAGAATGCATTTGAACTTATTACATTGTCAAAGGGCCTTGATCTTTCCAATTTGTTCGACAAGGGGATGGTATGTAGTGGACAAAGATGGTTTAGAATGAATGGTCTAAATTTTGTATATTTTAGTTTTTAGTATTTTTATATATGTGAATCCTTCCTTAATTTTATATTGGGTATATAACAATTGGTACCATATATGCAATATGCAATTATTCTGTCATGTATTCCATAGTGATTTTGAACGAAATATACTCTATTTTTGTGCAAGGGAAAAAGAGCAGCTCTCTTTCAGCGTTGGGGTTTAAATTTCATGTCTTATTTGATAGTATTTAGTATGGATTCTCTGAAATTTTCTTGTGTAAATGATTGAGTGCAAACTTCGATGACTTAGAAGTTATTCATTTTAATAAATACACATCAATTATGAAAACTTCCAGTGGCTAACTCAATGCAACACTATATTGTATAGTTGCATGCATGACACTTCGAAAATAGTATGTTGCATTAAGAAAGGGTCACATTCCCAAATTTCCTAGAGAATACTTCATCATCTATGTGTTGAACTCCAAATGCAAAATCACTCCCTTCATTTTCACTTTCCTCTTTGCAACACATAATTGCATGTCCACAATAAAGTCTCAAGAATGAATACCTCTTCTTCTCTTCCAGAGATGGAATTATAGTGAGGAGGATGAATATGTTGGGATTAAACTTGGAGGGTAAATATGAGTTTGAGTTAAGAGGGGTGAGAGGCATTCTATTACTTGACATAAACCACAATTTGCTCTCAGGAGAAATCTTGCCTGGGCTCTCTAACTCCAACAGATTGCAAATTTTGTTGTTGAATGATAGACACTTCTCAAGTTTGATTCCCACATAGTTGTTCAACTTAATGGAGTCAGTGAGTTTGGATTTAGGGTTTATTTCCATACAAATCTCCCACAATATTAGTTCACATTTTTTGTTTTTTAATTAAAGGTCGTCGCTTATTCGATGTCCTATGAAGTATATTTGGTTTTTAAAAAACTACAAGCCGTCGGTTAATCGACGGACATGCTATAATGCGATGGCAGCTGACCGTCGGTTAATTGCTGCCGTAGCATAGTAAACTGACGGCCTTGCTATAACTGCGACGGAAGGTGACCGTCGGATTGTTTTTAAAAAATGGCTTAAGGCGTCCGTTAACCAACGATTAGAAATTGGCTATGCATCGGAGAAGCGATACCTTCGTTAAGTTTTTAACTCTTTAAAATAAGAATGACACGTTGCAATACTGACAGTTAAAGCACCATCGACAGTACCAATAAGCCATCGATTAACCGACAGTCAAAGGGAGTGTCGGATAACCTACAGAAAACCACCGACGGCTAAAAGAAAACATAGTGACGTATATGCAACAGACAAGTGTCACATATCCGATGATTTTGCCGTCGGATTTTGGGTCAAAATGTAGTTGTGAGGCCTACCAACTATGCTCATCGAGCTTCACGTAACATATTCCAAAGTATTTGTAATATATTCAAACTTCATGTAAACATATGCCAAAGTATTTGTAATCTATTCAAAACGCAACGTATGTTTAATAACCATATAATTATATAAACTATGCATAAAACCCCAATGCATGCTCCCTAGAGCTTGTATTAAAATGGTTATGTGATCATGCATAAACTCTACAATACATAAAGTATGTATTGAATGTGACTATATGAAATCTCGGGCTTTCTAAGGATCTATACTATGATCTTAATTTTCAATCCCACAAATATGTGATATGAATCTCGATCTCACAGTTGTATTACGTAAACATGCAATCGTAATGTTGGTTATTAAATCAATGTTTAAGATCTTGTATTAACTTGATAGCTTATGTAAATATATGCATATTAATTATGATATCAATATTATTATCTTAGCATTAATGCATGGTTTGTATTGGTTAGCGTAGGGCCACTGATGAATGCCAACTCAGAAAATGGTTGGTGAATCCATTATAATGGCTTAAACACAGTAGGTTGTACAAGATTAGCCTCCCTTGCGTGGCAACATGATGATCATTGATCAAAGATCCTCGGTATCATAATTGGTTTCCACCTGTGGTTGACTTATACAATGAGGTAATTGCATTGACCATTATTCTTCGTGGTTGCAGCGTTACGCTGTTGTGATGGGGGTGGCTCTATGTAGAGGTTTCCCAGCCATGCTATCATTTTTGTAAAGAGTAACAGGTTTAGCTTACTGTTTTAAGTGATGAAATGTATTAATACCTTCTATGGCTCCCTATGGAGTGCTCGTACAGCTTTCATGAGGGTTTTCCCTCCAGACCGTAAGGTATTTCATTTTACATTTCGGCTTTGTAACTTCACTTGTTAAGCGTTTAGGCTTGGACTCTGCCTTTTTGATTTAAATGTTATACTGTGTGTGCTGGATATTCGAACACGTTCTTAGCAAGAAGGTAAGGTTTTCATAACGCCCTTTCTCATCTCTTTGTAATTTTATTAATGTTTGGTTATATTTTGTAACAAAGGTTCATTAACATTCTTGTTTTGTTGTAGGTTAAACTTTGCATCCCGAAGGGATTACATTTGTGGAAGCGAAGCTTACAGAATAAGATGGAGGCTCGGCTCTCAACATCTCTGGCCATTCTCCAAAATAGTAGGGTAAGTTCCAAATAAATTAAACCCTTAATGTTTATAAATGTATAACATGATACTTTTATCTAGCTACCTCTATATGTTTTTTTCACAGAGGTTATGATAATCATTGGTTTAGAGTTTATGTATTTATTTAAATGATATAATCTAACTTGTATTATTGTTTATTTTGTAGGGAAAAAATAAGATACACCGTGGTTAAGGGAGCACGATGCCTGCCATAACTTCTGGTAAGCATAATTTGATTAACTCGTTAAGAATTGGTTATTATATTTTCAGCTTAAACCCTAACTAAATGTTTGCATTTGCTTACACATGGTCTCGTGGACATAAGGCATTAATGTGGTGGAAAGGGTGTCGACTACCTTCATGGCGATGACGCCGGTAACACCACTTAGACATTACTTCGATTTGAGTATGTTTATCGCTTACTTGTTCCAAGATTCATGTAGGCTGAGACAACCATGTGAATGAACTCAGTTTTAGAAATTTACTTGTTATGTATTAAGCCTTTCGGCATAACTACTCTCTTTATGATATGATAATAAAAAATGCCTATCGGATCTTTTCATAGCTTCATGTTTGTTATCTTGTTTATCATTCAAAGCGTTTAAAAGGTTTAATGAACCAATGTAATACAACAATAATGTTATTACATCAATGTGTTATGTTTATGGCCTTATGGCTCTGTATTAAGTTATATATATGATATGTTAAATTGAACCTTGCGGCTATGTTATATGTGATGCGTTTGCAATATAAACCATATGAGCCATATGGCTCTGTTTAACTATTTGGTTATCTACAGAGATGAATTCCTATATGAATCCTTACTTTTTTAAAGGATTCTACATTATCTTTTCGTAGCCTCATGGCTCTGTTACAACATTTTTATGCTAGATATTTAACCTAGCAAAATCATATGAGCCTCACGACTCTGTTTGATGATAAACACTTGTATGAAAATAGTATTTAGTTACCAATGTGTTAAACCTTGAATTTAAATGCTTAGTGGCCTCTCGACTCTGCATAATTGTATGAGTGTGCACCAGAACATAAATCATGTTTGGTATTTAAGTATATTAATGTTTATAATAAAACGTTTTGGCTTCTGCATTATAATATCTTATGTATAATGTATTGTAATAGTTTATATAATAACTTTGTTGTTATGTGTATATTATTCAGTCAATTGGTACTAAGTAAAAATGGAAATACTAACTCCGTTTAGGGAATACATTCTCTTATACAAACCCTAAGTTTACTTAACAATTTATAAACTAAAAATGATCAAATAATAGAGATAGAATATTATCAATATTAATTCTATCAACATCAATATAAATTATAAAACTCTAGGTTTATACATATAAAGTATATTGATGACAAAACATAAATAGAATACTACAGATACATAAACATAGGAAATATATTTCTCAGAATTAAAATCATTTACATAACATCTATTCATTATAAAATACAGTTCATTATTTGCTTATAGATCTACATAGTAAATACTAAACAGATAAAAAGAAATACTAAATACTAATAAAATAATAATAGAACCTGACTGAAAGAACAAACCAGATCCAATCTGAAGTTCGTCGTTCCTCCCAAACAATATTCCATAACAACCAAGCTTACTTGTTCTGAAACCCCCAAGCCTATTTATTGGACCACAAGGACAAAGACTATTGAAACAACTCAATTCTACTTCTCAACTCAACAAAATATTTTCCCTCTTCCATCCAAGCCTCTTGCTTGTCTCATGGGAATGATTATTAAAGCTTTGGCTAGGAATTAGGTCTATCATGAGCCTCCTGCTCTAGAACCTCCATCTAGAGTTCTGACCTTAAAAATAGGGATGATGCCTCCTACACCCGTTGAGGTATTAATTAGCAGTTTTCACTACTATGGGCAATCTTCCCAACACATGCCATTTCTCCTTGTGCACCAACAAACACTCTTTCAACAGCTACTTCAAATTGGATTCTCCTATTTTATTTTATTAAATAATAATAATAATACAATATCCTCAAATAAGTGTCTTTGACCACACTTGGTCAAATAATTGTTCAACAACAATTAAAAAAATTATGACAAAGTATTTAAACTTTAACTAAGGTTCTAGAGGTATTACAGTAATCCTAGCCAAAGGTTTGATATTTTAGTTCTTTATATAATTTCCCACCAATGACAGTAGCATACATACCTCAGGTCTTTTATGATTATTTATACAAATCATACGGTCATGAAAACAAATGAAAGCTACGCTAGAAACTTTGACTTGAAAAAAACTTTAAATACAAAGGATAGGAACAATTTGCAGAGACTTACTGGATTGAAAGTTTGTGATGACGGGAAATAATCTTGCTCTTCACAAATTTTGTGTAACATTAAAAATAAATTTTTGGGAACATTCTATGCTACAATAGGTGGAAACTAATGTAAACCTAGTCTACCTAGTACCTTAATAACACTTCTCTAAGTTCACTCATATAGCCTTAAATATTATAAGTTTACTAATGTAGCCTTAAATATGAAATATCAATCAAAGGAATCATTAACACTTACCTAGGTTCACTCATATAGCCTTAAATATTATAAGTTGACTATTGTATCCTTAAATATGAAATCTCAATCAAGGGCTCATTGTTGTTAGCCATGTTGCCAAGTGCTTGTAGCAATGTCTAAACCAAGTTATCAGATATGAGGATGAAAGGTACTATAAGAACTTTAAGTTAATAATGATTAATGATTTTAGTATAATTTTTTGGCTATTGGTTTTACGTTAACTAATAAGTGCCTTTGTGTGATAGCTATATGAATCATTTTGTACACAGAATGTTACATAAGATGTGGATTAAATTTGTTTCAATGTAATTGATATCTTTGATGATTCATAATTATTAATGTCTTTATATATGATACTCAATCAACATGTTCATAAGCTTGAATGCTAAAGTTTTATATTCTTATGTTGTTGTTATGTTATGGTTATGAAGTCATTAAGCATTCTAAGATTGAAATAAGTAATTCTTGTAGATTTTAATTCAAAATTACTATAAGTAAATTCTAGTTATGAAATAAACTATAAGTATTGGAAAAATAATCTCTGGTGATACTTGGGGACATTGGCTAGGCATGACTAATGATCTTGGATTAAAAATTTTGTCTTTTTCATTATGTTTGTTGGGTTGATTTCTACGTGTAAAATTCGTCCATATTTTATGAAAGTACTCTCAATTAAAACTTTTAATGTGCATGCACGTTTCCTTGATGGTTGAGATTGGATTGAGAAATGTTTTGGATGTAAAGACTAATGAGATCTATTGTAGTTTGACATCCTAATAAGTGAACCTCATATTGTGATAGTATCAAGTGCCTTTACTTTTGCAATGAAATTGGAATCTTGTGAATTGTATGGTTAAGAGTTGAATGCTCTTTTGAAACTTTGATGTGATTGTTCATAAAGAAAGCAACTAATTATTTGCAACATACAATTAGAGGTATATGAACAAAACGAGGAATGATTTATTTCGGTTAATAATAATTGTGAGATTCACGTGAATTCCATGAATCTCATTTCCTAACAAAATTAATCTCTTTTCCATGCTAATCAAGAAATTATGTTTAGTTTGATTTATGTAGTGTCAAGGATGCTACAATTCTCCCAAAAAGGATGGGGAAGTTTGGGAGTAAGTCCTATATCAGGGTGTTGTTCCCGCAACAACACTCCCCTTCATTTCTTGAGCAAAAATTAAAGGCCCCCCATTAAACATTGAGACCACTATCTACCTTTATTATCAGATCCCGCTTTTGGTTTGCAAATCTTAGCTTGTGATCCTATGGTTAATTAATCATCGTCTAAGTTTTAATGATTCATTGTGATTGGATTTTGCATTTACTCATTGTATTTTGGGTCATGTCTTGAAATCACGATTCCTTTTTTTTGTTACTAATGGTATTAGGTATGTTGATTTATGATATTCACCAATTAATTTTAGAAATTGATGCTTGAGTTTGGATTCATATCATGTGGTCTTCATGCTTTGATTATGGCTACATATTTTAGGCTTACTGTTATTTTTGCATATCTTTTATGTTATGAATCATAAGGAAAATTTAAATCTGATCTTTTGATTGATGTTGCACTTACATTTCATTACTTTTGATGAGTGATATTGATGTTGAACTTATGTTTGATTACTTTTGATGGGTGAGATTGCTCCATATTCCTTATGCCTATCAAATTGTATTCCTCTTTGAATGATTATATTGGGTGAATCTAGCACTAGTACATAACAAGAGGTTTACATTATGAGGGAGATCAAATAAGATATGTCCAGGTCATATTTTCTGGGAAATCTAAAACACCTTAAAATTAAAGATTGATTATATGAGCAAGGCATGTGTCCTATTTATGAACTGTGATTCCATATAATTGTTTTTACGTAATGCTCATGTGATGACTTTGGGAATAAGTTTTTAGTAATTCAATACTAATGCACGTTTCTATTGATGGACTCTTTTGAGCCTATTAGAACTATCTTATTACTTTGGTTGGATTAAAATTATTTTTTTCCATGTCGCGAGAGATTTGGTTTTGATACTTAGTTGATTCAATAGGGGGTTAATCGACGGATTCAGTGAATTAATATAAATTATTTAAAGGGTTAATTTGATAGTAAAAAAAACAATGTGTTCCTTAGAAGGCCTCGCATTAATGATTAAAGTTGAGCTGTCAATTCTTGTTTTCTACAAAGCATCAAAATTTTATGAAGCAGGACTTTCCTTAAAAAATATTCGATATAACTTTTGCATCCACATTGGAAATGTCATTTCACCTTTAATTGTGATTTTACAAGGTCCTCAAACTCATCACAAAGAGTTGAAATTTAATCCCATACATGGAAGCATAAAAACACAACTCAATGTTGATCATGATGATCTCTATTTGAAACATTCATGATTGGCCTAATACCTGATATAGATTTGATCTTCTTTTTTAACCCTATAATACTTTGGAATAAGTCTAATGGATTTTTAATTTTTAATTTTAATTAACCTTAAGCATTCCTTAATGTAGTGTGATCATTTCTATTATAAAATATAGTAACTTTAATTATTTCATTGACAGTAACATCTTTGAAGTAGTCTAAACAAGTGACAAATTGCCTCTTTCCAAGGTAATTTCCTAGAAAGATTTTGATGGAATTCGAGAAGGATTTTTTAAATTCTTAGAAATTGGTGTTGAAATTGTGAAATTGGGATGCTTGGGAGCATTCAAGGTAGCATAATTCATTTATACATTCAAAACCATGATTTGAATAACAAAAAATCCAAATTTAAAAAAAATGAATCACCAAATTCTAATCAAAATTCCATTAGAAAGGTTAAATAATAGCACATTTAGACGTCAGCAAAGCCAACCAAATGAAAAGCTTGGAAATCGCTATAGGAATAAAGTTATAAAGAAAAACTATATCACTATGTTACTAGTCAAATGAAAAGGTCTCGATACGAAGTTAAAGTTCCCAAAAAGGATAAGCGTGATGGCACATTCCCAATGGAGATGGCTCGTTAGGGAAGATGCCCCATAAATAAATTCCAAAATGTTTTTTCAATTTGGATAAGACATAGAGTATTCGGTGCAAATAGCTAGAAACCCCAATGGAAGCTCTAATGGAAGCTCTGATGGAACACTAATGGAGGATGGATCTGAGACTTTTTTCTCTTGGAGGTGTGAAATTCTAAGTCACGACAGATCTAAAGAGCTGAGAATATCTCAAAAAGAAAGAATGAGTAGAAAATTTGAAGAAGAGTGAAAACTGCAGTAAAAAAGATCAGAATAATAATAATGCAGCAGAACTTAGATAAGAGCAGAATAATGTCGCATTGTTCCAATAATTAATATAATAAACAATGATGTTGCAATAAAGAGAATTCGAATCATGCAGGAGAATTCGAACCTCAGTTGGTATAGCATAGGGATTATCACCACTAGAGTGCTCCAGAAGACTCAAAGTCTACTGAACTGAACCTAAACTCAGCTAATTGACTAAGGAGGGAGAAATAGTGATTATGTCATGCATTCCAGTCAGAAAAGGGTGCATGAGGCCACAATTAGTGGCATCCGGAGCTCTAACCCTTGACAAGAGTCAGATAATTCAGGCGTACTGCACTGGAACACTCAGTAGGTTCCTATAAAATAGGGAACTGACTGAAGTGGTCCTAAAATGATGCATACAGGGCTCAGAAGGTGGTAGATGTATCCTGGATGACATTTTCACACCACTAGGGGGGAAATGACATCATAAAAAACTAGGAAAAATAAATAATGCTAGGTAGGACAAGGATGGAATATTGAAATATCCTAACACCACCCCTTAATCCATACTTTGCATCCTGGCCCATGGTTACTAAGACCAAAGGTCACCCGTGCAATCAAATAAATGATAAAAAGTAAAGAATTGTCCATGAACCAAGGAAATGGGGAAAAACCTCATGGGAAAAATACCCCCGTCAAAAATAACAACATTAGGGAACTCAAAGAACCTTTGTTCTAAGCAGAGAAGGAAAAAAATTTCCTCAGTGAAAGCCTTTGCAAAAATATTCACAAGCTTCTCCTCTGTAGGATAGCAATGCAAGTGCTAGATATGGATATGCTCCTCTGATGTGCCTCCCATTGTGTAGAAGTTGTATTTTCCAAAAAAATTCTTTCAGGAACCCTTCTTGCTACTTGAGCGAATGGATCATTGTGGTACAAATCATGAACCTTTGAGTACCTTTTTTCAGACAATCGAGATTTGTACTTGGTTGTAGATCCCCCATGGAAAGTCTCCTCAAGAGATTGTGGATCAAACCACACCATCATGTAGCACCTCTCTGAGAGAATTGGATATGCATGACATAGTGCAAGTTTTTCATGATACTGAGATCTTGTGGTTCTATGGTCATATGGATCCCCAACTGTGTTCCCAGCAGCTACAAGGATTTTGTAAGCCCATATTGGCCTTGTCCATGGATTGGGAGCATGTGTTGGGTCTGGATCTGAATCTGAATCTCCTTTAACTTTATTCTCAACATCAAGATCTTGATCCTCATCTTCATTAGAAGAGGTATCACTCTGATCTTCATCATATTCCTTGGAGGCATGGTTTCCAAACCCTTTCTCTATAATATTCCTAGTAGATATCTCTACAATCTCAACTGTGTCAAGACCAAAGACCACTTTCTTCGGTGAAACCATGTGAGTCATTTGATATACAAACAAGAAATTTTCTAACAAAGAAGGCACAAATAGAACATTTTTAAACTTCCCATGCTCCATATGTACTATTCCCTTCCCTTCAGCAGAGATATGAGAGTTTTCTCCCATGTGAATAATTGGACTATCTTTGAGATCTAAAGAAGAAAATGATTCTCTAGAGGAAACCATGTGGTTGGAGGCTCCTGAATCTATGAGGAGGGCTTGTGATATGAAAAATCTAGGCTTCAATGCATGGCATCTCTCATGACCATCAGACTCAATTCCAGAATCAGTCTCTCTTGCAGCTTTTGGGAGGGAAATGTTGTGTTGTTCAAGAATATTGGTTAACTGGTCTATCTTGTTATGCATGTAAGATATCTCGGGGTGGTTTCCTTTCTTTCAATAGGAACACTTGGATCTCTCAAATCCCTTTTTTTTTTCCTTCTTAGAGCTGGAGGATCCTTTTGATGGACATGACTTGGAATTCTTCTTGGGTTCAGATGGCCTCTTATCCTTACCCTTGTGCTTCCCCTTCCCATTCGCACTTTTTGCTTCTACAGCCATAAGAGCTTGATCTTTGGAGGCCTTCAAGGTTCCCATATGGATCAACTTATCTTGTTCTTGGATGAGAGATTCAATGAAAACATCTAAGGAGGGAATCATCCAACTAGGGATTGGCATTTGCTCATAATGGAAGGTAGAGACAAATATGGAGAAGTCAGGACCTAGCTTGCTCAAAATGGATAGCACCAGTTGCTCATCCTTCTTTTCAATGCTGCACTGCTTACATTGCATAACCAGAGATTTTAGTTTTGAAAAGAACTATTGAATGGTCTCAAAACTGCTCGGTTGTAGAGAAATGAACTGATTTTCCAGAATATGGCCTCTTAGATCATCTTGTTTGCCGAAGAGGGTCTCTAACTTCAACCATAACTCTCTTGGAGTCTTCAATACTTTGATGTGTAATATTATATCTCTGGAAATATGAATACACATGAAACCAAATGCTTCATCCAATCTATTTAGATACTTGGTTTTCTCCACAACTGATGTTGGTTCGAGATCCTTCTCCATTGTCACCTTGTACAGTGATTTGTTGCATAATACCATCTCAGTATGAGCCCTCCAATGAAGGAAATTGAAGGGTGTAAGGATCTTGGGAGAGAGAGGATAGTTCGAATTGTCCATTACAACTGCTAGAGCGAATACAAGGTGAAAATGATGCTACTACAAAAAAACGACTACAACTACAGAAAATTGTTGTAACTTTTGCAACTGCAGAAAACTATTGTAACTACTGCAACTATTGTTGCACTAAAAAACTTTCAATAACCTACAAAAAACTCTGAATAAGGAGGTAGACTACTACTGAGCACTCCTTTCGGATAGTAGGCACTTTTATCTGGATCCTTCACACCTGTCTAGACCTCATTGGATTTCTCCAATGAATTCAATGCAATGGAACCGGGATTTGTTGTGGAAATCCAGATCTCGCACTGTTGAGGTTAAATTTTGTATCTAGCCCTTCCTAGGATTGAGGCTCTGGATGCTTCTTAAAACAATGGTCAACACATGTTGTGATGAATTCCTTAAAGTAAAGGCCAAACCATAGTGCCATAAATGACAACAAGGGTTATGACCTAAAGGTGTCGGCCTTGAGATCTCTTGTCTCCTTGCATCTTACAAAAAATAGAAAATATTTGTTGTTCTAGAGAAAAAACACAACATAACACTTGGGTTAGGGATCATATATGTAGGCACTAACCTCAAATTTTATTAGTATTGAAATTGATTAAGTCCATCTGGGAAAATATCATTCTCTTTGTATTGAAATTGATTAAGATGTGCTTACTACTATGATACCTAATGCGATCTACTTCATATAGTCAAGCATATGACTAAGGTTGGGAAGCATAGCTTCTCTTAGAAGAAGTGATGTGTTGTGTTATCCATTTTCTATAGATCGCCTCTTTTTTATTCATCAGTTTTATTAAGAATCCATTTTAGTGGATAATATAAAGATTTCATAATATAGACATTGATGAAAAACTAAATATGTTGTAGGAAAACCCCTTAGATTAGAAAATCCTTAATCCTAAAGTGAGTGAGGCTCTTATAGCGACATGGATTTTTGTCTAGGATTGTCTCTTAAGTATTTTATAAAACATTATTCTTCTCATTTAGTATTAGAGCGTAGATCTGGGAGTTGATAGTTTGTTTCACAATTACCAAGGACAAATTCCAATTCCTTTGATCCATTACTCATGCCACGTGACATTGGTGAATAATAGTTTATTGAAGGTCACATATCTCACTTGGAGACTCCATTGTGGAATGAATCAACTCTTTAGTGAGGATAGTTTGTTGTGATCAACTATAGAATCTCACCGAGTGAGTCCATTATTATGTCATCAAGGTAGCTTGAACATGTTAAGGAAGAAGTCACTTTGACCCTAGTAATTATGTTTTCTGATATATTTAGAAAAAAATTATATTACATTTGTTGGTTTTGTACGAAAAGGAGGAAAATTTGGAATATTCTTAATCTATTTCATCATGTGTTATGATTCTAATGTTATTTTATTATTTCCTCATTTCTCTAAAATGGAAAATGAATTTGTAGAGAAAAAAGAGGTCAATGTCAATGAAGATTTTTCCTATTTCTCTCACTGTAAATTTAATCAAGAATAATTGAACTATGAAGCCACACGTAAGTCTCATGATTTAGATGAAAATGTGCTTCATGATTTAGGTTTCATTTCTAATATTGACTTTATGAAAAAATAGATGTGAAAACATCACTACTTACATTGTCATATCCTCTCAACAACTATTCCTTTTCAATCTCGATGATGAACATGCATAGAGGGTGAATGCTTTCTAAAAGGATATTTCAAAAGTAATCTAAACATCATGAAAGATATAACATTTTAGTATCCGAGATGTTATGTTTTTTTCCGAAACAACATTTCCATTTGCGACTATGAATTTGAAATATCAATTATGGAAGATATGTCATCATAAAAAACTAGGAAACATAAATAATGCTAGGTAGTAAAAGGATGGAGTATTGAAATATCCTAGCAGGAGGTTGTTGCTATAGATGACGATAGGCTTCGAGTCAAGTCATCCAGTTCGGATGGCTAAATACCAACCAAGTAAAAACAAGTGGGAACAATTTTCTTAATCCTACTTCTCTTGTCTAGTTTGGACTGTCTATTGTTTATTAGCTACGATTGTTTTATATTTTGAATGGGTTCCGTTCTGTGGTCAGGTTTTACAAGATCATTTGTGTTGATATATGATTCATTCTTCCAACTATCATCGATAAAATCCATGAGCGAATCTATAAAGGGGCATAAACCATTGAACCTATAGACCAATGATTTATTTGATCAACAATTCACATTTCTTTAATTTGTGGTGAATAAAGATTTAAAATTATAGTTATAATGAAATTCTTTTACTGTAAATGTCAGATAGAGAGGTCCCCCAAACCCATCTCGCACTATTGAGGTTAAATTTTGTATCTAGCCCTTCCTAGGATTGAGGCTCTAGATGCTTCTTAATACAATGGTCAACACATGTTGTGATGAATTCCATAAAGTAAAGGCCAAACCATAGAGCCATAAATGAAAACAAGGGTTATGACCTAAAGGTGTCGGCCTTGAGATCTCTTGTCTCCTTGCATCTTACAAAAAATATAAAATATATGTTGTTCTAGAGAAAAAGCACAACATAACACTTGGGTTAGGGATCATATATGTAGGCACTAACCTCAAATTTTATTTGTATTGAAATTGATTAAGTCCATTTGGGGAAAATATCGTTCTCTTTGTATTGAAATTGATTAAGATGAGCATACTACATCGATACCTAACGCGATCTACTTCATATAGTCAAGCATATGACTAAGGTTGGGAAGCATAGCTTCTCTTAGAAGAAGTGATGTGTTGTGTTATCCATTTTCTATAGATTGCCTATTTTTTATTCATTAGTTTTATTAAGAATCCATTTTAGTGGATAATAAAAAGATTTCATAATATAAACATTGATGAAAAACTAAATATGCTATAGGAAAACCCCTTAGATTAGAAAATCCTTAATCCTAAAGTGAGTGAGGCTCTTATAGCGACATGGATTTTCGTCTAGGATTGTCTCAAGTATTTTCTAAAATATTATTCTTCTCATTTATTACTAAACTGTAGATCTGGGAGTTGATAGTTTGTTTCACAATTGTTAGGATATCCACATCATCTTTTTCAGGATCTTGCATGCAATTAGGGTTTGCATGCAAATTCTAGGGTTTGCATGCACTTGCATGCACTTTGCATGCATCCCAGTCACCAGTTTTATGCCTCTAGCACCTTAGCCACCTTATTCTAGCACCCGGGAGACACTTACTTCAGAGTTTTAGCCCTCCTAGGCTGAAAGGCGCCCACTTCTCAGCTACTACCAAAGAAGGGCGCACTTGTTCACCTGCCACTGCAATTCCACTTTAGTTACACTCAGTTAGCTCCGATTCTCCCTGATTTGAGGCTAGTTTCACTCCCGACTGAATATTTCACTTCCGTTGGATCTCCAGATTGACTAGATGACCTGTTCTGACTTCAGTTAGCCTCCCATGTGCCCCCACTGAGCCTCCTTCCCTTAATCAATGCTACACACTTCAGTTACACATGACACACTCAGTTAGACTCAGATTGACACCTGGATGACAGGTTCTTGTGCATTGATGACCACCACCGATTGATGATGAGGAATCCTAGTTGGAGTCAAGCTACTCCATTCAGTGATTCAAATGACCTACTTAGGCAATTCGAATTGCTTAGTCATTGAGAGAGTTTATATTGTAATCATTCACCCTTATTGGGATATTGAGCACTGCTGCATGTTTTGCACAGTTTTGCACCATATTTTCTATGTTCATCTGTTGTGATTGATTTACTTGTTCATTAGATCTGCTGTGATTAATTTTACATGGTATCAGAGCCATTGCAGGGACAAGATCTCTTTTCTACAGGTCTTTGTACAAGAAGATTTGACTGAATTGCTCAAAAATTGCAAAAAGTTTTGGCATGAGATATCTCAAGGGCATTCGCTCCTGTGCATGCAAAGCTTGAAATTTATTCCAATACCACTCTAGAAGCTTGAGTTTCCACATAATTCCCGGATCTGATACATTGGACCCATTCAACATTGTTTGATCTCCAATCCCAGGTGTGATGCAACTCTAAAATGGTGGATTGTTTGACCATATTGTGTTTGTTTTATTGTGATTTGCAGGTTTATTGTCTCCATCAATTGCACTCGCTACATTGTGCATGCAAGCTTCCCTACAGCAATTGCATTCACTACACTGTGCATACAAGCTTCTTCTACATCAGTTTAACTTGCTCCTAGCAATGGAGTACTCTTCTTCAAAGCCTATCCTCACCCCATTCAATTATTTTGATTCGAAAGATGATATGGAGATCATATTACGTTCAAAAGGTTACTACCGAGTTACTATTGGTCTTGAATTGGAGCCAAGCAATCTATCAGATAGAACCAAACACTACAACAAGCTTGATGAAGCTTATGGTCTTCTTTGTCTCTCCATCTCCAAAGATCTTCACTTCCATCTCAGCGGATTGAAGACTTCAAAAGCTATATGGGAGAAACTTGAAACACTATTTGGCAAGCAGGATGAGCTTAGGGATTTTCAATTAGAGAATGAATTGATTTCCCTTAGTCCTGAGAATTTCGAGACCATCAATGAATTCTTCACAAAATTCAAGAACGTGAACTTGCAATTGAAGAACAGTGGAGTTATCAAAGAGGATAAACAATTGATCCTCTCCATTCTAAGCAAGCTTGGGAAAGATTATTCGGTATTTGTCTCTACTTTCAATTCCGGTCGGCTAACTACCCCGAATTGGAAGATGCCTACCTTGAATGACCTCATTGAGTCCGTCACAAAAAAGCATGACAAGTTGATTCAAATGGGGTCCATAAGCTCCAAAGATTCATCCCTATATGTTCAAGGACCCAAGATCTCGAATGGTAAAGGAAAGCAAAAGAAGGAGAAGCCCAAATTCGAGCCTCACAAGCAAAAAGACAAAGGCAAGCAAACGGATGCACCATCCAGTTCGAAGTTCAAGCAAAAGGGCAAAGAAGGTAACCAAAAATCTAAATGTACTTATTGCAATCGTGGCTTTCATCCTGAAAGTTCATGTATGAAGAAAACTATAGATCAAATGGCCCTCCATTTGGAAAAGAACAACATAACTCTTCCCGATGGTGCAAGGAAGAAGGATAGGAATGATGATCATGAAAGAGGACAAGCACTCATGGCAACGGTTTCGAAGCCCACTACTCTCTTAATAGATTCGGGTGCATCAAATCATATGGCTGCAAATACTGATTCTTTTTCCTCATTCGATCCAAACAGCTCCATCCCCATCCATTTGGGAGATGACTCAAAAATTTCTTCAAAGGGCAAAGGTACGATTTAGGTAGAACACGGAAGCTTTCAGAATGTTCTCTATGTGCCTTCCTTGGCTTCAAATCTCCTTTCTGTGTATCAAATGATGCACACTGGTGAACCAAAGCAAGTTACATTCAGCCCTAATACAGTTGAAATTTCTGATATCAAAAGTGGAAGACTAGTTGCAGTCGAAAAGGCAAATCACACTACAAAATGCTATGAGTTTTCACACTTTATTCCGCTTGCAAAGCCCACTGCTCTTCGCACACATGGTAATAAGGTTAGTAGGCTTTCGCATGAAAGATTTGGACATCTTAATTATAAGTATTTGCTTCTGTTATCAAACAAATCCATGGTAGATGGGCTTCCACAACTCCGTTCCTTGAAGGGAATATGCACTAGTTGCATCATTGGGAAGCACCCCGAGCACAGATTCGACCGCGGCAAAGCTAGCAGAGCTTCTACTATTTTGGGATTGATCCATTCTGATATCAGTGGTCTGCTGCCCCATATGTCATTAAATGGTTCAAGGTATGTTTTGACATTTATTGATGATTTTTCCCGCTTTACATGCGTATTCTTTCTAAAAAACAAGTCAAAAGTGCTTGGAAAATTCAAGGATTTTAAAGCTTCTGTTGAGACAGCCACTGAGAGCAAGATCAAAGCTCTTAGATCTGATAATGGTGGGGAATATATTAAATCCAATTTGCTGCAACTTTGTTCCCAAAGCGGAATTAAGATCCAACATACAGTTCCCTACACACCCCAGCAGAACGATGTAGCGGAAAGGAAAAATCGGTCACTGAAAGAGATGGCTACATGCATGATTGAATCAAAAGGTTTGGCTGCAAATCTTTGGGCTGAAGCAATCAATGTTGCTGCATATATACAGAACTGTGTTCCACATTCATCCGTGAAAGGTATGACTCCTTTCGAAGCATTCTTTGGTCACAAACCGGATGTGTCAAATTTGAGTGTTTTTGGCTCTACTGCATGGGCTAGAATTCCTTCCGAGAAGAGACGAGCTTTGGATCCACAAAGTACCGAGTCCATATTGATAGGATATGGGGAAGAATCAAAATCATATAAACTCATGGATATCAGATCTAAAAATATATTCATAGAGCGCAGTGTGCAATTTGAAGAACCGCTTCAAGAATTGCAACTAGTCGAGGAGAAGACTGCCGATTCACCGCCTTCACCAGAAGAAGATCCGTGCAGCAATAATGAAGGTATGAGTTCTGATATTTCTGATATTGTAGCAGCATATGATGATCATGACATATCAGGTTCGGAATCCGACCATTATGATCCCCCTCAGTTACCAAAGTGGGCCCAAAACACTCTACAATCTGCTGGTTCGAACCTTGGAAATCCTACTGATCCGAGACGAACAAGAGAAGACTTTCAAAGAGAAGGTATGGCTCTTTCTATTGCTGATCCATTTCTTCCTGAGATTTGTTATTTGATGGTTGCAGATCCTACATCATACTATTCTGCTCATCGAGATTCGAGATGGAAAAGTGCCATGGATGAAGAGTACAGTTCTCTTCAAAAGAACAACACATGGGAGCTAGTTTCTCTTCCACCTGGAAGAAAATTAGTGAAGTGTAAATGGGTCTACCGTACTAAAGTTGCTGCTGATGGCACTCTCAACAAATATAAAGCAAGGTTGGTGGTGAAAGGTTTCTCCCAAGTCCAAGGAGTGGACTACACTGAGACCTTTGCACCGGTTGCAAAGATGGATTCCATCCGCCTTGTTTTAGCTATTTACGCATCCAAGCACTGGGAGGTGCACCACATGGATGTGAAGAGTGCATTTTTACATGGAGACCTTACTGAAGAGGTATATATGCAGCAACCAGAGGGTTATACATCAGATCCATCATTGGTTTGCAGATTGAAGAAATCTTTCTACGGGTTAAAACAGGCCCCAAGAGCTTGGTATGCAAAGATGGACTCCTTCCTTCTTTCTCAGAATTTCCAAAGATGCAAATCTAATCCGAATGTGTATCTTCAGCGAGTTAAAGGTAATTTGTTGGTTATTGTACTTTATGTTGATGATCTTCTCATTACTAGTAGCACACTTACTTCAATAAACAAGCTAAAATCTGCCTTAAATCTAGCTTCTGACATGAGCGATTTGGGCTTGCTGAGTCACTTTTTGGGCTTGGAGATAGCTCAAAATTTTGATGGGATCACTATATCTCAGCAAAAATATGCTTCCGACCTGTTATTGAAGTTTAATATGGAAGAATGTAAGGCAGCCCCATTCCCATTCCTCTGAGGAATCAGTCTTGAGGAGGCAGACTCTACACCGCTTGCAGATTGCAGTATGTATCGACAGTTGATTGGTTCACTACTTTATTTGACACACTCAAGGCATGATATCTCATATGACATGAGTGCCGTGTCAAGATATATGCAGCAACCACATGAGCTTCATTGGTGAGCAGCCAAGCGGATCTTGCAGTATGTGCAAGGTACGAGACATTTTGGCATACATTATGCTGCAGATTCTGAGCTTGATTTCATTGGTTTTACTGATTCAGATTGGGCAGGTGATAGCATTGATCGGAAGTCCACTTCCGGTTATGTTTTCATGATTGGTCATGGTGCTATTTGCTGGTCTAGCAAAAAGAAAGCAGCCATTGCACTTTCTTCAGCAGAGGCAGAGTATCGATGGGCAGTCAATGCCTACATTCAGGTAGTTTGGTTGCAGGGTATTCTTTCCAAGTTTGGTTTTGGTGGCACTACTTCGACTGTCCTATTTTGTGACAATCAAAGTGCTATCAAGATATCCACAGATCCAGTTCAGCGGCAGAGGACCAAACACGTTGAGATTCATATGCATTACATTCGACAGTTGGTGCATGACCGCACCATCATTCTGCAATATTGCCCTACTGATGAGCAAATTGCAGACATCTTCACCAAGAGCTTCACTGAGAAGATGTTCTCTTACCTCCATTCACTGTTGGGGGTGAGTTCCATCATGGTGGAGACAGATTGATTCATTATTATGCTTTAGCTTGAGGGGGGGCTTTCTTCCCACTGGGTTTTCCCTCTTTCCTCACTTAGTTTATTTTCAGCATTTTTTGGATTATTGTATCGGGGTGAACTTTGGTCTTAGTTACCAGGGCCCCACATTATTTTTTGCACATCATAGTCTAGCTTGAGGGGGGGTGTTCGGATATCCACATCATCTTTTTCAGGATCTTGCATGCAATTATGTAATACCCCCAATTCGACCCTTAGGATATATTAGCCTTTAATGTAAATAAGTGTACATGTGATGTATGTTTTCCTAGCGTGGAGCTCAAGGCCAAGGCCTCGCTAGTGAAAGCCGAATTTTATTTAAAGGGCAAGTATTTGATATTTTGATACCATGTGCTCTTAAGCCATGGAAATTGTAATAGGATGTAATTAAACATCAGGCAATATAAAAAAATACCAAAGCTGGCTACGGAGGTAACGAATGAGAAGGGGCCACGTGTATCCACTAGGGAGTGGTGAGGGGGCTATGGGAGTGACCCATAGGTTTCCATTTGTCATTATGTGAACCCATTGACTTCCTTTAGGTGGCATTGATGCCAATTGTAAGGAAGTGGTTGAGATTTCAGCCCATGACTTTGATGGGGTATGGGCAGCCCTGAAATTCGTATGGGAAGGTATGGGCTCTTTTGACTTGTCCCACAAGTCACTCTACATATTGGGGGTTGCTCCATCCTTATCCCCATTCCATTGTGGAAGTATGGGACATCTTCTCCACCCAAAAACGAGCTCCCAACAGTGAAAAAACCGAAAATCGCGACTGTGAGAGAACCCACATTTTGGGAAGCCAAAAACGTCCCGATTTGGTATTGGACAGAGAAATCCAATGGGGGATCCATTGGTAGGAACCTTGGGGCGAATTTGGGAGCAATAGCTACCCCAAAAGCCATGGGAAAACCCAGTTTTAATGGCCCAGAAAATCAGTGACGGATTTGGGTTGTTTGTGACAGGTTTGTGAGAAATCCAATTGTGGATGTATGAATAGAGGATGGGATTGCTGAGTCTAGCTTAAAAGGGTATGTGGCTCTGGGATTGAGCTCAGTGGACTAGCATCCTCCTCCATCTCCTATTGCATGCTTGAGAAACCCAACCGTGTGTTGGCTTAGCATGGCTATCTGAGTGAAACCCTGACTGTGAGTGAGCCATCTAGTCCTCCTTAGTGGATACACAGCCCAGCTCGGGGGTGATCTCTCAGCTGAAAGAATACAGGCTGGACAGAGATCTATGGTTGGGTGGAACGTTGCTCTCACGTAGCCAGTCGTTTGGACCATTATAATTCGAGATAAGTATTCTTGATGTTAATTCTATGCCCTGCAAGCATTTTAAATAATGATTTTTGTTTATATGTTGAATGCATGATAAAACTGTGTGCATATGTATTGTTAATTCCGCTGTAGTTATATTGAATTGAATCTGCATAGAGAAGTTTTAAAACACTTAGTTATTTATGTGCAAAAATATTGGGGCTAAGTTTACCAAAAGCCCGGTAGGTTGTTAATGTTTCCTTCCCTGTTGTTCTATGGAGAAGGGGACACTACAAATTAGGGTTTGCATGCACTTGCATGCACTTTGCATGCATCCCAGTCACCAGTTTGATGCCTCCAGCACCTTAGCCACCTTATTCTAGCACCCGGGAGCCACTTACTTCAGAGTTTTAGCCCTCCTAGGCTGAAAGGTGCCCACTTCTCACCTACTACCAAAGAAGGGTGCACTTGCTCACCTGCCACTGCAGTTCCACTTCAGTTACACTCAGTTAGCTCCGATTCTCTATGATTTGAAGCTAGTTTCACTCCCGACTGACTGTTTCACTTCTGTTGGATCTCTAGATTGACTAGATGACCTGTTCTGACTTCAGTTAGCCTCCCATGCACCCCCACTGAGCCTCCTTCCCTTAATCAGTGCTACACACTTCAGTTACACATGACACACTCAGTTAGACTCAAATTGACACCTGGATGACTAGTTCTTGTGCATTGATGACCACCACCGATTGATGATGAGGACTCCTAGTTGGAGTCAAGCTAGTCCATTCAGTGATTCGAATGACCTACTTAGGCAATTCGAATTGCTTAGTCATTGAGAGAGTTTATATTGTAATCATTCACCCTTATTGGGATATTGAGCACTGCTGCATGTTTTGCACAGTTTTGCACCACATTTTCTATGTTCATTTGTTGTGATTGAGTTACTTGTTCATTAGATCTGCTGTGACTAATTTTACAACAATTACCAAGGACAAATTCCAATTCCTTCGATCCATTACTCATGCCACGTGACATTGGTGAATAATAGTTTATTGAATGTCACATATCTCACTTAGAGACTCCATTGTGGGATGAACCAACTTTTTAGTGAGGATAGTTTGTTGTGATCAACTATAGAATCTCACCCAGTGAGTCCATTATTATGTGATCAAGGGAGCTTGAACATGTCAAGGAAGAAGTCACTTTGACCCTAGTAATTATGTTTTCTGATATATTTAGAAAAAAATTATATTACTTTCGTTGGTTTTGTACAAAAAGGAGGAACATTTTGAATATTCTTAATCTATTTCATCATGTGTTATGATTCTAATGTTATTTTATTATTTCCTCATTTCTCTAAAATGGAAAATGAAGTTGTAGAGAAAAAAGAGGTCAATGTCAATGAAGATTTATCCAGATTTATCCTATTTCTCTCACTGTAAATTTAATCAAGAATAATTGAACTATGAAGTCACACGTGAGTCTCATGATTTAGATGAAAATGTGCTTCATGATTTAGGTTTCATTTCTAATATTAACTCTATGAAAAAATAGATGTGAAAACATCACTACTTACATTGTCATATCCTCTCAACAACTATTCCTTTTCAATCTCGGTGATGAACATGCATAGAGGGTGAATGCTTGCTAAAAGGATATTTCAAAAGTTATCTGACCATCATGAAAGATATAACATTCTAGTATCTAAGTTGTTATGTTTTTTTCCAAAACAACATTTCCATTTGTGACTATGAATTTGAAATATCAATTGTGGAAGATATGTACCTATAGAAAGAAAGCTCATTATTCACTCCCATGATTAAGCCATAAATTTCGAATTACAATCTATCGAAGAGAATGGTCTCAATAAACATTGGATGTTAATAACAACCATCACCATCGATTGCTGGAAATAAGCAATTTTTATTCAAGAACGTAGGAAGAAGGAAATAGTAAATCATGTTCATGGTCAATGTAGGATACATGATGATTTGGTAATATATTTTTTCTTCATTTTATTGACTCGCACATTATATTTCATTGCTTACAGTTGATAGAATGTGAGTAGTAGTAATTATTACACTCAAGCATGAATTCTGTCACCCCTTAAGATGGCGTCACCATGCCTTCAAAATGTATTTTTCTTCTATTCTTGAACAAATTAAGTGCAACTCACTCATTTTGAACTATGTTAATTAACATGTGTCTCTTAGAGAAACTACATGCCAAAAGTATGCTTACACTTCATAGACCATGATTGTTGTTTTAAACAAGGTAAGCACGCATGAAAACATGTTCAATAATAAATCTTCAAATTAAACAATAATGTTCGTAACATCTACGTTGTGTAAGCTTTTGATTATGTTTTCTTTTGGCACTTTTAGTAACTTAGATTAATACTATGATTTAACATGTTCAATAATAAATCTTGAAAATAAAAAATAATGTTCTGAAACAAATATTTACCCATTGTAAGCTTCACATTAAACATATATTTTGAGTCGGTGGGTGTCAAAGGGATTGTAAGCTTCACATTAAACATATATTTTGAGTTGGTGGGTGTCAAAGGGATTAAGGTGTGATCTATAGTGTTTTGGAATTCCATGGGAAGGATTGTGTCCTTAACATGAATACCCTAATATGTTTCATGGAATAGGATTTCATGTACATAGATTGATTAAGGAAAGAGGGTACATAGAAATATAACGGAAAGAGGGGTAAGTACCAAGTGATCACTTTTGTAGCTATTAATCACTATAATACTACCCTGTGGCTAGCCATATTGACACTACAAGGGAAAAAATTAGCTATGTACAATAAAAATCAAGTAAATTCAAACATCCAGTGAAGCCATTGAAACATCTCCAATTCTATAAAATGAAAAATATCAAACATTAGTATTGGAATTTGAAATGCTTATAACTAAATATGGGGAGAATTGAATCAAATTTACTACTTAAAAAGAGTAGAACACGAAATGAAACTTTCTTCAAATATGGTTTTTCAAACCACGCATAAACTAGATCATGAAAATAAGATCATAATGCAGTTAGTGAAGATTCAAAGAATAGAATGAATATCTCATCATAATTACACAGAAAATCATGATTTGAGGATTCGTAAAATGACTTAATGGACAACATTTAATTTAAATAAATTTCATGGTTATGCACAACATCCTTGTCAACCATATCTCTAAAAATCCGTGATTGTCCACAATCATTCATGTTTTCACAATCAATGCATACTTGATTATTATAGAAATCACATTTTCCTTCTAATCTACATTGTTCCATGTTAGATAAATCAGCATGATGGGTATTTTTTTTTTCGAGAATAAAACATGGAATTTCTTATTTTTTCAGAGTATATGTGTGCATTAACTTTTCATTAGAAATCTAAATTTTAAGCAAAGTATATTTAGAGCAAATATTATGAAAATCATATTCAATCTCAACGAACTCTGCCTCCAAAGACCTATATCCTTCACAACAATTAACGATAATAGATGAAGATAAAGGATACTCAAATAAATGATTCCTTAAGTCATATTTCTCAAAATAGTTAGGATCAAGTTTATGTATTTCAAAATTTGAACTACAACTAGTTTCTTCAAAACTTTTATCACTGATTCTTAGAACTTCATATACATCATGATTCATAGATTGATTAGAGGGGATAGAGTAACTATCTTCATTACTATCATTCATCAAAAGAGGACTTTCTAAATCATCAGAATCAAATTATAAATCCTCTTTATTCCAAGCCCTATTCTCATCCAAGATTGAGTAGATATGATCAAAAAAAAAAAATTAGACAAGAAAGAATATTCATTTGGAAATTTAGAAGCATTAGAGATAGGATTTTCTCCTAAAATTTTAGATTCGGATTCTAGACAATGAAGAGTAGATGTGAGATATTCAATATACCTACTCGGGAAACAAAATATATAATCAGAACTTTTAATAAAATTTGAAGTTAATTCACTCTTTGTGTTGTGTGTAATTGTTTGAGTGTTTCTTCCTTCTCGTAGAGATAAAAATTCATTGAATAAAACCTTAATTTGTTTTTCTAACTGAGAAACTTCTCAAACCTTTGGCCCATCTTCAGCACACTTCTCATCATATGAAGAAGAAGAAAGAAAAAGATAAAAATGATACCTTGTAAAATATTTCTCGAGACTTAGGAATGCTAGCATGCTTCATCTAAATTTTTTATGCATTTCTATAGAATGAACATGGGCATGGTTTTGGGAAGAGATTGTACACACCATTCAAAAATGATCTCATGTAAACTATAATATACCTATCGGAAACAATTATTGAAATCATGGTTGGATTCTCCATGATCCACCTACATTAACTAAGATAATGGTAAATTTTAATCACATCATAATCCTCAAAATCATTTTCAAAAAGATTTTTGAATTGTGACCAGTTATGAATTGAATTAACAAGTAAAACATTGAACTAATAAAAAATCTTGGTTTCGAAAGTGAAAAGAAATTACTTGCAAACAATATCTTCATGAATAGCATTAAACATGCATAAACAGACTCATATTTTCTTATATGCTCAATAGCCAAAGCATTACTTTCACCATTGAATTTTGGCAAAATATCCACTTCCTTTCTTGGTAGTTCATGTAAAGGGCCCTGCAGGCTCAGTGCGATATTGGACTCCCACGCTTATATTTTGGTAAGATCCATAAATGATAAAAATTTGAAAAGACTAACTCCTAATAAGTTATAAATTTGGCATTTAACCTTCCATCTAGCACATTGCATGATGACTAAGAAGAATTAAGATATAAAACTGAAAAACTGTGAACTAGGGAATAAATGGAATAATTAATTGAAACTAAAATTATAAACCATTTATTTTTACCTCAACCCTCCTTCTAGTGCCATTTGTTGATGGGAAGAAATAACCACTTGTGAATGCAAAAGAAACAACACGATCAAGGTTCTTAAGGATGAACCTAAACCATTTGGTATATCTTCTTTTGACACGAATAAGGGCCCCATGATCTTTGTGTCTCCCTGATGAGAGACTTCGTCATTAAAGTTCCCTAAATTTGTAAATGAAAAACTACTCTAAATGAAATGCAAACTAAACTAAATTCAAAATGTTATCTAATTTATGCATCAGATTTACCTTTTTGCATTTAGTTTAGTTTGCATTTCATTTAGAGTAGTTTTGCATTTAGAAATTTAGGGAACTTTAATGATGAAGCCTCCTGTCAGGGAGCCACGCAGATCATAAGCAACAATGGGGCCCTTATTCCTAACAAAAGTAGCCTTACACCAAACGCTTTGGGGTTTTCCTTATGAACCTTGATCGGGTTGTTTCTTTTGCCTTGATGAAAGGTATAAAATTATGTTTTTTGGCCATATCTGCCTTGTTTTCACTCTGTTTTCCTTGAAACTTTCCTGACACCCTGGTAATCCCATTCTACATATTTCATTCCTCAGGACCCTATCCCAAATTCCACTTCCCGAAGCCCGAAATCCCACATTTGTTTATTTTTAGGGTTTGCCATAACTTCTTCGAATTTCACCCAATTGCCTTCAAATTTTACCACCGAGTTCCTTTCCTAATTCTGCTTCTTTGTCCCTCTTTGCCAAATTTTCTCTTTCTTTCACCCCGTTTCTGCAATCTCCATTTTTTACTTCCCTATCCATTAGAAAGTGTCCAAAACCTAGTCAAACCCCAATTACCCCTCTGAGTTTTTCCCAAATCCAAATTTCCCTCTACTAAATAAGCTTTTGTTTGTGTTTTTCTATCCATTCCCCAAAAAAAAAAAAAAAAAACTCCTAGTTATGGTTTTCACCTGCGCAGGAGCAAAAACCATGGAGGAAGCACTTGCAGCCATCCAAACCAAACTCCGAGATCTGGATGAAAAATTTCTTAGCCTTCATCTTCAACATTCAGCCATGAACAATAACTAACAGCAAGAATCTTCTGTAGCCACTGGGTTCTCTTCTTCCAACAATTTTCGTGGTCCGAAGCTTGAATTTCCTCGCTTCAATGGTATTGATTTGACTGGATGGGTCTATTGTGCAGAATAGTATTTCAGTCTACATAATACTTTTGATGTCCAAAAGGTTCCACTTGCATCCTTTCATTTGGAACATGAAGCCCTTCAATGGTACCGTTGGTACATCAAGGCTCATGACGAGCCAAAATGGACATATTTTTTCCAACTCCTTTTGCAATGATTTGGTCCTAGTGCTGTTGATGACTTCACCGGAGCACTCACTAAACTCCATCAAAGTGGCACTGTGAGAGAGTATCATACCGATTTTGAGAAACTAGTTAATCACACAGAAGACTTGTCTCATGAATTCTACAAGAGTTGTTTTATTAGTGGTCTTAGGGATGAAATCCGGTCAGAGCTTAAAATGTTCTGTCCCAACACAATGATGGAAGTCCTAGGGTTAGCTAAGTTGGCAGAAGATAAGATTGCAGCCCAACAACGCTCCAAACCCACTTTTGTTCCCTTCCAAAATATGGGTTCTTAACGACCTCCCATTCCGCCAGCAACTCGACCAACTCCTATCAAGCATTTGTTTGAAACAGAGATGCAGAAACGCAGAGAAAAAGGGCTTTGTTATAATTGTGATGAGAAATTCACTCGGGGACATAGATGTGTTCAACAAAAGCTCTATCTCTTGGATATGGATTCTCTACTTGCCTCTAAAATTGGTGAAGAAGCTCCAGATAAAATGGATTCTCAGGTCGAAATTTAAGAGCCTCCTATTGACCCCCCATCTCAGAATGAACAACCAGAGATATCTCTCCATGCTTTATCCGACGTCACCACCCACCAAACCATGCGAGTCAGGGGTTATTTAAAGAAGCTTCCTCTTACAATACTCATTGATTCTGGTAGCACTCATAACTTCATTGAACCCCGGATCGCCAAACAAGCTGATTGTTTTGTCCATCCTTGCTCCAACTTTGAAGTCATGGTTTCCAATGGAGGCACCTTACCTTGCAAGGGAAAGTGTCACAATGTGTGTATCTCTCTAGAAGATTATAACCTGTGCTCTGACATGTTTTCCTTGTCTTTAGGCGGATGTGATGTGGTTTTGGGCATTCAATGGTTATGCACACTTGGCCCCATCTTATGGGATTTTGCTGAACTTTGGATGCAGTTTTCAGTAAATGGGACACAACACAAATTTACAAGCTTACAACCAGGGTCTCTCTGCATCATCAGTTCACATCACCTGGAAAAGATCCTTAAGAAGAATTCACATGATATCATCGGTCAGCTCCATTCCATTCAGATGCACCCATCAATAGTCTCCACTACTTCCTTGGATAGATATGCAGTTGTCTTTGCTGCACCAGTGGGATTTCTGCCTTCAAGAGACCTTTCCAGTAAGCATTTAGCTGTGTCTACATCTCAGCAGGAAATGATGGCTATTTTGCATGCAGTACCGACGTGGAATCCATCCCTATTAGGGAATTATTTCTGCATCAAGACTGAGCTCTAGAGTCTGAAAAATTTCCTGGAACAACAGGTCTCCACCCTAGCACACCTGAAATGGGTTATCTACGTCATGGGTTATGACTATGCGATCACTTACAAGAAGGGTAAGGACAATATGGTGCCAGATGCTCCTTCTCGCACATTTGATGACCCAGTTTCTCTTACAGCTATTTCTCTGCTTGTTCCAAACTGGTTGCAATATGTTCAACAGGGCTATCTCTTATATGAACTCCATGCTTCTTCATCGGAGGGCAATCTGGGTTCCTCCAAAAGTATGACTGGGAACAATGTAACTTCTTTTGGCAGGGACTGAAAATTCCAATTCAACAGATGGTGGTTTACTATGATACTTGCCAGGTCAACAAGGGTGAAACGACACTCCTTTCAGGACTACTCGAACCCTTTCCCATCCCTACACAGATTTGGATAACTATTTCTATGGATTTCCTATAAGCGCTCCAGTGGTACAATACCATGTCTACAAGGACACCATATGAAGCAGTCTATGGACAGGCACTACCAGTTCTTCTTCCAAACACCCTTAGCAACTCCTCAGTTCAGAAAACTGACTCGGTTCTTTGAAAACGCGATCAGATTCTTCTACTTCTGCAGGACAATCTTCACATGGCAAGAGTTCGACTGAAGCAACAAGCCGCCCAACACCGTTCAGAGCTCACTTTTTACATAGATGATATGGTTCTTCTTCAACATTCCAAGCAATCCTCTTGAAACTCAAAAGGCGTCAGTGGCCCAGAATGCAACCTAAAGATGCTACAGGGGAACCACTCCGTCCAATTCTGCATCAATTTGCACATCTAAAGGTTTGAGGACAAAGATTTTTCTAAGGGAGAGGGGATGTTAAGAACCCATGACAACCCTTCTATTTACTTTGTTAGTATATTGTTGTTGGATGCATATGCTTTGTAAGTCGTGCCGTAGTATTTGTTGATCCATAGTTGTGTTATTGTTGTTTGGCACATATGCTTTGTAAGTCGCCCATAGTATTGTTGATCCATAGTTTGTATTGGCCCGTGGTTTTGACCCATAGTATTGGCGCCTAGACTAAGTATATAACTGTGTGTTGAGGCCTATGAAGGAACCGTGAAGTTATTTGTATTGAGCTTGCTCAAAGGATGTTGCCCCCTCGAAGTGGCCTGCGATCAATATAAAAGTGATTCTGAGTTCTGTTCTTTCTTCTATCTCGTGTGTTTTCATTAATATGATATTGCAGGTTCTTCACAAATTATTAGTTTTGTAATCGATGGCTATTTTTAGTTTCTTTAATATAAATACAAAAATTGTTTCTGTTCAAACAAAATATGAACACCATTGCTTAAAACCATTAAAAAACAAATAAATGTAAATAATGAAATAGCATTCATATAGTTAAAGGTACATTGGAATTTAAAATTAATACGAAGCTATACAAGAAGAAATAATGGCAACACGTTAAAAACAATACAAGAAGGAATGACCCTAACATGTAAAACATGCTCGGAATATGGAATAACATTGACCTGGAAGAAAACCAACCCTTGGTGTTGGAGCATAGGCCGCAACTATGGCAAAGCTGCCAAGTTTTAGGAAAAAGCACTAAGTTTTGAAGGAAAAGTGCTAATTTTGAGGAAAAGCACCATTTTTGGGCAGAAATGAATAGTCCGCGGTACGGCGCCAGATGGACGAACTGACCACAGATTACGGGCCAAAAATCGTGGAGCTCGCGCACACAAGTCAAAGGAAAGAGTAAATAAGGTGGCCGAGTAGAAAGCTCAACCACCACAGTAAATGAAGCGGTGGAATAGCAGGCTCAGCTACCCTCATTAAGGCAAAGTACAGGAGTTATGGTTGCTCGGACCAAGGAAGAGCAACGGGCCAAAGCATTGAAGGAAAAGGACAAGGAGTGAAGAATGATGAAGCAGTGCCCATACCCACGATCTGCGCCAAAACTAGCGGAGTCTGCAGGAAGCTGCGACGTGACTGCAAGAGGCGCCTACAGTACACCTAGCTGTGTCCGCGGTTAGGGTTTTTGGGGATCACTGTTGGGAAAGGCCCACAGTTTTGTAAAGGTGCGACCCTCAGGGCCACCTATATATATGTGTAATTGAAAAGGAAAACGGGTTAGATCGTTAGATCGTTAAGATAGTCACTGAGTTACACAGACAGTCTAAGTTGATGTCTGAGTCATTTGTATTGCTGTATCTTTTAAGCTGTTAATGATCATTTTGTGCATGTAAGAAGGCCGCGATCTCACAGGAAGACCGCTTGGCGTAAGGGCCATTGCATGTATCGACCAGTCGCAAGAGGACTGAGAGGGGAATGTAATTGTATTTCTTTGTCATAGTAATATCTATAGAATAAGAGAATAGATCTAAGAGAAGGGCTCCTAGCTGTGTGCATGGAGTTTCCCAGAAGGATCTAAGGCTGCAGTTGTGTGCGTAGCGGAACTGTGTTATCCCCATCTCAAGATAATATAAAACATAGTTCCTGTGGACGTAGCTTCCCTCCTGGAAGTGAACCATGTATTTCTTGTTGTTGTGGTGATGCTTTATGTGATTGCATTTCTTTGCTTTACTGTCTATGTTTCTATGAATGTTTCGCTATCTTTATGAATGATTATGTAAAGTAAATCCTAGAAGCTCCCTTAGAAGTTGTACTTATGCATTGTCGAAGGAGTCTGTAAGAACACCATCGCCGTAGCACTAAAGGAGTGTGTTACTGCGTTGTGGCGCAAGGGCAGAGATGATACATAGTGTATCGGAGGTAGCGGGTAAAAGACTCGTGCGCAGGTACGGATATACCGCGCAGATTGGGCTGAGAAGAGTGAGTTCCAGCACTGTAGCGCTGGGAGACCTGTGAAAGAGTAAGACACTCTGTTCAGGGGTTACCTCCAAGAAGGGAAGAGAGAAGATTGTAGACTCCACATCACCTAGGTTAAGCAAACCTGATTCCTTAGCCCCCCCATAGCCACTTCGGGTGATACTTCGGGCTGCTGCGCAGCTCATTGCGGAAAAGGCCAGTGCACCAAAGGGGTGTTTGTTGCTGCGCATCCTGAAAACCCAGGTCTGTCCAGAAAGCAGCCAACAAATGGTTCCATTGCCGGCCAACAAATGATTCTGTTGCCGGTTCTAACCCTATTATTTTGAAGGCAATGTGGTGCTGGAATCCTACAGCTAAAGAAATTCAAGAGTGGTTTGATTCAAAGGCTAGAGAGTTCGTTGAACGTGAAAATAGAAGCCCTAGGCTTCAGACAGAGGACTGGTTGCAAAAGCATATTTATATTGAGCTTCACGAAATCTTCTTTGTAACATTTGCACTCGAGTTGCATGAGTGGGTATCCAAGCTAGTAGATACTGGACCCACTGTGCATGTTGGTCAACCTATCGTTTGGATGCCTGAGCTAGTTACCATTTTGAAGTGGGTAGATAATCCAGTGTCCCGCGTAGTAGAATTTTGGTTGAACAGTCTGCTGGAAGGTTTCATCACCGAGTTTGCAGTAGATATGAGAAAGAGCTTCAGCGAGGCTGAGAGGAGCTTCTTCAAAGCATACAAGGGTAAGTTCTTAAATTCTCTGAACTTGTGGATTAAAATGCTCTTATATGAAAAAGGAAAACTATGCATAGCTTTCGATGAATAGCATAGACAAGTAATTTTCGCAGATTCGGATAGTGATATTGAAGTTATTGGTTGCATTCATAGTGGAAAACGGTATAAAGTAGGCCTCGACCAGCATTCTTTTGAGTCTATCCCAGAAGATAGCCGAGCTCGTAGAGCAAGCCATATAGAGAGACAAGGGAGTGCTCATATCCCTTATCACCCTTTTACACAGCAAAAGCCAGACAGGGCTTAGCATAACCCCGCAGTAACACCCCCTAGTAGCCCGCACGGTACTTCTAGTACCTCAGCCCCACCTTTGTTTAACCATCCCGGAGGTAGTGCCACAGCACCTCCACGTCAACCTAGCGCAAGAAGGATGGGTGATGACATGAAGCTACCAACCTTTAGAGGAACAGGGCTAGAAGACCCTGAGCAGCACTGGTTTCTATGTGAAGCCATTTGGACAACTAAGCAAATTAATGATGATGTTGTTAAGCTGGTTCAGTTAGCAACGACACTAAGAGAGAGAGCCTTAACCTAGTTTATGAAATACTTAGCAGCACAGAATAGGATGCTTGCTAATGTAATAAGTGCTATGATTAAAGAATTAAAGAAACCTAAATCAGAATTACAGTGCATAACAGAACTCAAAGACATAAAATAGTTACCTACAGAATCAGAATGGGACTTTGACCAGAAGTTCAAAGCCTTGATAGATCAAGTAAGCTTTGAGTTTGCACCGTAGCAGCATAAGGAATGGTTCATTGCTGCGCTGCTTCCTCATATTAGACTTCCTCTTATGCAACAGAATCTCACTACTCAAGAACAAGCTCTAGATATGTCTATGAAACTAGAAGCTTCACCAATTGTTGGAACAAGCAACGATGTTGCGCAGTTGCAGAACCAAATAGCAAACTTAACTTTGCAAGTGCATGATATTAAGAAAGGAAAGGATGTTAAAGAAGAAATTTGGTGTACAAAGTGTAGAGCACAAGGACATTCAAAGGACCATTGTCCTGTTTTCATAGATTATATTGCAACTGGAGCACCTAACCCTTTACCACAGGCTCAGGGGCCTTGGTGTGAAATCTGTAGAACTAGAGGCCACAGACCACAAGAGTGTCACTTGTTACAAAAATATGTACAAACTCCAAAGAATCTATATTGCCATTTCTGTAAATCAGTAGGCCATGATGAGAACAATTGCAGAGCATATGACATTATGATAGAAAGAAAACATGATGTTTATAGAGTACAGCCAGAACCACAGGGATCCACAGTAGGTCCGCATTATGACCCAGCTCGCGAAGGCCGAGGAGGAAATTACAGGGGCCGAGGATGCCCAGGAGGTTTTGGTCGTGGAAGAGGACATATCACTTGCTATAACTGCGGAGCTCAAGGCCATTATGCAAGGGATTGCCAAAACCCTACAACCACCTGCAGATACTGTAAATCTTATGATCATGTCATTGAAGAATGCCCTCAGTTGATGGCCAAGATGCAAGAAAAGAAGCCACAAGTTAACCAGAATATTCAGTTGATTGCAGCAGAAAAAAGAGAACCAGATCCCACAGTTAATATAGTGACGCACAGTGGCGCAACCACTAGTGCACCAAAGTCGGGAACTCGAAAGCTAGCAACACAATGGGTGCGCCATGCTCATATTAAACCATCCCCGCTCGACCTACAGAAGCAAAAAGAAGCATTCAAGCAGGCTCAAGGGTATTTCTCAGATCCACGAGCTTCAAGTTCTGTAGCATTATCGCACAATGATATCAGACCGCATGTGCCAAGTCAAGAGAACCTGTTACAAGAGCAGGCCACTACATCTGGAAGGCCTGATGAGGAGGATACACTAGCCAGTGTTCATGCTTTCCTGAGAAGCTGCTTAAAGTTGTTGCGCAATGAAAAAGCAACTATGGAAATCCAACACCTATTGGATCAGTGTCAACAATCTGCTTCGATGAACACAGCACAACATGTTCATTAGATCAGGAGTCATACTAGAACTGGAAGAGAGATGAGACTCACAGCGCAGATTGGAGCATTTGAAATGGACGAAGTCATTTTGGATTTAGGCTCAGAAGTTAATGTTCTCACCATGCAGACTTGGGAACAGATGGGTAGTCCTCAGCTTATCAGATCTCCTATCCATCTAAGATGATCCGGATTTATGTGGGAACGAAACAAAAGATAGCATATAAAGAATCATATACAAAGATATATTGCAAATAACACAGTGATACAGTAAACACGTATTCTATTAAATAGCGGAAATAGAACAGACTGTAAAATACAATAGCTAGAATGGTGGTAGCTATCTCTGAGAAGAGATGTGGCCGCTATGCTCATTCGTGCCAAGATGAATACCAAGAGAGGCCGAAAGGGCCTATTTATCATAAGCATGAGGGAAAGAATCCCAAACATCCAAAAACCTAACCCTAGAATATGAACCGTCATAAAGTTTGCGGCCCCAAGGTGGTTAGTTGAACAGTCAACTTCCCGAGGTCATAACTTTTGTATACGATCTTCGTTTGGGGCGCTCGGTAGCCCGTTGGGAAGGTCTATCCGAGATTTACAACTTTCGCTGGTGGCAACCATTTGGTCCCCCAAACCGCCAAAAAATGTAGTTTAGGGCCTCAAAATGGCTCCGGAAGTTCGGGACCCGAAAAACTGCTAAAAATAGTAATTTACCAAAATTGCCAGAAGACTGTTTTGAGCCAGTTGGAAGAGGTGGGCCACCACCGATATCCACCTGGATCAATCCTCCCTCCTTAGGAAGCAATGGTCTCCATTGCGTTAAATCCCTTATCATATGTCGAGCCGTGTGTCGAGTTGAGCTCTTGATGCGACATTTACTGAAGTGGAAAGATTGCCTTACTTTGACATCTTCAGAGGATTGTAATTGTTGTTGATGGATGGGCTGGAGCTGTTCAACAGTTTTGGTTGTTGTGGTATCCTTGGTATGCACCAGTTTGGATGATTTCTTTTTGGAGGGGCCCCTTGAATGCGTGGCCTTGCACTGTAGAGGTACCCGAATAGGCGATGCTGCACTAACTTTGTGTTTTTCTTGTTTCTGCTTAGTAGAAGGATAATCTATAGAGGTTGTGGATGTCTCCGCGATCTGATGTTCACCTTTAGTGGCAATTGCGAATAGGGAAAATTTCCCAGTGTGGGAGATTATCTTTCTTCCCTGCTCGTTTGGGGTAGGTGCAACTATCTCTGGTATCCGATAGAGTTGTCCTTCCAAAGTGACAATGACACTACGAGGTTGTGATTCATATACACCATGACGCTTCCACATATATGGTTGTCCTAAAAGAACATCACATACTTCAAGTGGGACCACATCACACAATACCTCATCTTTGAAGGGCTTGATTCCATATGGTAGGCGACATTGGTGACTGACACGGATCCTTCATCCTTGGATTAGCCATCCAATGGTGTATGTTTGTGGGTGTGGCGTTATTGGTAGCTCCAATCTCTTGATGACTTCTTCTGAGATCAGGTTCTTCTGGCTGCCACTGTCCACAACAAAGTGTAGGGGAATTCCCTTCACCCACATCTATGAGTGGAAAAGGCGCTCCTCCTGCTCCGACTCTTCAGGCTCCTCTGGATGAATCTGTGTGGTGGCAACAACGGCACTGGGTTCTGCATCAATGATCTGCTTCCCTTTTCGCGCGGCTGTGAAATTAGGTTCCGAGTCAGAATCGGAACTGGGATCTGATTCTGAAGCTTCGATCTCAGCCACCAATGACTGTTTTGAGTGACAATCATCAGTGTTGTGCCAGGGGCTTTTGTGGAACTCGCACCACTTCCCGGTGTCCTTCTTTGTCTTTTCTTTACCCTTCTTCGCCTGTGGTTGGGACTGGTTGTCCTTTTCCTACCCCATGCTCTACGAGCTAGAGTTTCCCTTGCCCTGCTTCTGCGCAGGTCCGAAGTCACGCTTGTTCTTTTGCTGAAATTTCTGCTCAATTTTGACAGCATATCGATAGGTGGATCCGAGTGAAGATATTTCCAGGAAATCCATCTCTGTTCGGATGTATCGGTGTAGGCCACTGCGATATTTCAGTACTAGGTGCCGCTCGGAGTCCTTTATACCTAGCTTTGTGCGCAAGGTATGAAATTTGTTGGTGTACTCCGACACCGTTTGGTCCCTCTCTTGATGCAGAATGGTCCATTTTGTGTACTGGTCATCATAGTTTCCAACAAGGTAATATTGTTCCTTGACGGCATCTATAAAAGAGGCCCAAGTGGGATTGGAATATTCAAACAATCCAGACTCGTCTGATGAGTTTTGCTCACAATAAGTTTCCCACCAATTTTTGACATGGGGGACGGCCTTAAGGAGCGCAAAGATGATCTTCTCCTTGTCGGAAAATTGGTGGACAGAGAAATATCCTTCTAGCATATTCAACCATTTATCTAGGGCATCGGCATCGATTTGGCCTTCAAATAAAGGGATATCAAAATTAACTTGTACCTTGAAGGGAGTCGTATCTCCGAAATGGCTGCTCGTTGAGGGTGCATTTGCCGCTGTTGGCATGCGTTGAAGGATCTGGGCGAAATTATCCATCATCTCATTCCTCTGTTGCGCGACGGCTTCCTCGAGCAACAACTTGATAGGATCTACTGCTCCGTCGTCTCTCTTTTCTTCTGCCATGGGAGGCCATTTGGGGCGGTGAGAGTGGTCTTCCCCAGGTGAAACTAGTTCGAGACCCAACTCTCTATATCCTGACCTCATCGGGGACATGCACCGAGAAACAATCAAAGATCAAACCTGGCTCTGATACCACTGATCCGGATTTATGTGGGAACGAAACAAAAGATAGCATATAAAGAATCATATACAAAGATATATTGCAAATAACACAGTGATATAGTAAACACGTATTCTATTAAATAGCGGAAATAGAACATACTTTAAAATACAATAGCTAGAATGGTGGTAGCTATCTCTGAGAAGAGATGTGGCCGCTATGCTCATTCATGCCAAGATGAATACCAAGAGAGGCCGAAAGGGCCTATTTATCATAAGCATGAGGGAAAGAATCCCAAACATCCAAAAACCTAACCCTAGAAGATGAACCGTCATAAAGTTTGCGGCCCCAAGGTGGTTAGTTGAATAGTCAACTTCCCGGGGTCATAACTTTTGCATACGATCTCCGTTTGGGGCGCTCGGTAGCCCGTTGGGAAGGCCTATCCGAGATTTACAACTTTTGTCGGTGGCAACCATATAGACCCCCAAATTGCCAAAAAATGTCGTTTAGGGCCTCAAAATGGCTCCGGAAGTTCGGGACCCCGAAAAACTGCTAAAAATAGTAATTTACCAAAATTGCCAGAAGACTGTTTTGAGCCAGTTGGAAGAGGTGGGCCGCCACCGATATCCACCTGGATCATAAGACTAGCAAATCAGCAACGAGTTTCTCCATTGGGCAGATTACCCAATGCACCCATTAATATTGAGGGAGTAAGAAGTTCTGCAGACTTTGAAGTAATCAAAATTCTAGATGACAGTAGACCTTACCCAACACTTTTAGGCATAGACTGGGCATTTGATAATCTGGCTATCATTAATTTGAAGAAAAGACAGATGACCTTTGACGATGACCAAATTAGGGTCATTGCACCACTTGATCCCCTTCAAGGACCACGGTATATTGAACCCATTCGAGCAGAAGAAGAAGTGCGCCACATGGAAAGTTTGTATCGGATGACGGCTAGTCATAATGATTATGTCAATCCCACAGCAAACGGCCATATCAGCTAGCGATGCGATAGCTTGTGCGCATCAGATTCAGAAGCAGGACTGGAAAACTGGCAGAATCGCTTACATGAGGTTTCTACAAGGTGTTGCGCCATGACGACTAAATCCATTCGACGGATTGGCACAGAATTGAATAACACTCCAATCTTTGATGGTTTAGCTGGAGTAAGTAGATTCATACATGCATATGAACAAGAAATACCAGATGAGCAGCGCATACAAGCATTGGATGTATCACTGCGTGCTACACCCGGAAGATGGTGGGGTGCGCATAAAGAAAATATCGACACATGGCAAGACTATCGTAGGTGGATACTGCGTAGATTTCAAGAGACTACAGCAGGAGTTTTGCGCAAATATGATGGACAGAGTGACCCCAGGTCACACGTTGAAGTATGTATTCAGCAATGGTCAGATATTCCAGAGGATGAGTGGGTTCACCTATTCATCCACACGTTGGATATCGTTCCAAGGAACTGGTACACTGAAACAGAATTGCACAGAGGCACTATCACTTGGCCTCTCATGATTGAGAGTTTTCAACTCACTTTCAGCTTTGAGTCAGAACATCCAAGCATTGATCAGGCTTTAAAGTGTATTAGAAAGAAGATATTTGGACAATGTCCTTTACCAGAGTATTCTCAACCAGATTGGGCTATCCAGATGGAACATACCCTAGAATGCTATAATTTCACCACTGGAGAAGAGGATGATGATCCTCGCAACATCAATATTCCAGAGTCAGAAGGGACGCGCAAAGTCGAAAGCCCTCAGCTTGATATCCCTGCCATTACAAAACACATCAAGCTCAAGAAGATTAACATTGGTACAGAAGCCGAACCCAAGTTTGCCTCTATAGGAGATTATTGGGATGATAAAACTATTGGCCATATTGCAGATTTACTACATGAGTACCAGGATATCTTTCCTACCAAGTTTACAGAAATGAAAGGCATCCTAGGAGATTTAGGAGTTATGCGCATACCTTTGAAAGTGGATGCTAAGCCAGTAAAACAACACCCGTACAGGTTGAACCCGCGATATAAAGAAAAGGTCAGAGAAGAAATTGATAAGATGCTCACAGCTGGTATCATTGAGCCAGTAGAGGAAAGTGATTGGATTAGTCCTATGGTGGTACAAGAGAAAAAGACAAAAGGTGAAATAAGAATCTGCGTGGACCTGCGCAAGCTCAATGATGCATCAGCACATGATCCATTTCCTACGCCCTTTACAGACGAAGTTCTTGACAATGTTGGAGGACAAGAGGCTTACTCCTTCACTAATGGCTTTTCAGGATACCATCAGATCAGAATCCATCCAGAGGACCGCCATAAGACCACTTTTGTGACTGAATGGGGCTCATTCCAGTATATGGTAATTCCCTTTGGTCTTAAAAACGCTCCTGCTATTTTCTCTAGAGTCGTTGTTGTTGTTTTTAAAGAATTCATTCATAAGTTTCTAGAAGTCTATTTTGATGACTGGACTGTGTTTGGTTTACTAAAGAACCATATAGGGAATCTAAGGATGATGTTAGAAAAATGTAGATAGTATCAGATTTCCCTTAACTTGAAAAAATGTATCTTCTGTGCTCCTTTTGGTATTTTGTTGGGTCACATTGTGTGCAGGCAAGGACTCATGATGGATCCTGTGAAGGTTGCCATCATTGCTAACTTGCCTGCACCCAACTCAGTCAAACAATTGCGCACTACATTGGGACATACAAGATACTACAGGAAATTTATCAAGGGTTATGCAAAGATCACTGCGCCTATGGAAAGACTGTTGAAAAAGGATTTGAAATTCCAATGGACAGAAGAATGCCAACAGAGCTTGGACACACTTAAAGGAAAGATGGTCACAGCACCTATTCTAGTTTTCCCAGACTGGAGAAAACCCTTTCATGTTCATGTAGATGCTTCTTCCATAGCATTCGGGGTTGTACTGACACAACCGGGAGAAGGAGGTATTGACCACCCCATTGCTTACTCTAGTAGAAAGTTGTCTATAGCTGAGAAGAACTACACCACTACAGAAAGAGAAGGACTCGCTATGGTGTATTCCTTACAGAAGTTCAGACACTATCTATTGGGTGCTCATTTTAAAATGTAAACTAACCATTCTACTTTGAAGTACTTGTTCAATAAGCCAGTGTTAGGGGGAAGAATTTGCAGATGGCTACTCCTCTTCCAGGAGTATGATTTTGAGATTATTGTGAAGCCAGGTAGATTGAATGCACGACCTAACCATTTATCTAGGATAGAGTCAGGGGAGGAACCTACAAATTTGGAGGACAATCTGCCTGATGTGCAGCTGTTTTCTATTCAAGCAGCAGATGAGTATTATTCCGATATTCTTGAGTTTCTCACTACAGGGAAAGCGCCAGTTGAGTTCACAATGCAGTAGAAGAAACAACTTGTTGTCAAAGCCGCAGACTTCACTTTGATAGTAGGCCAGCTCTATAAGTTGGGCCCTGATGAAGTCTTGTGCAAATGCATTTTACCGCATGAGAAGAATTCCATAATCGCAGAAGCGCACTCAGGAACCGCAGGAGGCCATTTCGTAGGAAAGCCGACTGCGCAGAAGATCTTAGCCGCAGGTCTTTGGTGGCCAACATTGCACAAGGATACTAAGGAATTTTGCAAGTGTTGCGATGTGTGTCAGCAAACAGGAAAACCTTCAAGAAGAGGTGAAATGTCGCTCAGACCCCAGATAACAGTGCGTGCTTTTGATAAGTGGGCCATTGATTTTGTGGGACCTATCAACCCACCAGGAAAGAGAACCGGTGCAAGATACATCATCACAGCTACTGAATACCTCACCAGATGGGCTGAGGCGAAGCCAGTTAAGAATTGTGACGCTGTCACTGCTGCACGGTTCATTTTTGAGAATATTGTCACTAGATTTGGATGTCCATTGATTCTAATGAGTGATCAGGGCACACATTTCCTGAACAAGACTATAGAGGCCCTTACTGAAGAATTCCACATTAGTCACCATAAGAGTACACCCTACCACCCTCAAGCTAATGGTACGGTGGTGGCATTCAATAAGATTCTGGAGAATGCCTTGACCAAGATCTGTAATCAACAAAGAGATGATCGGGACCTTAGAGTCACAGCTGTGTTATGGGATTACAGAACCACATGCAAGAAATTAACAGGTCACGCACCTTTCAGTTTGGTGTATCGACAAGAAGCAGTCATGCCCATGGAATACATTGTTGCCAGTCTCAGAATCGCTCAAATTATAGAAATGGCAGATACTGATACTATGAGTGAAAGGTTGTCACAATTGGTTGCCTTAGAAGAAGACAAGCTTTTAGCTCGATTCCATCAACACGTGCAGAAGGTGAGACAGAAGGCTTGGCATGACAGGCATATTAAGAATAAATTCTTTCAGGAAGGAGACTTGGTACTCCTCTATGATAGTAAATTCATCAAGTTTCCAGGCAAGTTTCGTGTACATTGGTTACGCCCTTTTCAAGTGATAAAGATAACAGAAGGTGGAGCAGTTCAGCTTGCGAAGCTTAATGGAGAGTTGTTGCCCACAATGATCAACGGGAGTCGGCTCAAGATTTATCACGACAGCCACTCCGCCCTGTCGACCTAATCAGCTGCTAAAGTCGTGTAGATGTCCAGTGTAGTTGAAAGAGGCATCACACTTATCACAGTCTACACGGAAGTCGCGAGACATTTTTAGTCTTTGGCTTCCCGCGCAGTTCCTCGAAGCATCCGTGCAGTCAATAAAGCTTGGTCTGAGTGAGCCTATTTTCGCTCTTGTGGAGTTCTCCTCGCCATGGAGCCCTCCATGTGCATAGTTACCCATGCTGAAGTTACCCACCGAAAATTTGAATTGCGGTAGTTCTGTAGCCCTGTCTGAGTCTTAATGAAGGATGAGACCGCCATCTAATTGTACTTGCTCTAACAAATTCGACTTGATTTCCCTAAGATTCGCATCTAAGTAAGGAGCCGAAGGCCTTAGCACATCTCCCAAAGGTTGTCAGAGCCCATTCCTCACATTTAATGCACCACAGAGGCATGGGGGGGGGTTGTCAGCTCATCCGCTTAGGTGCCAACGGTTATTAGCGCCACCTGTCTGCACCTACTACTACCCTCAGCTATAAATACCCCTCATTTGTATATGCTTGGGTTACTTTCCTTGCTATTGAGTTGTATAGTTGTCCCGATTGAGAGTCTAAGCCATTGTTTTCAGAGCCGTGTCGTGCAGACTGCTTCCCTCTATTTTCAGAGTTCGCATCCTACACTATTCTGCCCTTTTCTGTTCAGTGTTTGTCTCGTATGCAGGTTCATGATAGAGAGCCTGTCAACTGAAGAATTCATCTATCACTTCAGACGCAGAGGGTTAGACTTCGATATGGATACCCCAGCCAAGACTGTCAAGCTTCCTATTTTCTCTGATCCCAGAAAGTCTCCGAGCACAAGGGAATCTCAACAATAGCCCCAGCAGCAGCAACATCCAGAGGTACCCGTTACAGATCCCTTGGCCACTCTGGTTAACTACATTCCTCCGCGCCCAAATGATGCACCCGAGGTGCATATTCCCAAGAATGCCAAGTATTTGATTCCGCTCCCACCAATGGCGGAAATCGTGGAAGAAGAAGGATCCCTGCTTGGACATCTCCCATTGGTTAAGTTTTTTGACTTCAACTTGGGATATTATAGAACGTATCCTCAGTTCGCGTCAGATCACTATCTGATGGTGGTCCATAATCTTGTTAAGAAGATTGATGAATTCATCCCGCAGGAATTTGCAGTAAATCTAGAGAAGCCTGGACTGTTGAACCTGTTGAAGCTACCGCACTTCCGGCGTAGCAATGAAGTTAATGCGGTTGTCAAGGTCCTGTTATCCTGTGTTCACGGTGGTTATCTTTGGCTAGGGAGGCCAATTGATCTGAATGTGGACCTGATTCATTGAATTACCGGCCTATTTAAGGTTGGTAAGGACCCCAACGTCCATTTCGTTGGTAAAGACAAGGACCGAAAGCTGGCTGCACAGCTGGTGCAGAAATACAAATTGTCGAGAGGAGGTCGGGCTTATGACCTCACTATAGTTGAAGATGAAGCACTCAGATTCACAGGCAGTCTACTCACAGGCATACTTTTAAAGAAATGTCGACCTAAAGAAGTCCCTAGAGTTGTTGTAGAGCTCGCAATTGTAGCTGCGTAGGGAGAGCAGTATAACTGGTGTCTCTTCCTCCTAAATTCATTCTTGGAAGACTGCCAGAACGTTCAGGACACCGCCAATCAGCTGTTCCATTTCTCTTGGCTCCTGATCTTGTGTGCCTTTATCGAGTGGAAGGAACCGCCCAACACTCAGTTTCTTCCGCGCCGCTCAGGAGAGGTTACAGGGATGCGCTATGTCAACCTCTGGGATTCTAGTAATCCCGTGAAGCACAAGATGAACTGCGCTGTGTTCTTTGAGTATTATCATCTTCTCAGGGATACCATCCTGGAGATGTCGAGGTTTACTGAGGAGACGGAAAAACTCTATGGAACGAAGTTGGTATTTTCTGCCAACTTGCACGAAATCTATTTCCGCCCTCGCGGAATTCAGTCGAAAGAATGGGCGATAGGGCTCTAGCGAATGACTACCCAGGACATGGAGGACACTATGAAGTCTTGGCCAGATGAATGGAAGCAGGCCGTTGAAGCCGTTGCCACGATACCACCCCCTGAGGCGCCAGAGAGAGATAAGGGCAAGGAAAAGATCGGCCCAAAGAATGATGAAGGTCCGTTAGGACCGGCTACCAAGAAGCAGAAGATGTCGCACCCCGCAGAAGCGACTGGAGATCCCTATGAGATCCTTGCCGCGACGCTCAACCAGTACTTGAAGGAGCAATTTCAGGAGCTGCGTGCCTCTCAGGCCAATATCAGAAGTGCTCTGGATCTGCAGCTCATGGAGTTGAAAGGTCTCGCAGGATGAGTTGCGTAGACCCATGTGCCATCATCCGGCTCGCAGGCGCCGCAAGAATCTACAAGCACCAAGCGGGTTGAAGTACCTACAGAAAGGCACACTTTTGTCCACATCTTGCCCGCAAGCATTACACTCCCGGATCCTCTGGTTGCACCGCAGGTAAGCGCGGTTGGCCCTGTTGAAATAAATTTGTCACTGATTTTGTTGGAAACTCTACATTTGGTTCATGAACAGGTCTCTACTGAGCTGAGAGCTAGGGAGCTCTCCACATTCCATGCTAATCAAAGACTGCAGACGCAGGAAGTAGAGCTAGGGGCAGGCTATAAGGAGATCTCTACGCAGCTTGCACTTAACAAAGCATGAGACACTGGGGTAAGGAATGCCGTCGATGAAATCACCCAGGAGCTGCCGGCCTGCTAGATTCAACCAGACCTTCCTTTAGTTGAGAAAGTGCAATGCATTGGCAGAAGGGCGAAAGCCCTAGAATAGCAAGTAGTTGCTATGGCTGAGGACCATAGAAAGCAGCTCATCGAGTTGGAAGCTCATGTCGTAGTGCCTCCCACAGATGATAAGAAAGAACGACTTGAAGCACTGCGCATAGCTTCTTCCTAAATGAAGTGCAGAACAGATGAAGCCCAGCAGTTAATGACACAAGCTATGCAGGCTTGGGCTGAGCTCGAGAAGCTCCCTTCTAAAGTTGCCCTTTTGGAATGGGTGAAAGCAGCAGAACAGTCCCTAACTCTTTTGAACGAAGAAGCTAAGCCCTTGGAAGGCTTAGCCAAAATGAGAAAGATGAGCGAAGTCCGCAAAGTCCAGCAAGAACTGCACAGGCTCAAAGACAAAGATGCTACTCTCGCCAACATCATTCAGCCGTTTATGGATGAGTATGTTGAACTTGCTACCCAAGCAGAGGCCAAGGTCAAAGCATTTACTGAGTCTCAAGAGTCGGTCGATGGCACAGAAGGAGAAGAATCTACTTCAGACCTGGTGCAGACAGCCACGAAGTGCGTGCAAGACATGGACTCTGCTATTGCACAGTGGAAGCAAGCCTTCACTGTGACCTAAGCAAAGTCAGATGCACAAGTAAAACGACCGCAAGCTAGTGCGAGTGGCTCGAGGACGAGCCACAAGTAAGTGTTAGGGGCCTGTTGGAGCATAGGCCACAGATATGGCAAAGCTTCCAAGTTTTAGGAAAAAGCACTAAGTTTTGAAGGAAAAGTGTTAATTTTGAGGAAAAGCACCATTTTTGGGCAGAAATGAACAGTGCACGGTACGGCGCCAGATGGACGAACTCACTGCAGATTACGGGCCGAATATCGTGGAGCTCGCGCACACAAGTCAAAGGAAAGAGTAAATAAGGTGGCCGAGTAGAAAGCTCAACCACCATAGTAAATGAAGCGGCGGAATAGCGGGCTCAGCTACCCTCATTAAGGCAAAGTACAGGAGTTATGGTTGCTCGGAACAAGGAAGAGCAACGGGCCGAAGCATTGAAGGAAAAGGACAAGGAGCGAAGAACGATGAAGCGGTGCCCATACCCGCGATCTGCGTCGAAAATCGCGGAGTCTGCAGGAAGATGCGACGTGACTGCAAGAGGCGCCTACAGTACACCTAGCCGTGTCAGCGGTTAGGGTTTTTGGGGATCACTGTTGGGAAAGGCCCACAGTTTTGTAAAGGTGTGACCCTCAGTGCCACCTATATATATGTGTAATTGAAAAGGAAAACGGGTTAGATCGTTAGATCGTTAAGATAGTCACTGAGTTACACAGACAGTCTAAGTTGATGTCTGAGTCATTTGTATTGCTGTATCTTTTAAGTTGTTAATGATCATTTTGTGCATGTAAGAAGCCCGCGATCTCACAGGAAGACTGCTTGGTGTAAGGGCCATTGCATGTATCGACCAGTCGCAAGAGGACTGAGAGGGGAATGTAATTGTATTTCTTTGTCATAGTAATATCTATAGAAGAAGAGAATAGATCTAAGAGAAGGGCTCCCAGCTGTGTGCATGGAGTTTCCCAGAAAGATCTAAGGCTGCAGTTGTGTGCGCAGCGGAACTGTGTTATCCCCATCTTAAGATAATATAAAACACAGTTCCCGTGGACGTAGCTTCCCTCCTGGAAGTGAACCACGTATTTCTTATTGTTGTGGTGATGCTTTATGTGATTGCATTTCTTTGCTTTACTGTCTATGTTTCTATGAATGTTTCGCTATCTTTATGAATGATTATGTAAAGTAAATCCTGGAAGCTCCCTTAGAAGTTGAACTTGTACATTGTCGAAGGAGTCTGTAAGAACACCGTTGCCGTAGCACTAAAGGAGTGTGTTACTGCGCTGTGGCGCAAGGGCAGAGACGATACATAGTGTATTGGAGGTAGCGGGTAAAAGACTCGTGCGCGGGTGCGGAGATATCACGCAGATTGGGCTGAGAAGAGTGAGTTCCAGCGTTGTAGCGCTGGGAGACTTGTGAAAGAGTAAGACAGTCTATTCAGGGGTTACCTCCAAGAAGGGAAGAGAGAAGACTGTAGACTCCACACCACCTAGGTTAAGGAAACTTGATTCCTTAGCCCCCCATAGCCACTTCGGGTGAGACTTCGGGCTGCTGCGCAGCTCATTGCCGAAAGGGCCAGTGCGCCAAAGGGGTGTTTGTTGCTGCGCATCCTGAAAACCCGGGTCTGTCCAAAAAACAGCCAACACATGGATATAAGAATAAATAACATCATCATGTAAGAAAAACTAACACCATCATGTAAGAAAAACTAACACCTAGAAACAAGAAATCTCACCGGGAATGTAAGAAATAAAATTATTGTATTATATGCTTGTTGCACATTTAAACATCACTTGAAATAATGTAGATATATTTGAAGCAAAATTATGGATTAAAATTTAATAGTTTAAGAGATTTGTAAGACATATGAGGTTGTGCATTTTTCACATTTAAACATCACTTGAAATAATGTAGATATATTTGAAGCAAACTTATGGATTAAAATTTAATAGTTTAAGAGATTTGTAAGAAGTATGAGGTTGTACATTTCCCAAATGCTTTGGATGAATGTTAATTTTTTTACACGTGGGTTTGGTTTTTTGTTTGATTAAAATAAAAGTCTATTTTATAGTTAACATAAAAAAAAATTGTTTTTAAGTAATGATGTTTGAAGGGAATATCAATAATTTCAATTTGAATGTGTTTAAGTTAGAATAGTTCTTATTTAATGTCTATGAGATCAAAGATCATATGGGAGTTCTGATGGCACCATCTCTATCATTGTTTTTATACTAAGTTGTGTAGTCATTAACACATTCTCTGTTATTATGAACGACATCATTGAAATGCATCAAAATAATGAAACTACCAAAAGAAACCTTGTACATGTAGCAAACATTTGCATAATGACACCCTGAAAAACATTGCATGCATATAACAGAAATTGCAAACAAAGTGAGTCTCAATGCAACATGGTAGGATTAAATGAAACTAGAACAACACAACACCACATTATTTCAACATGCCATTAGTAGGATTAAGTGAGTATCAAACATTGTCATCTTCAATAGATGTTGGGATGTGTCTATGATGGGGATCTCCAAATCACAACCAAACATGGTTTTCGTAACAACGATAACTTTAACCACAATGGAATTTGGTCTAATCTACGGACCATAAGGAACACACTAGATGTGGTATACAAAGTAAGAAATAAATTCTTCCCTATAATTTTCCCCAAACACCCCTCCTACAACATCCAACAATTTTCTTCCAAACAACATTCAAACATTGTAATAACTTAGCTACCCGATTACAATGCTACATTGAATCCTTCCTACCTGTCACCCCATCTAAACAACATTTGAATGATATCATAACTAATCAATCTACCTTGACACAACAACCGAAATTCTTATACTAATACGAGGACATAATGATGTCACAAACCATCATCCACATACTAGAAGCACACTAACAACCAGAATCCTTGTACTAATACGAGGACATAACAATGTCACAAACCATCATCCACATGCTACAATGTCATGTCCCAAATTTGGAATTGGGTCACAATGGCCTAATCACATTAGCCATATTCATTAGAGTTTGTAAAATTGATGTTAAGGGTCAAATAATTGCCAAGGAGGAAAATTACTAGTTTCCTAGGTTTGGGGTGGAAGCTTTGGGATTTGGAATAAGGGGGATAATAAATGATGTTTAGACATTATAAGGGTTCAAGTATTTAATAAATAGAGTGAATAAATAAATTCAATAGGAATACTAAGTGACAAATGGTTTTGGAGACATATGGAGGATGTGGGACCCACACTAGCTTGATTTTTCATAATACATGGTATCTCTCTTTTGCAAATTCGAATTAATGGGAATGTGAACACTCTTGGGTGAGTTGGTAAGTCATAACACATGTCATTGAGCATCTTAGGTAGAATTGGGAAGGATTGGTAACCTCCATGGAAGATAAAGAGTCAAAGTGGAAGTTTGTGGACACTTGGGCTAGATTCCCTAGCCCCTATGACACCAATGATGGAGCATCTATGAAAACTATGACAAATTGCAGACCTGACCTCTGACATCTGATCACTATGACATGTCAGCCCCAAAAATAGGCTCAAAGAAGGTGAATTTGGGATTTGGATAAGCCAAAGAGACTCAAAATCGAATTTGGGAGAAGATGGAAGGTTGGAACTAGGAGACAAGTGGCAAATGTGGAATATTTCCTAAATGAAAATCTCTTGAATCTATTGAGAGGATTTCGACCCTTAGAAGGCTAATTTTGGTTATAAAATGTAGAAATGAAGTATGAGAATGGATTTTGATCATTTGTAGAATTTTCAATTGCATTTGTGAAGAGGGAGAGCTAGTGGATGACTAGTTTCTTGCCTTAGCCAATTTCGAGGGTGAAAGATTCCCATCCAAGTTGGTAATTGGAAAGGCCATTCAGACCTTTCATTTGTAGCTTTAATGGAGTCTTTATTTGTAGGTGTAAGCTACAAGGCAGCTCATGGTTTCTTCTATTGCATCTCACTCCTTCAACCATTTCCAGTTTTGATGGCATATTCTTGATCCTTGAGGGAGGGCGTTTTTTGTGAGCTATTGTACTCTTTGGGGAATCTTTTAATGCCCCATTTCTTTTTTAATATTAAGTATATACTTTGTTCTTCATCTCCAAAAAGTTTCAGGTTGAAATTCCAAGTAGAAATGTATAAATCTCATTTTTAATGGAAGAACAATGCCATTTCCCCACTACCTTGTTGTGAGCCAATGTATTGATGATGATTTCGAATGAATGGATGATTCTCTGATATATTTTTGATGAATATACTACCATTAATGTCTTCTACAAGTTTAATGTACTGTACTTGAGCATTTGAATCATTTTTACTCAGTTTAGTTGTATTGGGAGGTGAAATAGTGCCATTTTCCTAAGGGTCGAATTGGGGATTTTTGCAGTTGAATGGGAGAGGGTGAGAACAGTTATAATAATACATTAATGGTGCATATGAAACTTTAATAAAATACTTAACACATTACATACCACTGTTCATAAATTTGAGTGGGTTTGGAGGCATTTGGGAAGCCATTTTCAGTACTTACCCAAGGGGGATTTGAACCCCAAATTACTAGTAAAATTGCATAATTGGTCCAGAATATTAAGAGAGTTTGAAGAGGTATTTTGGTGACCATATTTTATCCATAAAAATCATATTCAAGTATTAATATCATTCATACACCTTCCTTGAATATTTGAAGGGATTTGGAGTCAATTTGAGACCTAGAGACCAATACTAGTCAAAGGAAAATCACTAGTAAAGTTTCCTACATTGATCAGAATTGAAAGAGGATTTGCAGAAGTATTTTAAAGGTCCAAAAGCATCCCCGAAACACATATTTATGTTCTAATATCATTCATATACCTTCTCAGAATATTTGGGATCATTTGGGGCAAATTTGGGACCTAGAGATCAAAACTAGTCAAAGGTCGAACTAGGAAAAAAAGTGAAAAATTGCAATTTTAATAAAATTCCTAATAAGGGACATTACAGTGGTATCATAGCATGGTCCTTGCACCTGTGTATTAGGTACATACATTCAAGAATAATTGGCAGCCATGTCTTACTATTATGATGAATCCTATGAGTACAATTCTTATGAGGAATATGCAGATGCTTATGAGCAATATGAAGCAGAATGTGAATGGTATGAGGAAGAGGTGCCATCATGCAACACTTCTTACAATTTCAAGAGAAATGAAGATTATTCTTATGACTTTAAATCTGATGAATATGAGTGTGTCACACCAACCAAGGATAATTCTATGAGTGAGTTCCAAAGATGGAGAGCAAAATATAAAACCTTGCCCCAACAATATCAAAAATATCAATAATATTTTGCTTTTAGCAAAAATACACAAAATGCCATGTCTTTTGAGTACTATGCTGAACATGTTTTTGAAAATAGGCCCAAAAATGAAGATGTGGAGTTAGTGAAGAAAGGTTTATGTCCTTCTTGTAAAAACCCTTGGAGCGAGTATCATATATGTGTGCATGAAATGATGTCTTCCTTGAGGAGAGCTTTTGAGATTTATTCAAGAAGAGATTCCAAGTATATTGATCCTAAGGAAAACAAGGGACAAAATGCATCATCTTGTTTTAAGGAGCAAAAGGAAGAGACATCACAAGAGCATGAAGAATATTCTATTGAAAATATGGAAGATCATTTCGAGACACCTTCTAGCTTAGACATGAACCAAAGAGCATCTACTGATGGATGCTTAAACTATGAAGTAGTACCTACTGATGGGTGCTCACACCTCTATGTTGGTGACATAGAGATCACTTTTGAAAGTGTTTCTATAAGTACAAGTTTCATTAAGCATGATAATGAAGACCTTGTAGCAGTTGAAGAAGAACCAAGATCAACTTCCCCATCACCACTTGAGCTTCATGAAGTTGGTCCAAGCAAAATTGAAGAAGATAAGGAGGTTCATTTGCAAGAGCCTCATTTTCTTGAAGGGTCCTTAAAGATGAATGAAAATAAGATCCAAGAGTCCCCCAGCATTCTCCATGACACTCAAGTATTGGTGTCAAATTCTTGTTGGAGAGCTACTTCATTGGAGGAAACATCCTTCCTTGAAGACATGGAGAAGATTCAAAGAGCAATATGCCACATCAAAGGTAATTTCATGTCTTTGCTTTTTGATAGAAACCATTTGTTTGAGCTTAATGAATTGTTAGATGATGCATACTTGAAGAATAATGAGGATATTCATAAGCTCACAATTCAAAATGAGCAACTTCTTGAAAAGTTGCAAGATACTTGTTTTTCCTCATATGTTTCAGATTGTCAAATGGTAGATTGTTTGGAGGATTCTCATGACATGGTGGATCATGAAAAATGTGGAAATTTGAATGTGCTTAATTTGTTTGAAGATGAAATTGAATAGATCCAAACACTTGAGGTGGTGGAAGAAGAACTTGAATTGTCTCTTGATGAAGCTTATGCAATTTTTAAAGAAGAGCATGATTCCTCTACATTGAAACCAATCTATGACAAAGGTTTCCCACTTTTGAAGGAGCTCTATGATACTACCCACATGGATCCTTTCCATGATGAAACTCCTGAACTTTTTGATCAATTGGGTGAGTTAGTACATTCTCCTACATCCTACAATTCCATGTTTTGCAGTATTAGTCTCAATGAAGTATGGGTGAAAGGGTTCTTTTTGATGGTGCCACATGAGGAGTATGGAACTCCTAGATTTAACTTTTATGATGACATGGTTGGAGCACATTCTTATTCACATTTACAGCAGCATAATTTGTCACTTTATGATGATTCACATCTACATGGATGCACCTATGATATGGATTTGAGTCACTTGAAGACTCATGGTTTTTCTTGCTCAACACTGGATTCATTTGATGTTAGAGGAACTTCATCCAACACTTGGATGAATAGATTTATGATGGGAGAACATTTTTGTTGGCATCCACATACTTTGTTACATCTTTATGATTCTCACATTCAGGGATGTATGGGTGAGACTTCTTTGAATCATTTGAAGTCTCCTTGTCTTTTCTGCTCATTATTTGGTTCAGATTTTAGTGGAGATTCTTCATTCACTTCTTGGATGAAAGAATACATGGTTGAATATTTTGATGCATATCACATCCTTTTGGAGCAGCATTATAGGACATGGGATCCTCACCTATGTCATTGGAGAAGATTTGATTGGTCACTTGAAGCTTGTATTCACTTGGAAAATCGTGGTCTACTTGCTTGGAGGTATAAGCACTTTTATGATTCTTTGATGAAGCACCTCCTTGGTGTACATTTTCATTATGTAGTTATGTGCTTTGATGATATATATTTTTTACTCATGATGTTTGGAAGAATGCATACAAGAAAATGGGATCCAGGAATCATATTATCTGATGGTATGGGTTGGAGAGCACTCTTCATTGTTGGGGTGCAATACAAGCAATAGCACCCTGGAATAATTTTTATCTCATTGGTTTCAATTTTTTGGGGGAAACAAGAAGTATGGGAGATGGATTTCCCACTTAATAAAGTGATTTTTATCAGAGTAGTGTAGCAGCAAGCATGGTGGTTCCTCTCTAAAATCTTCATGGAAACTCAAAGACTCAAGGTCTGGCAATTCAATGGCAACTTCAAAGAATTATACAGAAAGCAGGTTCTTCAACACCCATGTTTAAAATTGCTTGAGGACAAGCAATATTGGGAAGGGAGGATTTGTCATGTCCCAAATTTGGAATTGGGTCACAATGGCCTAATCACATTAGCCATATTCATTAGACTTTGTAAAATTGATGTTAAGGGTCAAATAATTGCCAAGGAGGAAAATTACTAGTTTCCTAGGTTTGGGGTGGAAGCTTTGGGATTTGGAATAAGGGAGATAATAAATGATGTTTAGACATTATAAGGGTTCAAGTATTTAATAAATAGAGTGAATAAATAAATTCAAGAGAAATCTGAAGTGACAAATGGTTTTGGAGACATATGGAGGATGTGGGACCCACACTAGCTTGATTTTTCATAATACATGGTATCTCTCTTTTGCAAACTCGAATTAATGGGAATGTGAACACTCTTGGGTGAGTTGGTAAGTCATAACACATGTCATTGAGAATCTTAGGTAGAATTGGGAAGGATTGGTAACCTCCATGGAAGATAAAGAGTCAAAGTGGAAGTTTGTGGACACTTGAGCTAGATTCCGTAGCCCCTATGACACCAATGATGGAGCATCTATGACAACTATGACAAATTGCAGACCTGACCTCTAACATCTGACCACTATGACATGTCAGCCCCAAAAATAGGCTCAAAGAAGGCAAATTTGGGAGTTGGAGAAGCCAAAGAGACTCAAAATCGAATTTGGGAGAAGATGGAAGGTTGGAACTAGGAGACAAGTGGCAAATGTGGAATATTTCCTAAATGAAAATCTATTGAATCTATTGAGAGGATTTCGACCCTTAGAAGGCTAATGTTGGTTATAAAATGTAGAAATGAAGTATGAGAATGGCTTTTGATCATTTGTAGAATTTGCAATTGCATTTGTGAAGAGGGAGAGCTAGTGGATGACTAGTTTCTTGCCATAGCCAATTTCGAGGGTGAAAGATTCCCATCCAAGTGGGTAATTGGAAAGGCCATTCAGACCTTTCATTTGGAGCTTTAATTGAGTTTTTATTTGCAGGAGTAAGCTGTAGGGCAGCTCATGGTTTCTTCTATTGCAGCTCACTCCTTCAACCATTTCCAGTTTTGATGGCATATTCTTGATCCTTGAGGGAGGGCGTTTTTGGTGAGCTATTGTACTCTTTGGGGAAGCTTTTAATGCCCCATTTATTTTTTAATATGAATTATATACTCTGTTCTTCATCTCCAAAAATTTTCAGGTCGAAATTCCAAGTAGAAATGTATAAATCTCATTTTTAATGGAAGAACAATGCCATTTCCCCACTACCTTGTTGTGAGCCAATGTATTGATGATGATTTCGAATGAATGGATGATTCTATGATATAATTGTGATCAATATACTGTCATGAATGTCTTCTACAAGTTTCATGTACTGTACTTGAGCATTTGAAGCATTTTTACTCAGTTTAGTTGTATTGGGAGGTGAAATAGTGCCATTTCCCCAAGGGTCGAATTGGAGATTTTTGCAGTTGAATGGGAGAGGGTGAGAAAAGTTGTAATAATCCATTAATGGTGCATATGAGACTTTAATAAAATACTTAACACATTACATACCTCTATTCATAAATTTGAGTTGGTTTGGAGGCATTTGGGAAGCCATTTTCAGTACTTACCCCAGGGGGATTTGAACCCCAAATTACTAGTAAAATTGCATAATTGGTCCAGAATCTTAAGAGATTTTGCAGAGGTATTTTGGTGACCATATGTCATCCATAAACATCATATTCAAGTACTAATATCATTCATACACCTTCCTTGAAGATTTGAAGGGATTTGGAGTCAATTTGAGACCTAGAGACCAATACTAGTCAAAGGAAAATCACTAGTAAAGTTACCTACATTGATCAGAATTGAAAGAGGATTTGCAGAAGTATTTTAAAGGTCCAAAGGCATCCCTGAAACAAATATTTATGTTCTAATATCATTCATATACCTTCTCAGAAGATTTGGGATCATTTGGGGCAAATTTGGGACCTAGAGATCAAAACTAATCAAAGGTCGAACTAGGGAAAAAAGTGAAAAATTGCAATTTTAATAAAATTCCTAATAAGGGACATTACATACAAGCACACTAACAAACGGAATCCTTATACTAATACAAGAACATAACAATGTCACAAACCACCATCCACATACTAGAAGCACACTAGCCTACACCACAAACGTTAGTATGTTTATTTAAATAATTGTGTTCCATTCTGCACTATCAATGGAAATTGGAAGGGAATACCATCTCTTTCCGTGACCTAGATAATTGATGGTGACCATTACAAGACACATACAAGTACCTTATCCACATTTAACACATCTCCTGTAATGTCCTTTTTTTTAGTTTTTATTATAATACTGAAATTTTCAACTTTTTTCCCTAGTTCAACCTTTGACTAGTTTTGAGGTCTAGGTCTCCAAATTGCTCCAAATGCTCCCAAATATTCAGATGTGTATGAATGGTTTTATTACATAAACATGATTTTCAAGGATGCTTTATAGTCAACAATAGGATTCTGCAACTCTCCTTTAAGTTTTTGGCAAAGTAGGGAATTTGACTAGCAATTTCTCTTTGACTAGTATTGGTCTCTTGGTCTCCAAATGACTCCAAATGCTCCCAAATTGTTACAAAAGGCATATGGATGATATTAGGACTTGATTATTAGGTTTAGTAATGTTTTAGGACCTTCAAAATACTTCTGAAAACCTCCTCAAGATTCTTGTGAAGGTAGGAACTTTTACTAGCAATTTGGAGTTCGATTCCCCATGGGTATGTGCTGAAGATGGCTCTCCAAAAGCTGTTAAAGCCTCTCAAATTTTTGAAAAGATGTAGAGGAAATATAAGGAACAATATTAAGGTATAATATGCATCACCATTCAGTTTAATAAGTCTGATACAACCCTCTCCAATTAGATGCAAAAAGACTAGTTTTGACCTTGGGAGAAATGATAGGCAATTTTCTCCACACACTATAAAAGTGAACAATATGACTAAAGCTTATGCACTAAACATGAAACTCGTATAAAAGGTAAATAAAAATCCATATATCAATAATATATTAGTGTTTCACTTATCCATTTGAATTTATCAACACATTATTGGCATACATCAGCATAGTGGGGAAATTGGCACCATTTGCTCATTAATAATTAGATTTACATAGTTCCACTTGGAATCTCAACTTGAAGACATGCTGAACATGAAGAACAGAGCATTTGCATCATATGATAAAATAATGAAGCATCAGAAGCTCCCCCAAAGAGAAAAATAGCTCACCAAGTGCGCAATTCCTCAAGGATCATGAATATGCCAAGAAATAGAAGAATGGTTGTAGAAGCAAGCTAAAAGAGATGTGACCATGATCTTCCCTATAGCTTCAACCTGTAACAAAAGAATCCATTAAAGATACAAATGAAAGGTCTGAATGGCCTTTCCAATTAACAACTAGGATGGGAATCTCTTACCCTCGAAATTGGTGCTAAGGCAAGTAGAGTAACACTCCACTAGCTCTCCTCTCCCAAATGCAAAATGCAAAATCTAAAATGATCAAAAGATACCATCCTTCTTTGTTATTATCTTTTATAAACTTCTAAGGTCCTCCATGGATTGAATTCCTCCTAAGAGCTTCATGCCAACTCAAGTTGGGAAGAGATTCCCAAGTATGACACTTATCCTTCCAATTCTAGCCCTCTCCTTCTCCAAATTCGAATTGGTGTCTCTTTCGCTTCCCTAAATCACTTGAGCGAGGCTATTTTTAGCCCTAACATGTCATATATGTCAAATGTAAGCCTTCAGGTCTGATTTGTGTCATAGGTGTTATAGAATCTTCATCATTGTTGTCATAGAGCTAGGGAATCTAGTCCAAGTGTCTCACTAGCTCCAAAATGTCTATTCCTCTTCTATGGGAGTTACTCTTCCACTCCAATTCGACCTTAATTGATTCATGCCAAGTATATTTACCTTGCAACTCATCCCAAGAACCTTGAGCTTCTTATGGATTCAAAATGACAAGAGGAGGATGCCATGTAGCATAGAAAATCTAGCTTGTGTGTGTCCCACATCCTCCATGTGTTTCCATGATCAATTTTCACTTTGATTTTCTCTTGTATTTATTTATTTAGATCTTTTATTAAATACTTATGCAATTCTAATGTTCAAACATCATTTATTATCCCCCTTATTTCAAATCGCAAAGCTTCCACCCCTAACCTATGGAACTAGTAATTTTCCTCCATGGTTGTTCATTTGGATGGCTATATTACAAAATTTGAATTGGGAATCTCTCTTAATGTGACCACTTTGTCCATTTAGATCTAATTTCACATTATTACTAACTTGGACATCAGTCTTGGCAATTATTTGACCCTTAGCATCAATTTAACAAACTATCATGAGTGTGGCCAAGGGATTAGGTCATTGTTACCCGATGCAAAATTTTGGAACATGACATCTCCGAAATGTACGCAGGTGACAAAAAGAATATAAACTATATAGGTCTTCAATGATGTACAAAGTTAGTACATCAACACTCTAATACAACAACTTAGGGAACAAAACAAACCATAAACACCAAGTAGTGATGCATTTAATGATATATACATCTTTTGATGTGGTGGTAATCCACATCATCTCATGGTGTGTATATGTTGTGAGATTATGTGTATATCTCATTGGTGCTTTCATGGGTGGACATATTTACAACTGAAGGAAATCCCGTGTGGAAAAATGCAGAACTCGACGTTTCAGGATGGATAGTTCAACCCATCTCCAGGAGATACCTTATAGTTTCTCAACCTAATCTTTCATTTTGGTTTTTCTTATTAATAATGTTATTTGGCCTGATTATTGAATTATGTCGGTCCTTATAAACATTATTATTTAGATGTCATTGTTTTATTTTTTTATCTTGCTAATGATAGGATCCCACGCCATGCTAAGTTTCCAACCGTCGTCCCGATTGATATTGAAAGGGTGTTTTTCAATTTCAATCACTTCTCTTACTCGTCTTCTTGTGTAGTGGTCAATGCTGGCGATGACTTTGGCGTCTTCCAAGAGAATGTGGTGTTTGGAGGTAGTGGAGTGTTTTGCTAATGTGGAGCTCTTAATCCGTCCATGAATGATGTCCGCTTTATGCTCCTTTAGTCTTGTTAGTACAAAGCGACCAGTTTCTCCAATATACACCTTCCCGCAATCACATGGGATCGAGTACACACCTTTATTCTTTTTCGGGTCCACTTGATCTTTTGCATGGTACAAGATTCCATGCAATGTGGTAAAAGGTGAGAAGGAGACCCTTATTTGTTTTTTCCTTAGTATGTTGGCTATTTTGTCCATTGTCCCTTGGATGTAGGGAAGCTTTATTGATTTTATAACTTCGTTTTGATTCCTTTCCTGCCTTACTTCCTGGGACCTCTTCATGGTTTTTCTAATAAGATTCTCATTGTAGCCATTACCTTTGAAGACTTTGACAAGGTGCTCTAGTTCAAGATCCAAGAATGCCAAATCAAATATTCTCCTGGCTCTAATAGCCAGAGTGTTAACAACACCGTTTTTTGTGCCGGGTGATGATGAGAGTCAGATCGAATATACTTATCTATGTGCATATTTTTTCGATAAACCTGGTGTGCTAAAGATCCGTCTTCTTTTTTAGATTGAAGGATGTCTAAAAAAGGAAGACTATTGTCCTCTTCGATTTCCATTGTGATTTTGATATCTTTTTATTGGATGTTCATGTGTGTTAAGAAATCCCTTAGTTTATCTTTCCCATGGGGCCATCTAAAGTGGGTGTCATCCACATAATGTCGCCATTGTTGCGGTTTTTCTGGAGTGGAGTTGATGGCCTTATCTTCGAAGTACTCCATGAAGATATTTGCCACAATGGGCGAGAGATGTGAACCCATTGCACACCCTTGATTTGCTCGTATATGTCCGCTCGGTAACTAAAGTAGGTGGATTTTAAACACACATCAACCAGGTTCGTCGTCTCATCATCTGTGAGTCTTCTTATCACGACTATAGCCTCTTTCACTGGAACTTTTGTGTAGAGCGATACAACATCGAAGCTGAACAAAAAGTATGATTCTTTTATCAAGGACTCCTCACATTTTGTTCACACCATCAGATCCACTAATATAAAAGAATCAGACTTTTTGGTTAGCTTCGACGTCGTATCGCTCTACACAAAAAGTCCCAATGAAAGAGGCTATAGCCGTGATAAGAAGACTCATGGATGATGAGACGACAAACCTGGTTGATGTGTGTTTATCAATCCACCTACATTAGTTACCGAGCGGACATATATGAGCAAATCAATGGTGTGGCAATGGGTTCACCTCTCTCCCACATTGTGGCGAACATCTTCATGGAGTTCTTCGAAGACAAGGCCATCAACTCCACTCAAGAAAAACCGCAACAATGGCGATGTTATGTGGATGACGCCCACTTCATATGGCCCCATAGGACAGATAAGCTAAGGGATTTCTTAACACACATGAACAACCAATCAGAATACATCAAATTCACAATGGAAATCGAAGAGGACAATACTCTCCCTTTTTTAGACATCCTTCTATCTAGAAAAGAAGACGGATCTTTAGCACACCAGGTTTATCGAAAAAAGACACACATAGATAAGTATATTCGATCTGACTCTCATCATCACCCGACACAAAAAATCGGTGTCATTAACACTCTGACTATTAGAGCCAAGAGAATATCTGATTTGGCAAACTTGGATCTTGAACTAGAGCACCTTGCAAAGTCTTCAAAGGTAATGGCTACAATGAGAATCTTATTAGAAAAACCATGAAGAGGTCCCAGGAAGTAAGGAAAGCAAGCAATCAAAACGAAGTTATAAAATCAATAAAGCTTCCCTACATCCAATGGACAACAGACAAAATAGCCAACATACTGAGGAAAAAACAAATAAGGTCGCCTTCTCACCTTTTACAACATTGTGTGGAATCTTGGACCATGCAAAAGATCAAGTGGACCCGAAAAAAGAATAAAGGTGTGTACTCGATCCCATGTGATTGCGGGAAGGTGTATATTGGAGAAACTGGTCGCTTTGTACTAACAAGATTAAAGGAGCAGAACGCGGACATCATTCATGGACGGTTTAAGAACTATGCATTAGCAGAACACTCCACTACCTCCAAACACCGCATTCTCTTGGAAGATGCCAAAGTCATCGCCAGCATTGACCACTACACAAGAAGATGAGTAAGAGAAGCGATTGAAATTGAAAAAGACCCTTTCAATATCAATCTGGACAGCGGTTGAAAACTTAGCACGGTGTGGGCTCCTATCATTAACAAGATAAAAAAATAAAACGATGACATCTGAATAATAATGTTTATAAGGGCCAACATAATTCAATAATCAGTCCAAATAACATTATTAATAAGAAAACCAAAATGAAAGTTTAGGTTGAGAAACTATAAGGTATCTCTTGAAGATGGGCTGAACTATCCAGCCCGAAACGTCTAGTTACGGGATTTCCTTGGGTTGGTTGTAAATGGTGTGTATATGTTAAGGTGACCGTTTGGAAATTGGGGTATATACTTCTAACCCACGATTGCATAGTGCTACTTGTTTATTATATAAGCCCTAATTTTGAATGGTTTTTTAAAGAAATGTGATAAGATATTCGATAGATCAACGGAAATTGTGTGGTTTGCTTGATGGAACGTCAATCGAAACAAGGACGGGCAAAACTGAATATGCTCAAACCAATTGCTTAGTGAAAACAAACTATCGAAACCAGGACGGGCAAAAATGAATATGCTCAAACCACTTGTTTAGTGAAAACCAACGATCGAAACAAGAACAGACAAAAAAGAATATGCTCAAACGCCTTTCTCAATGAAAACCAACGATCGAAATAAGAACATGGAAAAAAAGAAAATGCTCAAATCACTTGCTCAACGAAAACCAACGATCGAAACAAGAACAAGCAAAAAAGAAAATGCTAATGATGGGACGCTATCTTTCTGACCTTTTCTCGATTTCAATTGTATAAATTTATCGACTTACTTCAGGTCTCCGTGTCTGCAGTGTGAGAAACTCTAAGAAAAGAAGGCGTGAGAAAGTTTGTTTTAGGATACTATGGCTAAGCTATATGACCAGGAGAAGGTGGAGGAACCCCACCAGAGTTTGAGCTCTCTGCTCTGCAATGAGGAACGTGATTTCTTAATCAGCAAAAATGGACGGCAGGTATGACTATGATACTTATATATACACTTTTTGGTTTCGTTCTCTTTGCTTGAAAATTGCATCCATGGATTGACTTCAACGACATTGAGAATATATGCTTCGTGAATTATGTCTTATGACAGTTAATACATGTATCCAATTGGCCTGTTGAATATCATGCAATCATTGGATTTATTAAGGGTTTTTTGGAAAATAGTTATATAGTATTTGGGTTCTGCCCATAGGTCGTACATTTAAGAAAAAATAACTAGATAGATTCTGTTCCATGCTGGCCCTATTGTCAATTTCGGCCCTTCCAATAGGTTCTGGTAGGGGACCTTGTGGGGGAAAATTGTGGGTTTGTGTTTCTCAATTCCGAGGTGTGGTCTCTGTATTTCACTCTACAGTTTGTGGAGATTTACAGTAGGCTTATGAAGAAAGGGGTGGCCTTTAAGATTGTGTTTGTGTGGGGGTAAAGGGGTGGCCTTTGAAGAGTATTATGCAAGCATGCCATGGCTGGCTCGACAAAAATTGAGAAGAACTCGTATAGTAATCTTCCTTATTGATCTATCCAGGATGGATCAGACCTCCTGTCTTTGAATTGATGGTCCCCATCAACTGGCATTTTATCTTAACCCTTCACTTGCTTAAACTGGGACCTGTAGGCTGTGGGTACTGGATCTTACGGTATCGGCTATATTTCTGGCTGCAATTCAAACTCTAGCTCTTGCTGAGATCTGGACTTTGCCTCTTGCGGAGGCTTTGACTCTGGGTTTGTCTCTTGCTTGTCTTTGCCTCTGACTTCGGCCTTATTCTTTAATCTTCAACCGCACATGCTTACCTTCTCCACAATACAAGAACGGATTTGTGAAGCATTTCCAATAGGATCTCTCTGAGATGTTACAAGTATTTTAGATCCAGATAGCAAAATACGAAAGCAATGAGCCTCATAGGAAAATATGGAATCCAAGACGACCTATTTACAAGAGAAAAGTACAGACCCTGGAGTCGATCTTGGTTTCTGATCACTGCAACTTTGTGACCAGGCATAGCGGTGCCAAGGTGAGTTAATATTTTCAATGTTCTCATGCCACAATTCTTGAATTACACCATAGAAATAATTTATGTTCTTTTAATACAGATAAGGGTATTACTTAATGGTCAGGCAGAGTACTGACTCTGATGATTACCTCAATAGGCATGCTACCGCATGCTAGTATGGGCTTGTGATAATGCTGGCAAGAAGACAACGGCAAGTCTAAGTTCTGAGTTAATTTTGACAGCTTGGAATGCAGCAGCTAATGCAAATTAGTTTGATAATGTGCTATCCGGTATGGTGTTTGACTGTGTTTGACCAAAACAAAAGGCTTGCCTTAGGATATAGTATGGGGAAGATGTTGTCACATACGACATCCAATCATCATCTGTCCATGCAAAATGAAAGCTATTACCTATGTTGGCTCAATTTAAATTTTATACAATTGCTAAAAAATTAAAACTAGCATAGATCTACCTTAAACCGACATCTATGAAGCATCAAGAAGGATCCAATTTATTGAGGAGTAAATTTTTTATAATGAAATCAAATTAAATGATAAGAAAAATTACATCTCAAGAAATTGCATTCCTCTGGGTCCTTAATAAATTAAGATTTAAGATAAGAAGAAGTTTACTCGTTGAGCTACAATCATAACCTAAAGCATACAATGTTTTGCTACCACATATGGGGTAAACAACAACATTAAGAGTAATGTTTTGTTTGAAAGGTTGATTGTTATAGGCAATAAAACATGGTATTTTTTGTTTAAATGGATTAAATGTCGATTTTTATGTTTATATTGTTAAAAAACATGTAATATATGCTAATAATATTAGTGATTTGATAAGTATTTTGATCTTAAGATTTTATATAAATGATTTTTGAGAATATTTTATGATAAATAAATTAACAAATATGTATGTTTATTTTTATGGTGAAGATTAAATATAGGGAATATTTTTTATTAGATAGTTAAATTCACTACAAGTTCAAAATTACACTTTAAGCTTAAGGTTTTGGTGTTAGATGAGTGTTTAAGTTATATGGTTCTAGAGTTATTATTATTTAATCTCAACTGCTTTGTTTTTACTCTTAAACAATCTCAGCACAAGAGCCTCATCATTGTCATCATTGATATGACCAGAAGCTCCTTCAATTTTCTAAGCTTAGCCAAAGGTTTGCTATTTTAGTTTTTTATATAATTTCCCACCAACGACAATAGCATACAGACCTCAGGTTTTTTATGATTATTTATACAAATCATACGGTCATGAAAGCAAATGAAAGTTGGGCTAAAAACATTGACTTGGAAAAAACTTAAATATAAAGGATAGGGACAATTTGCGTAGACTTACTGGATTGAAAGTTTGTGATGGCGGGAAATAAGCCCGATCTTCACAAATTTTGTGTAACATTAAAAATAAATTTGTAGGAACATGCTATGTTACAACACGTGGAAACTAATATAAACCTAGTCTACCCAGTACCTTAATAACAGTTCTCTAGGTTCACTCATATAGTTTTAAATATTATAAGTTGACTAGTGTAACCTTAAATATGAAATATCAATCAAGGGCTTATTAACACTTATCTAGGTTCACTCATATAGCCTTAAATATTATAAGTTGACTAGTGTAGCCTTAAATATGAAATCTCAATCAAGGGCTCATTGTTGTTAGCCTTTGTTGCCAAGTGCTTTTAGCAATGTGTAAACCAAGTTATCGGATATGAGGATGAATAATAACCAAGTTAATAAGCTTATTAAAAATTTGTCTTTGTCAGTATGCTTGTTGGGTTGAGTTCTACGTGTAAAATTGGTCCATATCTTATGGAAGTACTCTCAATTAAAACTTTTAATGTGTATGCATGTTTCCTCTCAATTAAAATTTTTAATGTGTATGCATGTTTCCTTGATGGTCAAGATTGGATTGAGAAATATTTTGGATGTAAAGACTCGTGAAATCTATTGTAGTTTGACATCCTAATAAGTGAACCTTAGTATCAATAGCCTTTTCTTTTGCAATGAAATTGGAATCTTGTGAATGCTATGGTTAAGAGTTGAATGCTCTTTTGAAACTTTGATGTGATTGCTCATAAAGAAAGCAACTAATTATACGCAACATACAATTAGAGGTTGCAATATGAACAAACCAAGGAATGATTTATTTGGGCTAATAATAATTGAGAGAATCATATGAATTTCATGAATTTCCTTTCCTTGTTGTTTAAGAAAAGTAATCTCTCTTCTGTGCTAATCAGGAAATTATGTTTAGTTTCATTTATGTAGTGTCAAGGATGCTGCAATTCTCCCAAAAAAGGACAGGGAAGTTTGGGAGTCAGTCCTATATTGGGGCATTATGTCAGCAAAAACTCTCCCTTCATTTTTTGAGCAAAAATTAAAAGGCCCCCCGTTAAACTTTGAGACCACTATCTACCTTTATTATCAGATCCTCCTTTCGGTTTGCAAATCTTAGCTTGTGGTCCTATGGTTAATTAATAATCGTCCAACTTTTAATGATTGATTGTGACTGGATTTTGCATTTTGTTTACTTTCATTATAGGTCATGTCTTGAAAACATGATTCCTTTGCTTTGTTACTAATGGTCTTGGGTAGGTTGATTTATGATATTCACCAATTGATTTTAGAAATTGATGCTTGATTTTGGATTCATATCATGTGGTCTTCATGCTTTGATTATGGGTACATATTTCAGGCTTACTATTATTTTTGCATATATTTTATGTTATGAATCATAAGGAAAATTTAAAGCTTCTCTTTTGATTGATGTTGCACTTATGTTTCATTACTTTTGATAAGTGAGATTGATGTTGCACTTATGTTTGATTACTTTTGATGGGTGGTATTGCTCCATACTCCTTATGCTAATGAAATTGTATTCCTTTTTGAATGATTATCTTGGGTGAATCTATCACTAGTACATAACAAGAGGTTTATATTATGAGGGAGATCAAATAAGATATGTTGAGGACAGATTTTGTGGGAAATGTAAAACCCCTTAAAATTAAAGATTGATAATATGAGCAACGCATACGTCCTATTTATGAATTGTGATTCCCTATAATTATTTTCATGTAATGATCATGTGATGACTTTGGGATTAATGTTTTTGTAATTCAATACTAGTGGATGTTTCTATTGATGGACTCTTTTGAGCCTATTAGAACTATCTTATTACTTTGGTTGGCTTAAAATTGATTTTTGTTATGTCCCCAAAGATTTGGTTTTGATAATTAATTGAGTTAATCGGGGGATTATTCCTTTATATTAATCTTTCAGGTAAGTAATGGAGTGCTATTCACAAAGATCCACCCCCTTCCCCATGTAAAATTCCTAGGATTTGGACAAACCCTTATATGCAGATTGTTTTTTCTCTTTGAACTCGGGAGATAAGGTGTTTGGTGACCGACATGGAAACATTATCTCATCGTTTGGTTCCGACAATACCTATTCCTCCTTGCGTCGTGAGGGTTCTGATTTCAATGAAGACCGCCAGCCATCTTGTGACGTTCCCCTAATAATGATAGGTCATTGTGTTTTGTTTTTAAAATATATATATATATATATATTATGTTATTATTGTGAAATTCATTTCAATAAGGGGGCTAGATGAGAAATCTACTGAAGAAGTCCTAGGAGGACTGTTGTAAGAAACAACTTTTATTTAATTATTTTTAATAAAAGGATGAGCAAGAACAACCAAGTTAAATGAGGAGATTATGCATGGAAAAGTGGGGGACAAGTTAGAGTTAGCCTCTGGGTAACCAAAACAGGTGTCAGAAGTGTATTTAAGACACTAGACACACCCTGAAAATCAGGGATTTACTTAGCTGCAAAAATTCCATGAGGAATTGGCTGCTAATGGTAAGACCTAGGCAAAAACTATAAAGGGGATGGCATATGTGAGAGGCAGGAAGTTGCTGAGTATGCCAGAGAGATATACTTGTTGTGTGAGCACTTTGTGTTAGGCAAGGGATTCTGAGAAACGTGACTGAGTGTTATGAGGTTGACTGTCCTCACTTTTTCATGCATGCATTTGGTTCGGGGGTGATTACGGACAGACTTGGTGTTTGTGTCTAATCTATGGTTGGGTGGAACGTGGCTGTTCCTGCTACATTCGGGTTACAAGTTTCAGGTTTTTTCCCAAGTTCAGACTCTTCAGTAATTTTTATTATTTTTATTTTTGCCAAACAATTTAAAACAAGAGTTTGTTCATAAGAAAGGCTATTCGTTCTATTTATGTTAAATGATGATGGGTTTGTATTTAGTACTTCAATGGAAAATTTCATTTTATTAATTTAATATGGATTACTGGTTGGTATAATTTTTCTAATTATCTTAAATTTGATCATTTCAATATATGCCTACGAAATTAGAGGGTTTCATAAGCAAGAACCCCCAACACAATTTTAAACTCTGGAAATGACATTTGTCTAAACAGATATTAGATGGCTTCACTCCAATGTAAACAAAACCCAAACCGAATTTCTCCTTACATGAGGGCAGAGTATCTTTGTAACATAGATTCGTTACATCGATCTACAACAAGTTAGGAACTAGATGATAACTGCAGAGTGTACGTTTTCATCCAGTATAACATAAGACTGTAACTATGATTTCACAGTAAGCAATGAGATTCTGAAACATAGATCTACTATCTTCCCAAATCGAAATGCAAAACAAATAACAATAATAGTTTATACTTATATTGTTTCCCTTCAAGGGTGAAGTTATCATAAGAAATTACAGTCTTACTATAACTGTGAAAATCGTAACTACTTGGTCTAGGGTTTGTACCGAGATCGTCCATCAAATGCTAGACTATTTCCAAATTACTCCCATTGCAGAGACTTCCGTACTCATATCCTCGGAGCTCATTCCAACACAATGCATATCTCCCCAAAACAGATCACGACATCTTCTTAAAAACCCCCAACTCACTCAGTTCAGCATTACATGGAGGAGTAGTAGGCGAGGGACTCTACCTCCCTTGGAAATAACGCCAATTGCCGTGAAGGCTCCATGTGTAGGCATATTAAGGTTGTGTTGGGCTTGGTCCTCTATTTGAGGGACCATCCTCTTAATGAGTGTAAGTGGGTTAAAAAACCTCGTCGAGAATGATGAGTGGGATAGGTATTGTTTTTTAAAATACCACGATTTCTGGCCTCTAGTAGATCTCGCCCAATTGGGTGTTAGTACACTGCAGATAATTTATTTAACTTAAAAAAAAAAAAAGATATAGCATGCATTTAACCATGAATACTTTGAAATCCAGATTTCCTTTCAAATAGATTTATAACATACAGTAATATGATATATTTCTACCATCTAAACAAGATGGAAAACGAAACTGAAAGAGTTTTAAAAACCACACTTATTATTAAAACCAGAGGTCGTGGAACCCTTAGTAAATTTATTTTATTCTCTTACAGGGATTCAAAATCGAGAGGCTTGGTATAAAGAAAAAATTCTGGAAACAATGATTCTGATCTAAGGACATTAAAAAGTTCTTAAAAGTTACAGGGAAGCAAAGAAAAACTTGACAGTCCAATACACAGAAAAGCCAAAGAAAACTTGACAGTCCAGTACGCCTTTCGGTTTAGAGCTTCATAGGAGTTAATATTACAAATTTCTCTTACACCGGTTCGTGACATTAAAAGAAAACCCTTAATCCAGATCAAACCAGCGAAGCTTGGAAACCCAGCCACGGTTGAAACTAACTTTCCCCTGTGACGTTGGTTGATGATATTCCCAAAGTTTTCCTTGATACTTTTGAAAACGGAAGTAATGCCACTTACCAGGCAAGAGGACTCTCTTTCAACCTGTGTTGTTCCAACCTCGATTACCTGCCATCACCAGTAGAAATTTTATTACTATTCATTTACTATTAAATAGTTCAATTGAAAAGCAAATTTCTGAGCTTTGGGTTAAGCTTACCTCAGAGAAAGCAAAAGGTGAATGGCTACTCCTTTAGGTTTAGGAGAAGCTCCTCATGGAATGCCCGTAACCACAAAAAGCCATATTGTAAAAAAAAATCCACGACAGAAAAACCACTGAATTTTCTAGAACCATGAAGCTGTGGTCTTATCGCCATTTGGAGACCAATATAGCAGAACCCTAACTCGAAGCCAGAGATTAAAATAATCAAGCTCGTGGATTTCAACTCTTTTCAAGAACCGAGGAAACCCTTACGGTCATTCAAGCGTACAGGTGGCACTTTTACATTCAATCACCTTTAATGGAGTCACATGGCCAGTCCTTACTAAACTTCACTGGCAGGCATGGGAAAACACTTCTAGTATCGTACAAGGTCAATTTAAATGATAAGAAAATCCCTGCATAGTGCATTCAGCACTATATTACACTTAAGCTACTATATTACATTTAAAGCTTTAAATTCCATATGTTGTAACACGATTTATAGATTAGAGTTTTACAATTAACTTTGTAAATATTGGTGGGTCTAATCGAAAACCAAGTGGAATGTTTTGTGATCATTCCTTTGAACGACTCAATGGATATTTTGGTTTGGAATTTCCAGGGTCAGTTTAAATGATAAGAAAATCCCTGCATAGTGCGTTCGTCACTATATTACACTTAAGCTACTATATTACATTTAAAGCTTTAAATTCCATATGTTGTAACACAATTTATAGATTAGAATTTTACAATTAACTTTGTAAATATTGGTGGGCCTAATCGAAAACCAAGTGGAATGTTTTGTGATCATTCCTTTGAACGACTCAATGGGTATTTTGGTTTGGAATTTCCCAAATCCTTCCTCGATTGTAACTCCTATAAGGTAAGAGCATTATAGTGATCTTTAAAGAGCAAGCATCTATGAAGGAAACCCACTTTATTGGTTTAGAGTGCTAATAATGTAAATATCTTGTGATAGAACTTTGGTTATCCTTTAACCTTTCAACAAACTGTTTATGCAAATAGAATGTAGTCCTTTTTAAAATGATAATGGTAAGCAAGGAGTAATGCAAAATTTGTCTTATATCATTATTTGGTATTATTTCCTGAAGATTGCACTAATTTAAAAAGAATTGCAAGTGGTCCAAATTAAAGTGATTATGGTTGTATTTGCACTATCTTGATTACAAATTTGAAGGTCACTAACCATGCGGTAAGTAAGCAACGAAAGTGTCCAAGTTAAAAATTTTATACCTGAGTCATAAGGAATTTCTGACAGTAGAAGTGTACCTGTAAATCAATATGGATTGGTGTTTGCCGTAGCTAAGTAAGTGGCATGTCAACCATAATACTCTTCTAACCATTAGGAAGAACTCGAGGGTAAGCAGTTTAGTATGATCAGCATTGAATTCTTTTACTATAAATATTTGTTAAATTAGAATCAATTATTATTCAATGCCAGAAAAGCCAAACAAAACAAAAATAAATAAAAAATTTGGGACACGCTACATATGGTATCAGAGCGAGGTTCAAACCTGTTGCCCTTGGAAACACCTAACTTTTGTTGAACATGAAAATATAAGAATTCTAATAATGTATTCGGATGCTATATGCATATATTTCAGTTTGATTTTTCAGATGACTTCGCACGAGGAATACAGAGAACAGCCTGAAGGAAATGAACAGGCACGAATAGAAGAACATTCTGAAGCAAGTCAGGTATTAGAAACCATGAGAATTTTGATCATGGAGATACAAAGCTTTAAGGCAGACAATGAACAACTAAAGAAAGCTCAGGAAAAAGAACAAGAAATCAATGAAATTTTGCTGCAGAGTCTTCACGAAAAGAATAATGGCGAAAAACAAAAGGAGGAGACCAACAGGAAAGAAGAAACTGACAAAAGCACTGAGAAAAAAGGGAACTCCTCCAATGAGACCCAGAAATATGAGCATCAAGACAAGACCATGGGAAAGAGAAAGGTTGACCACCTGGAAGGTGAATTCAAAAAAATAAAACCTACCAGCTTTGGTGGAGAATCAAAGACTGGGGAAGAAGCAGAAGCCTGGTTGTTGGACATCAAAAAATACTTTCAAATCTATAATTACTCCAGCAACATGAAAGTCAGAATGGTTGTTTACAATCTGAAGGGGAAGGCCAGCATATGGTGGCAAGACCTTAAGATTTCCCAGGGACTGAAAGAGAAGAATCTTGAATGGGAAAAATTCAAGAAACTATTCAACAAACAGTACTTATCAGAAAGTTATTATGAAAGAAAAACCAAGGAATTCTACGAATTGAAGCTGGGTCAAATGACAATGGAAGATCTTATCAATAAATTTCTAGAACCTTTACGGTTCGTTCCATATATCAAGGAAGAAAAATTAAAGGTACAACGGTTCTTAAGCTGTCTGTCGCAGTCCTATAAAGATCGAATTGAGTTCGACAATCCAAGAACTTTAGACGAAGCATTGAGGAAGGCCAAACTATGTTTCGAACAATACAAACAAAGGAATGATACTTTTAAAGCATGGAAGGATAAGAAACAGGAAAAGTTAAACCAGCGGAAGAAAGGACCCCCGCCCTTCAGGAACATGCCCAAAAAATTCCAAGGAAATTCATTCCCTAAGAATGAACAGTTGCAGCAGAAAACCTTTAAACCCCCTAACATGGGAATAAAATGAAGTGTTGGTACCCTGTAACATACCCGTTTATGTGAGTTACTGAAGTAGTAAATTTAAAAAAATTCTTACTATACTTCCTTGAGTAAAACAACGGTTAAAAAAAAAAACATTCCTCATGCATCATCGATTCCACCCATGAGACATTCTAACATTCTACTTAAGTAATTAAAACTCTCAATATATATAACAATATACGACGCAAGGGGAACAAACATATAAATAATCAGGTTATCATAACTACCCGATAAAGGGGACGCTTATTAATCAAACGCATGAGATTACAAATCAACTACTCTACCATGATACCTTCATGCAAGGCGTAAACATAATATTGGAAACTAGACAAAAATATAAGAGTACATAACCATCATTTTAAAAAGAAGCATTCAACACAACCAACCATCATAACCATCATTTTAAAAGAAGCATTCAACACAACCAACCATCATAACCATCATGATCATACAAGAGAGAGACGTTATTTCACGTGGTTCGCCCAGGAGGGGCTACGTCCACCAAAGAGGGTCATATCTTATTATTATTCATCAACTCAAGGGTTACAATCTGCCATTTAACAATGGCTTTCCTCTTGCTCGGGTCTCTCCTTTAGATAGAGAGCATATTCATAACTTCCAACGGACTAATTTAGACAATACAGGAACCTCCTAAGTCTGTGTATGTAATAGCTTATTACATCTTAACAACAATATCCTTGAAACAACTAAGAAGTAGACTATCCAATTCTATTCGACAATGTATGTCCATTAAATACTTATCCTCTTTTCTTTAAAGACATATCAATAAAACACCATGTCATGTATCCAATATGCCATACCAAACATAACATAATAAATTGCATGCATTTTCATTTAATGAATCTTCATATAAATCAATGTTAATGTCCAACATTACTAGATAAGGTTGACCACATAATAATATACATATATTATTAACCACCTCCTAATGTTGACTACAAAAATAAAGGGATAGTATAACCCATATTATTACTCCACGATTATGAGGATTTATTCCAAGTATTTCTAATCATCAATCACACTTGTGACCATAAAGCTCATAACTTACCCTTAAACCTTTCTTGATATACACTCGGGCAACCTATGAAACTCTTTTATCGGCCAAGGGATATTGTATGAATATTTTATACAAAAAAATTTAACCAAGAAGGATTACCTAAACCCTCCTTCAAGTTAACCAATGAGAGTTACATTCTATCAATAATCAGATTTATATACAGAATTATGTGGATCGGGTAAAGACCTGTGACTTTGCTGCAGCAACAGCTAACCTAACCGAGATCATACAGTACCAAAGTGTGACATTCCTCTATACATATAGTATATATATTATTATAATATATACATCAAGTCTACACCAACTACCGATCTATTACTTCGCTACAAAATCAAATAATTAAAAACTGGATCCAAAATACCAAAACCATCCAAATGTATTTGTGGTAATAATTATCATTATGAATACATTAGGAAAAATCAATGCCCTGCACTGGTAACAAGGTGAGAGTTCATCCAACAGTCATCAGCGTAGTAGACTCGATCTATTCAAGATAGACACCCTTTGGACTTTGAGTATATTTAACAGAAAAGGAAGAGTTGAAACTGGAAAGTTCTTAGCCAATGATGTTTACTTCAAAAGAGAAAGTCTTGATGAAATATATCACGGCAAAGAATGCCCATTCTTTACTCGATATATCCTTGAATGGCCAAAACTCAAATGTGACATCAATTTCATCAGGTATTGCGACCTGACAGTCCCATGGTCCATAAAATTGATCGGCAAATACTAAATAGGTATCATTGGTGCAAAATACACTGAATCACTGCACCGCATGGATGACATAGGCTCTAATACAAATAGCTCTCCATGCACTTGAGCTAGCCACTCTACCTTTCTTGGTCATGTTCTGTAGCTGTTACAGTAAACTAAAGAGGGCGCTTAAACCTTCTCATTTGAATCAATTATTATCCTCAAATACTACATTTTTTAGGAGACACATGAACATTGATATCATCCGCATTGTATAGAAGTTACGCTGGCATCATACCTGATCAAGGCCCATTGTTAAAAGAGCTGTTACATCAGCAATCAAGGGATGCATGACAACTACTAGTGCTAGTTACATACAATTGGCGGGCTTCCCTATAAGTCTCGGCAGGCTGCCAATCTAGAGGCCGCATTTCATCCAACACAAACATACTCTGCACTGATCATAGAGCAACTGCCAGCTACCAAATGATCATGATTCATATACACAAAAGACAGACCAGAAAGGAACTCCATGGTCTGACTCAATCTCAAGTTTTAACATACAACGTGATGTGGGTATAGTTTAAAGGCAAATACAACACGTTGTTATAATGGCAAGAACTCATAACTAGTCTCAATCCCTCACATAATCACAATGTGACTACCCAGGAGGCCTAGCTCCTTTATCAATTTTGACTAACTGAACCCTCTCTAAAATCTAAGCTTTAGAAAAAGAAAGGATTAAGCTCCCGCGGGTATAAAGAACAGTAGCATATGCATCCATTACTACTCGCTTGCTAGTTCAAATTTGCAAAAGATATAATTAAATGACTATAATCCCATACCTGTTGTTGTTTCGCAACCTGCTCTCTCAACTTGCTTGCCTGCTTTCTCAGAGAATCCATTGTTTTCCTTCTGAGAAGACGTCATCCTCAACAGCCCACAGTCAACGGAAACTATATTGACGCTCTCTACTGTAGAACATGTGAGGTATGTGCCTTTGCTCTTCTTCCCCAGAGGAAACGCCTTTTTCAACACTGCCTTTGCTCATATTATACTTCCACCATCCCTTCTGGTAGGATTATGTTATAACACAAGGCTATGACGGTCCTCCTTCTTTCCACGCAGAGGCTTAATTTAGACGGGGTCAAAAGAATCACAGTACTGCCGCGACAGAGATCAACATCCCTGTAGCAATCTCCCCAAATACTCCCGTGTTGATGCGGAGATTAACCGCACTAAGCAGTTGTTGATTCTCCTGCCGCGTGTCCTTCTATTCCTTCCTCGATGTGTTTATAAAAACTCTTTCTCACGATCCGTCCGCCAAAGCTGTCACAATTTGCTTCCCCACCAAGCCTTCGGAGTTGAACTCTCCGCCAGCAAGACGAAACCCCGATTTGTTGATATTTGTTCATAATTGCTACGAGGAAAATTCTAGACAAACACGGCATGTGGCGCATCCACTACTCAAATCAGTCCGTCCTACTCTCGCTCTGTTCAACCATTAATTCGAGATTTATTTCTCAGCCGATTTAATAGGCATGTATAATAATTATAAAACAATGATAGGGGATCGGGCTTACAAGCCACCCCTTCCCGTCGCTTATCCAAGCTTTAGTACGGCGGAGATAGAGAGAAACACTACTGTCAAAGCTATCCGAGAGTGTGCGGGTTTTGGCATTCCGCTTTCTCTCCCTTTTCCCCCACCCCCCCAAGGGCTATCTATGCAGAAATATATATTTATATATGTGCGCGCATAATAATAATCTATATCTACATCAAGTGTTTGTTTTAGCTCAAGTACCACTTGAAGTCACCTATGACAAGTATTACAATTTTCTTAATCAAACCAACTGAGCTTTACCAAAGCTAAGCTTACCAAATAATTCTAATAAGTTAAGATTGAAAATTTCTTTAGCTTTAATAATGTTCTCACCCAACCTCTTCTAGGAATAGGGTATACACCTTCTAATGTACATATATTGATATATATATATATATATATATATATATATATATGTACATTAAATAATATTTATTTTGTATAGTATACTTCCTAAGGATACCTTACAAAGCTTCTCTCAGGATATTTTCCACACATAACTTATTTATTTGGCGTTTAGGTGTTGCACTAGGAAATCGAGGACATCCATGGGGATTTCCCTTAAAATTTCTTAGTATTAGTTAACACATTGTTAACCATAACCAAGATGACATTAGTCGTCAGTATGAGACTCTCCCTTAGTGGCTCAGTTGCCCGTTGTCTTAGTTGAGTCGTCATCCTTTAGTCCCTGGGTTTTATAATGACATTTACCACTCCAAGAAATGACATAACAATACTCTCATGGTCCACTGGTGGGGCCTTGGCCTTGAGCTCATCACCAGGGCCATTTACATAGATACAATTGTATTTATTAAAAATAACAAAATAAAGATTAAAATAGGTCATAAAGGAGGAATATCACATCCTCATCCCCTTTAAAATAACACCGTCCTCGGTGTTCACTCTTCTCTTGGAGTAATCATTTGTACCGTAGAACTGGAATTCAAAAGAAACAATGTTTAGTAACAACTTGTCGTCAATTTCCTAATCAAACTCAGAAACATAAATCATGAGTTCTTTATTGCACATATCACTTGTAATATATGGAATAAATCTAGTGTTCCATGATTGTATACTGTTGACAAAATCAACAAATATCATTCACTTGATCCAAGAAATTCTTGCCTAACACCTTAGTGCTCACGCAGCAATCCTTTCTCTCATGCCTTGCCTAACACCTTAGTGCTCACGCAGCAACATTTCTTTCATGTCTCGCCTAACACCTTGGTGCTCACGCAACAAACATTTCTTTCATGTCTTGCCTAACACCTTAGTGCTCACGCAGCAAACATTTCTTTCATGCATACTAAGCAGCGTCCTGCCTCCCACATATACATTTTCTTATAGCTTGCCCAGGTCTTACAGCCAGCCGATTCTCCGAGAATCCTAGTGGCGGTTCAATCCCTAATTTTAGGGAGTACTTCAATGCCATTACAACACTTTTTACACAATTCCCCTCAAGCCTTCTCGCTTGAGTCCCGGAATTTATTTTCCCCAAGCCGCCTTGCTTGAGTCTAGAAAATCTCTTTCAATTTAATCAATTTATTTCGTCACATTACATTCTGTATCCATATCATTACTGTGACCAATGTGGGTCGAGTTTCCTGATTAACAATATATATGAAAATTTTAAAAGAATCTTTAACAGTTGTGATGTGGATCTTGAATCCTCACCCCCTTATTTTACCTTGCATAATATTTATGCTCTTGCATTTTCACAAGCTTCACAGAAATTTCACCATCTGCCAAATTCCACTTGTTAGTATGACTTTATATACAAAATCAAATATTGTAAGAAGATCCCTTCTTTAAACAGAAAATCATCTTTCTTATTAAACTATCCATATGTAATCATCTAAGATGTCATTTCCTACTACACATAATGTAACGTACCCTAATTTTCGTAAAATTTAAAAACTTTTCTAAGTGCCCTAAATGCAACTTAAATATATGCGGAACCATAAAGTATGGGTTTACTTACTGTAACATACTCATCATCCATAGTTAGTATTTTGTGATCAACATAAAACATATATAAAGTGTGAATTCTAACTATTTCACAATTAGACTTACCAAACTTGATGCTCACTTGTTAATCATCATTTTTAACATGAAACATAACGAAAAACCACTAAAATACACATAACTTTACTATGAACATCTCCCTGATCTTTCTTACCTATTAATGGTAAATATAACTACCCCAAAACCATTTCAATATGTTTATAGGGCTATTTACATGATCCACAACAAATGTCCTTTAACAACACCTATACTTATACATTGAAATAAATAAACTTCCATTGACAAGAAAATAAGATACATAAGCGACACATAAAATGAAGAGGCAGATATAGGTGGTTCACCTGAAACTCCAGGCTACGTCCACAAAGAATGTTATCTTATTATTCCTCAAACTCGAGGGTTTACAATGCAATAATGGATTATAATCTCCACCTTCTCGTTGCTTCTCTCCTAGAGAGTATATTTCTTAAACCCTTCGATACTATCATCATACAACTTAAAGAGAATCCCATTCTCTGTATTATTATTTACATCAATAGAGTCAGATCCACATAATCTATTGATTATATAGGTGGTTCACCTGAAACTCCAGGCTACGTCCACAAAGAAAATCATATCTGTGTATTATTCAACCAAAAAGATTCGCAACCAGCAACTCAGCTGTTTGTAATTTTACACTTTCTCAATGCCTCTTCTTGAAAGAATTTAATAATGTGTGTTCGACTCCAACTTCAATAAGTACAGAAATCCATCCTTATTTAATACAACTATATACACTCGTAATCAATATACATACGGAGATATGCCTCTGTACAAATATATATATAATGCTACTCATATTTGAGAATTCTATCTCTGTTTAATATTTCCATGACATGGCAAGTTTTGCATACTGAAAAGATCTATCTCTGTATCACTAAACACAAGCATCCAAACCAACCTCAAACATGAACTACAGAGATACATACAAAATTCATTTACTGTGATACAGTCACGAAATTAAAATTCGGATTACACCATTCTCTTGCGATAATACACAACAGACATCTATGGCGGTATAACATATTGCAGGTTTCACTTACTACAAAAATAAACAAGCAACCATCATCTAAACATGGACTATGTCTCCCTATTGCAAGCAGACACAATATTTCAGATTATTTCTCTAATTCACCAACAGCCCGAGAATATATAATTATATCATTAAATCAAATTTCAACTTCAACATCTCGTTGTGCTTTCACCTTCACGTTGTACATTTGCAATGGCAAAGGATATATAAAATTAAGGGTTTGACTCTACCGAGATTGCCCCACCAAATTCCATTAGGAGTATCCTTATTTCTCTATTACATTTACAAACCATAAATAAATCTACCACAAAAGGAGCACGCAGCTAACCTCAAGGAGAACGCCCAACCACTTAAACGGGAGAAACAAAAGGAAAAGGAAATGACCTATAAAACTTCTTCCGAGACATTAATTATACAGAGATAGGGATCCTATAGAGGGATTATCTCAATCAGAGGCTATCAAGAGATTGCCATTGTAATTTACAACCATTACGACTTTATCAAATGCTAGGTGTGCAGATTGAGTGCAACATATATAAATATTATCTCTACCAAAAGCTATCCAGAGGTTTCAAATGCGATTTCCAGCCAATACGACCCTATCGAGTTGCTACGTGCAGATCTAGTGCAACAAGAATTATCACAAATATACATAGATCGGCATTGCGATTTCAAATAATTCTACGGTGCGGAGATCCAGTGAACAAATAAAAAAGGGTTCAGATCTCGTAACGGTTCAGATCTCCACGCAGATCAATAAATAATTATTCTGTTCTCAACAGAGAAACTTTAAAGGAGAGGGTATTCTAGTCTCAGATAGAGATCCATACTTAAAAGGTTTATTCAGAACTCAAGCGATTAGTAAAGAACAAAAGGCTCGCTACCCTCAACAAAAGATCGGTAAGGTAGAAGTATTCCGATCTCAAACCAAGATCGACATTTTAAAAAAAATACTCAGAACTCATCAGATCGATAATTTTAAGAATAAATGCACTATCCTCAACAAGACAGAAATTGCCACATAAGAAGAAATGCTCAGATCTCATCAGATCGATAAAAGAAACGTTGCGCACATTATAATCCCAGAAGCATCAGTCACAAAACAATAACCACTTACATGCAGAGTCGATTAGTTGAAAACTGATCGGAATTGTTTGCGAAGACCCAGCGTCATAAGCCAAAACCGTCCACCAAGCACCAAGCCTCCACAATCCCGATATGGTATTTGCAAATCCCCACAACGCAGAAGACTCGCGCAGATCCGGTCTACAGATCATCACCATTCTAACCCGGAGATGAGGATCTGCACAAACTCCCGGTTGTAACATATTTCCCAACAGAGTATGGTATCAATCCAGCGTCAAAGATGCTGAGATCTTCCCCATGCCAACTACAGTGTTTCACTCTTTTTTTTTCCAAGCCTGCCATCAGTGATTTAACTAAAACTTATCCTCGCGTTCTCCTCCGTCTCTTCCCAAAAACTCGCACCACTTTGGGGAATCCGTCCTCAAAAGGGAGTACCTCCCGCCACTTGTAACCCCAAGCAGACTATGGAGCGTCACGTGTCATCTCTAAACCTCCCTCTAGCGGTTGTGGGGAGTCATCACGAACATACCTTGCCACTATGCATACACACTCCTCACTAAGGATTTTAACCTCGACAACACAATTGTTGCACTTTCAACTACCACTTTGTCAATCTTCTCCGATGAAGAGTATTTTGACTACAATTAGTAGTATAAAATCGTACCTCTTTTGTTAAGTAATTGTTATGAGCATAACACATAATAAAGAATAATAAATAGAAGAACCCTGTCAACTATTAAACTGAAAGAGATTAAATATTACAATGAAGATTGACCGATAGTTTTCTATAAGGTCTTAGCTACTCGACTTTAAATAATAGTATGCATACACCTACCTAGGATTCTCCTCAACTATTCTCTTTGAGAATTTATGTGTCACCATGTTCCTAAGGAAAATCTAATATTATGCATGGGTTAATATTCTAACAGATAACCCCATTTCTATTTTTAGTTTATAGGGAAATAAAGCTTTCCTTTCTTCTAAGGAAACCTTTCCTTAAATATATTAAAGGATAGTTTCTTTATATTAAGAAGACCTACCTTTCTCTTTTAGAAGGTATATATCTGCAAAGAGTGTAGTATACACTCAATAATTCCCTTAATAAACTTAAAGTTTTATCGACGAAGTGACCTATTCCTATGTTTGAAAAGGCACGATAACCCACTTGTCTTCTAAAGCATATAGAGTATTGTATTCCAACCACAAAGGTTATTAATACGCATGTAATTCTTACCTCGGACTTTTGTCAAAACTCCCTAGAAATATATAACGGAATTCTCTTCGGTATGTCACAGCCAAATAATGACACTTAACTAACCAGAATTACTTGTGGGGTTCTTGGCTCCTCACCATAACCATTACAATATTCTTTCATATTTACAAATTAATATGGCATAAAAGGAGGGATATTACATCCTCCTCCCCTTAAGAATAACACCGTCCTCGGTGTTCATGTCCTTTCAACGGTTTGTCACCTTACTTCGTCATTTCTGTTTTGACCTTCTTTACTCTCTTCAAACCTTCTTGTTTTTCACAAGTCTGATCATCCATAACCTGTATTGTATGTAACAAAAACCGGGACCACCAACTTTATTAAGTAAACATGTCATCAGATTCATAATTCAACGCAACATATGAGTGAGTCCTTTATTGCAACATCACACGGAAATTTCATGGAATAAATCTAGTGTTCCCTGATTGTATACTGTTGACAAAATCAACAACAAACAACATTCATTTTATCCAGGAGATTCTTGCCTAACACCTTAGTGCTCACGCAGCAATCCTTTTTCTCATGCCTTGCCTAACACCTTAGTGCTCACGCAGCAAACATTTCATTCATGTCTTGCCTAACACATTAGTGCTCACGCAGCAAACATTTCTTTCATGTCTTGCCTAACACCTTAGTGCTCACGCAGCAAACATTTCTTTCATGTATACTAAGCAGCGTCCTGCCTCCCACATATACATTTTCTTATAGCTTGCCTAGGTCTTATAGCCAGCCGATTCTCCGAGAATCCTAGTGGCTGTTCAATCCCTGATTTTAGGGAGTATTTCAACTGCCATTATAACACTCTTTACACAATTCCCCTCAAGCCTTCTCGCTTGAGTCCCAGAATTTATTTTCCCAAGCCGCCTTGCTTGAGTCTAGGAAAATTTCATTCGAATTCATCAATTATCTCGTCACATTACATTTTGTAATGCTACAATTTCTCGGACCAATTTGGTCTAGTTCTTTATTCAACAATAATTAACCGTAATACAAGCTGCAATGTGGATCTTTCATCCTCACCCCTTTATTGTACTATGCATAATATATTGCGCTTTTGTCTTTCGACAAGTTCCACCGAGTTTTGGCCATCTGCCAAATTCAATTGTTAGTAACTTTATATAACAAAATCAAATATTTGTAAATAAGAAAATCATTCATTATTCATACTACAATATCCATACTTGATCATCTGAAGTAAACGTTTTTTTTTTTTTTTTTTTCCTTCCAAGCATATCTAACTTACTTAATAGGATTACATAATTGTTTGAACATGAAATAATATTATTCCTATGATGACCCGTGGACACGATGATTTCTTAACCTCGAAGGTTATCCTCCACCATTTCGAACACACTTCCTATTTTAATTATACAACTTCTTTTGTATATACCAACATCACATAGAAATCACCAATTTTCTAACACTTACTTGCATACCTTATAATGATAACCATATACCTTTGTAAGGGTGGCCGCATATCTTCTTATTATAAGATCCTCATATGTCGAGGTACCCGTTTCCCTGTATCATCACATATTAGTATTACACTAAATATCACATGCATCTATATATCCCATTTCTACCTCTTAACTGTTGTAGTGATGTGTGAGGATATAACATTCCGCTCAACCACAACATTAAATGTGTTAGTCGAAAAAAAGAAAAACTGTAATTAACTCATAAGAGCAATCATGCATAACCATATATCAATCATCACCTTTACTTGTTTCATAAAAGCTTATACATCAATTACTATTAATTATTACTTCTGATCTATCATGGATCTTCCATGATATTAAAAGTTTTTCCTTAACTCCTAATGCGGATTTAAAACAGTCATATATAAAGACATCAGAGAATTTAAAGTGTCATGTATTACCATTCCGTGGCGGTTCTAGTTTTCCAATACTTTTATTCATACAATAACACATACTCACCATTAATTACATCTATGCATTCATTATGTGAGCAACATGATTAACTATAGTTTTATCTCTTAACTAAAATAATCATTTTGACACCACATATAATATATATAACGCCACCTTGAATGATAAATTCATGATGTTGACATAACTAGGGAATTCTGGTAAAATACATACAGCCGAACTAACCTTCCACAAGCAATGTTCGGCTTTATATATGAAATGATCTTGACAGTTCCTAACATACTCAATACCTTAGACCATCTTCTTTAGTCAAATATTAGCATATATAATTACTTTATAAATTGCTTATTTTATCTATATGAATCTCATATTCGGAAATCCTGACGAATGGATCAATAGAATTCGATTAGTCAGAAACAGTTAACAAAATGTATCAACACTATTCTCCCATATGACGCGTTTACTGAAACTGAAAGATATCCACTCCTAAGAATAACAATAAAGGTAGAGAAGGTAGTAAGTATTTAAGACGAATTTTCCAAATCAACAGATTTAGAAGAGTTCCTCATTTTAGCACATTCCCAACTAGGATGATTTTCAATATACGAAGACTCATTCCACAAAACCATAACCATTATTATGCTAAAGACTATTTTCTCGTCGTCCAATGATTCTAATTTGTAAAATAGGAGGATATATTCATCAGTTAATATTTACCAATAATAGATTGTTCATCTCCATAATGAAACATATACTATCATTATCTACAAACAATGTTGCGCCATTATAATGCTTTCACCAAATGAAACATACTTACTTGCAATTTAATGACAACTTGTAAGCTACCTGTTGTCGATCCGTTGAACTGAAATTTTTTATTGCGTCTGGTGTCGCCAGTTCGTCTAACTAATATATGTTTTCCCCGACTGAGCCCAAATAAAGCCGAGTGTTTGCAACCTGTGCTCTGGCGGAAGAAATTTGAAGTCGAGCTCGGAGATTCATTTTCCCTCCTCCAGTACAATTCATGCATCAAAATGAAACGAAACAATTGATTAGAAACTTAACAACCTTCATACCCTCTTATCGCATGTTGAGCTCATTAGGCCCTAGTGTTGTAACCTAATGCTCTGATACCATTTGTAACGTACCCTAATTTTCGTAAAATTTAAAAACTTTTCTAAGTGCCCTAAATGCAACTTAAATATATGCGGAACCATAAAGTATGGGTTTACTTACTGTAACATACTCATCATCCATAGTTAGTATTTTGTGATCAACATAAAACATATATAAAGTGTGAATTCTAACTATTTCACAATTAGACTTACCAAACTTGATGCTCACTTGTTAATCATCATTTTTAACATGAAACATAACGAAAAACCACTAAAATACACATAACTTTACTATGAACATCTCCCTGATCTTTCTTACCTATTAATGGTAAATATAACTACCCCAAAACCATTTCAATATGTTTATAGGGCTATTTACATGATCCACAACAAATGTCCTTTAACAACACCTATACTTATACATTGAAATAAATAAACTTCCATTGACAAGAAAATAAGATACATAAGCGACACATAAAATGAAGAGGCAGATATAGGTGGTTCACCTGAAACTCCAGGCTACGTCCACAAAGAATGTTATCTTATTATTCCTCAAACTCGAGGGTTTACAATGCAATAATGGATTATAATCTCCACCTTCTCGTTGCTTCTCTCCTAGAGAGTATATTTCTTAAACCCTTCGATACTATCATCATACAACTTAAAGAGAATCCCATTCTCTGTATTATTATTTACATCAATAGAGTCAGATCCACATAATCTATTGATTATATAGGTGGTTCACCTGAAACTCCAGGCTACGTCCACAAAGAAAATCATATCTGTGTATTATTCAACCAAAAAGATTCGCAACCAGCAACTCAGCTGTTTGTAATTTTACACTTTCTCAATGCCTCTTCTTGAAAGAATTTAATAATGTGTGTTCGACTCCAACTTCAATAAGTACAGAAATCCATCCTTATTTAATACAACTATATACACTCGTAATCAATATACATACGGAGATATGCCTCTGTACAAATATATATATAATGCTACTCATATTTGAGAATTCTATCTCTGTTTAATATTTCCATGACATGGCAAGTTTTGCATACTGAAAAGATCTATCTCTGTATCACTAAACACAAGCATCCAAACCAACCTCAAACATGAACTACAGAGATACATACAAAATTCATTTACTGTGATACAGTCACGAAATTAAAATTCGGATTACACCATTCTCTTGCGATAATACACAACAGACATCTATGGCGGTATAACATATTGCAGGTTTCACTTACTACAAAAATAAACAAGCAACCATCATCTAAACATGGACTATGTCTCCCTATTGCAAGAAGACACAATATTTCAGATTATTTCTCTAATTCACCAACAGCCCGAGAATATATAATTATATCATTAAATCAAATTTCAACTTCAACATCTCGTTGTGCTTTCACCTTCACGTTGTACATTTGCAATGGCAAAGGATATATAAAATTAAGGGTTTGACTCTACCGAGATTGCCCCACCAAATTCCATTAGGAGTATCCTTATTTCTCTATTACATTTACAAACCATAAATAAATCTACCACAAAAGGAGCACGCAGCTAACCTCAAGGAGAATGCCCAACCACTTAAACGGGAGAAACAAAAGGAAAAGGAAATGACCTATAAAACTTCTTCCGAGACATTAATTATACAGAGATAGGGATCCTATAGAGGGATTATCTCAATCAGAGGCTATCAAGAGATTGCCATTGTAATTTACAACCATTACGACTTTATCAAATGCTAGGTGTGCAGATTGAGTGCAACATATATAAATATTATCTCTACCAAAAGCTATCCAGAGGTTTCAAATGCGATTTCCAGCCAATACGACCCTATCGAGTTGCTACGTGCAGATCTAGTGCAACAAGAATTATCACAAATATACATAGATCGGCATTGCGATTTCAAATAATTCTACGGTGCGGAGATCCAGTGAACAAATAAAAAAGGGTTCAGATCTCGTAACGGTTCAGATCTCCACGCAGATCAATAAATAATTATTCTGTTCTCAACAGAGAAACTTTAAAGGAGAGGGTATTCTAGTCTCAGATAGAGATCCATACTTAAAAGGTTTATTCAGAACTCAAGCGATTAGTAAAGAACAAAAGGCTCGCTACCCTCAACAAAAGATCGGTAAGGTAGAAGTATTCCGATCTCAAACCAAGATCGACATTTTAAAAAAAATACTCAGAACTCATCAGATCGATAATTTTAAGAATAAATGCACTATCCTCAACAAGACAGAAATTGCCACATAAGAAGAAATGCTCAGATCTCATCAGATCGATAAAAGAAACGTTGCGCACATTATAATCCCAGAAGCATCAGTCACAAAACAATAACCACTTACATGCAGAGTCGATTAGTTGAAAACTGATCGGAATTGTTTGCGAAGACCCAGCGTCATAAGCCAAAACCGTCCACCAAGCACCAAGCCTCCACAATCCCGATATGGTATTTGCAAATCCCCACAACGCAGAAGACTCGCGCAGATCCGGTCTACAGATCATCACCATTCTAACCCGGAGATGAGGATCTGCACAAACTCCCGGTTGTAACATATTTCCCAACAGAGTATGGTATCAATCCAGCGTCAAAGATGCTGAGATCTTCCCCATGCCAACTACAGTGTTTCACTCTTTTTTTTTCCAAGCCTGCCATCAGTGATTTAACTAAAACTTATCCTCGCGTTCTCCTCCGTCTCTTCCCAAAAACTCGCACCACTTTGGGGAATCCGTCCTCAAAAGGGAGTACCTCCCGCCACTTGTAACCCCAAGCAGACTATGGAGCGTCACGTGTCATCTCTAAACCTCCCTCTAGCGGTTGTGGGGAGTCATCACGAACATACCTTGCCACTATGCATACACACTCCTCACTAAGGATTTTAACCTCGACAACACAATTGTTGCACTTTCAACTACCACTTTGTCAATCTTCTCCGATGAAGAGTATTTTGACTACAATTAGTAGTATAAAATCGTACCTCTTTTGTTAAGTAATTGTTATGAGCATAACACATAATAAAGAATAATAAATAGAAGAACCCTGTCAACTATTAAACTGAAAGAGATTAAATATTACAATGAAGATTGACCGATAGTTTTCTATAAGGTCTTAGCTACTCGACTTTAAATAATAGTATGCATACACCTACCTAGGATTCTCCTCAACTATTCTCTTTGAGAATTTATGTGTCACCATGTTCCTAAGGAAAATCTAATATTATGCATGGGTTAATATTCTAACAGATAACCCCATTTCTATTTTTAGTTTATAGGGAAATAAAGCTTTCCTTTCTTCTAAGGAAACCTTTCCTTAAATATATTAAAGGATAGTTTCTTTATATTAAGAAGACCTACCTTTCTCTTTTAGAAGGTATATATCTGCAAAGAGTGTAGTATACACTCAATAATTCCCTTAATAAACTTAAAGTTTTATCGACGAAGTGACCTATTCCTATGTTTGAAAAGGCACGATAACCCACTTGTCTTCTAAAGCATATAGAGTATTGTATTCCAACCACAAAGGTTATTAATACGCATGTAATTCTTACCTCGGACTTTTGTCAAAACTCCCTAGAAAGATATAACGGAATTCTCTTCGGTATGTCACAGCCAAATAATGACACTTAACTAACCAGAATTACTTGTGGGGTTCTTGGCTCCTCACCATAACCATTACAATATTCTTTCATATTTACAAATTAATATGGCATAAAAGGAGGGATATTACATCCTCCTCCCCTTAAGAATAACACCGTCCTCGGTGTTCATGTCCTTTCAACGGTTTGTCACCTTACTTCGTCATTTCTGTTTTGACCTTCTTTACTCTCTTCAAACCTTCTTGTTTTTCACAAGTCTGATCATCCATAACCTGTATTGTATGTAACAAAAACCGGGACCACCAACTTTATTAAGTAAACATGTCATCAGATTCATAATTCAACGCAACATATGAGTGAGTCCTTTATTGCAACATCACACGGAAATTTCATGGAATAAATCTAGTGTTCCCTGATTGTATACTGTTGACAAAATCAACAACAAACAACATTCATTTTATCCAGGAGATTCTTGCCTAACACCTTAGTGCTCACGCAGCAATCCTTTTTCTCATGCCTTGCCTAACACCTTAGTGCTCACGCAGCAAACATTTCATTCATGTCTTGCCTAACACATTAGTGCTCACGCAGCAAACATTTCTTTCATGTCTTGCCTAACACCTTAGTGCTCACGCAGCAAACATTTCTTTCATGTATACTAAGCAGCGTCCTGCCTCCCACATATACATTTTCTTATAGCTTGCCTAGGTCTTATAGCCAGCCGATTCTCCGAGAATCCTAGTGGCTGTTCAATCCCTGATTTTAGGGAGTATTTCAACTGCCATTATAACACTCTTTACACAATTCCCCTCAAGCCTTCTCGCTTGAGTCCCAGAATTTATTTTCCCAAGCCGCCTTGCTTGAGTCTAGGAAAATTTCATTCGAATTCATCAATTATCTCGTCACATTACATTTTGTAATGCTACAATTTCTCGGACCAATTTGGTCTAGTTCTTTATTCAACAATAATTAACCGTAATACAAGCTGCAATGTGGATCTTTCATCCTCACCCCTTTATTGTACTATGCATAATATATTGCGCTTTTGTCTTTCGACAAGTTCCACCGAGTTTTGGCCATCTGCCAAATTCAATTGTTAGTAACTTTATATAACAAAATCAAATATTTGTAAATAAGAAAATCATTCATTATTCATACTACAATATCCATACTTGATCATCTGAAGTAAACGTTTTTTTTTTTTTTTTTTTCCTTCCAAGCATATCTAACTTACTTAATAGGATTACATAATTGTTTGAACATGAAATAATATTATTCCTATGATGACCCGTGGACACGATGATTTCTTAACCTCGAAGGTTATCCTCCACCATTTCGAACACACTTCCTATTTTAATTATACAACTTCTTTTGTATATACCAACATCACATAGAAATCACCAATTTTCTAACACTTACTTGCATACCTTATAATGATAACCATATACCTTTGTAAGGGTGGCCGCATATCTTCTTATTATAAGATCCTCATATGTCGAGGTACCCGTTTCCCTGTATCATCACATATTAGTATTACACTAAATATCACATGCATCTATATATCCCATTTCTACCTCTTAACTGTTGTAGTGATGTGTGAGGATATAACATTCCGCTCAACCACAACATTAAATGTGTTAGTCGAAAAAAAGAAAAACTGTAATTAACTCATAAGAGCAATCATGCATAACCATATATCAATCATCACCTTTACTTGTTTCATAAAAGCTTATACATCAATTACTATTAATTATTACTTCTGATCTATCATGGATCTTCCATGATATTAAAAGTTTTTCCTTAACTCCTAATGCGGATTTAAAACAGTCATATATAAAGACATCAGAGAATTTAAAGTGTCATGTATTACCATTCCGTGGCGGTTCTAGTTTTCCAATACTTTTATTCATACAATAACACATACTCACCATTAATTACATCTATGCATTCATTATGTGAGCAACATGATTAACTATAGTTTTATCTCTTAACTAAAATAATCATTTTGACACCACATATAATATATATAACGCCACCTTGAATGATAAATTCATGATGTTGACATAACTAGGGAATTCTGGTAAAATACATACAGCCGAACTAACCTTCCACAAGCAATGTTCGGCTTTATATATGAAATGATCTTGACAGTTCCTAACATACTCAATACCTTAGACCATCTTCTTTAGTCAAATATTAGCATATATAATTACTTTATAAATTGCTTATTTTATCTATATGAATCTCATATTCGGAAATCCTGACGAATGGATCAATAGAATTCGATTAGTCAGAAACAGTTAACAAAATGTATCAACACTATTCTCCCATATGACGCGTTTACTGAAACTGAAAGATATCCACTCCTAAGAATAACAATAAAGGTAGAGAAGGTAGTAAGTATTTAAGACGAATTTTCCAAATCAACAGATTTAGAAGAGTTCCTCATTTTAGCACATTCCCAACTAGGATGATTTTCAATATACGAAGACTCATTCCACAAAACCATAACCATTATTATGCTAAAGACTATTTTCTCGTCGTCCAATGATTCTAATTTGTAAAATAGGAGGATATATTCATCAGTTAATATTTACCAATAATAGATTGTTCATCTCCATAATGAAACATATACTATCATTATCTACAAACAATGTTGCGCCATTATAATGCTTTCACCAAATGAAACATACTTACTTGCAATTTAATGACAACTTGTAAGCTACCTGTTGTCGATCCGTTGAACTGAAATTTTTTATTGCGTCTGGTGTCGCCAGTTCGTCTAACTAATATATGTTTTCCCCGACTGAGCCCAAATAAAGCCGAGTGTTTGCAACCTGTGCTCTGGCGGAAGAAATTTGAAGTCGAGCTCGGAGATTCATTTTCCCTCCTCCAGTACAATTCATGCATCAAAATGAAACGAAACAATTGATTAGAAACTTAACAACCTTCATACCCTCTTATCGCATGTTGAGCTCATTAGGCCCTAGTGTTGTAACCTAATGCTCTGATACCATTTGTAACGTACCCTAATTTTCGTAAAATTTAAAAACTTTTCTAAGTGCCCTAAATGCAACTTAAATATATGCGGAACCATAAAGTATGGGTTTACTTACTGTAACATACTCATCATCCATAGTTAGTATTTTGTGATCAACATAAAACATATATAAAGTGTGAATTCTAACTATTTCACAATTAGACTTACCAAACTTGATGCTCACTTGTTAATCATCATTTTTAACATGAAACATAACGAAAAACCACTAAAATACACATAACTTTACTATGAACATCTCCCTGATCTTTCTTACCTATTAATGGTAAATATAACTACCCCAAAACCATTTCAATATGTTTATAGGGCTATTTACATGATCCACAACAAATGTCCTTTAACAACACCTATACTTATACATTGAAATAAATAAACTTCCATTGACAAGAAAATAAGATACATAAGCGACACATAAAATGAAGAGGCAGATATAGGTGGTTCACCTGAAACTCCAGGCTACGTCCACAAAGAATGTTATCTTATTATTCCTCAAACTCGAGGGTTTACAATGCAATAATGGATTATAATCTCCACCTTCTCGTTGCTTCTCTCCTAGAGAGTATATTTCTTAAACCCTTCGATACTATCATCATACAACTTAAAGAGAATCCCATTCTCTGTATTATTATTTACATCAATAGAGTCAGATCCACATAATCTATTGATTATATAGGTGGTTCACCTGAAACTCCAGGCTACGTCCACAAAGAAAATCATATCTGTGTATTATTCAACCAAAAAGATTCGCAACCAGCAACTCAGCTGTTTGTAATTTTACACTTTCTCAATGCCTCTTCTTGAAAGAATTTAATAATGTGTGTTCGACTCCAACTTCAATAAGTACAGAAATCCATCCTTATTTAATACAACTATATACACTCGTAATCAATATACATACGGAGATATGCCTCTGTACAAATATATATATAATGCTACTCATATTTGAGAATTCTATCTCTGTTTAATATTTCCATGACATGGCAAGTTTTGCATACTGAAAAGATCTATCTCTGTATCACTAAACACAAGCATCCAAACCAACCTCAAACATGAACTACAGAGATACATACAAAATTCATTTACTGTGATACAGTCACGAAATTAAAATTCGGATTACACCATTCTCTTGCGATAATACACAACAGACATCTATGGCGGTATAACATATTGCAGGTTTCACTTACTACAAAAATAAACAAGCAACCATCATCTAAACATGGACTATGTCTCCCTATTGCAAGCAGACACAATATTTCAGATTATTTCTCTAATTCACCAACAGCCCGAGAATATATAATTATATCATTAAATCAAATTTCAACTTCAACATCTCGTTGTGCTTTCACCTTCACGTTGTACATTTGCAATGGCAAAGGATATATAAAATTAAGGGTTTGACTCTACCGAGATTGCCCCACCAAATTCCATTAGGAGTATCCTTATTTCTCTATTACATTTACAAACCATAAATAAATCTACCACAAAAGGAGCACGCAGCTAACCTCAAGGAGAACGCCCAACCACTTAAACGGGAGAAACAAAAGGAAAAGGAAATGACCTATAAAACTTCTTCCGAGACATTAATTATACAGAGATAGGGATCCTATAGAGGGATTATCTCAATCAGAGGCTATCAAGAGATTGCCATTGTAATTTACAACCATTACGACTTTATCAAATGCTAGGTGTGCAGATTGAGTGCAACATATATAAATATTATCTCTACCAAAAGCTATCCAGAGGTTTCAAATGCGATTTCCAGCCAATACGACCCTATCGAGTTGCTACGTGCAGATCTAGTGCAACAAGAATTATCACAAATATACATAGATCGACATTGCGATTTCAAATAATTCTACGGTGCGGAGATCCAGTGAACAAATAAAAAAGGGTTCAGATCTCGTAACGGTTCAGATCTCCATGCAGATCAATAAATAATTATTCTGTTCTCAACAGAGAAACTTTAAAGGAGAGGGTATTCTAGTCTCAGATAGAGATCCATACTTAAAAGGTTTATTCAGAACTCAAGCGATTAGTAAAGAACAAAAGGCTCGCTACCCTCAACAAAAGATCGGTAAGGTAGAAGTATTCCGATCTCAAACCAAGATCGACATTTTAAAAAAAATACTCAGAACTCATCAGATCGATAATTTTAAGAATAAATGCACTATCCTCAACAAGACAGAAATTGCCACATAAGAAGAAATGCTCAGATCTCATCAGATCGATAAAAGAAACGTTGCGCACATTATAATCCCAGAAGCATCAGTCACAAAACAATAACCACTTACATGCAGAGTCGATTAGTTGAAAACTGATCGGAATTGTTTGCGAAGACCCAGCGTCATAAGCCAAAACCGTCCACCAAGCACCAAGCCTCCACAATCCCGATATGGTATTTGCAAATCCCCACAACGCAGAAGACTCGCGCAGATCCGGTCTACAGATCATCACCATTCTAACCCGGAGATGAGGATCTGCACAAACTCCCGGTTGTAACATATTTCCCAACAGAGTATGGTATCAATCCAGCGTCAAAGATGCTGAGATCTTCCCCATGTCAACTACAGTGTTTCACTCTTTTTTTTTCCAAGCCCGCCATCAGTGATTTAACTAAAACTTATCCTCGCGTTCTCCTCCGTCTCTTCCCAAAAACTCGCACCACTTTGGGGAATCCATCCTCAAAAGGGAGTACCTCCCGCCACTTGTAACCCCAAGCAGACTATGGAGCGTCACGTGTCATCTCTAAACCTCCCTCTAGCGGTTGTGGGGAGTCATCACGAACATACCTTGCCACTATGCATACACACTCCTCACTAAGGATTTTAACCTCGACAACACAATTGTTGCACTTTCAACTACCACTTTGTCAATCTTCTCCGATGAAGAGTATTTTGACTACAATTAGTAGTATAAAATCGTACCTCTTTTGTTAAGTAATTGTTATGAGCATAACACATAATAAAGAATAATAAATAGAAGAACCCTGTCAACTATTAAACTGAAAGAGATTAAATATTACAATGAAGATTGACCGATAGTTTTCTATAAGGTCTTAGCTACTTGACTTTAAATAATAGTATGCATACACCTACCTAGGATTCTCCTCAACTATTCTCTTTGAGAATTTATGTGTCACCATGTTCCTAAGGAAAATCTAATATTATGCATGGGTTAATATTCTAATAGATAACCCCATTTCTATTTTTAGTTTATAGGGAAATAAAGCTTTCCTTTCTTCTAAGGAAACCTTTCCTTAAATATATTAAAGGATAGTTTCTTTATATTAAGAAGACCTACCTTTCTCTTTTAGAAGGTATATATCTGCAAAGAGTGTAGTATACACTCAATAATTCCCTTAATAAACTTAAAGTTTTATCGACGAAGTGTATTTAAGACACTAGACACACCCTGAAAATCAGGGATTTGATTAGCTGCGAAAATTTCCATGAGGAATTGGCTGCTAATGGTAAGACCTAGGCAAACTATAAAGGGAGGGCATATGTGAGGAGGCAGGACGCTGCTGAGTATGCCAGAGAGAATTTCACTTGCTGTGTGAGCACTCTGTGTTAGGAAAGGGATTCAGGAAACAAGACTGAGTTTGAGGCTAACTGTCCACATTTTTCCATGCATGTGTCTGGATCGGGGGTGATTGCGTACAGACCTGGTGTTTGTACCTAATCTATGGTTGGGAGGAACGTGGATGTTCTTACTGCATTTGGTTTACAAGTTCCAGGTTTTGTGATCTCAGACACCAAGTATTTCTGTTATTTATCTGCCTCCATTCGTTAAAAATATAGTGTTTATAATGTTTAAGTAATTTCTGTTATTTATCTGCCTCCATGTGTTGAAAAATTTAGTGTTTATAACGTCTAAGTAATTTCTGTTATTCGACTAATGCTTGATCTGTATTATAGATATTTAGTATGGATGATAAAACAGCGACGATTTCTGTACAATCTCATTGTTTATTATATCGATTTTACCATTGTTTATAATTTGATCTATAAAGCCTCAGTAAAGAATTGCATGATTCTGTATATTCTTATTGTTTATTGTATCGATCTTCATTGTTATAAATTAGATCTATAAAACCTCGTCGGGAAATTGCATGATTTTCTTTTACATCCTTTTGGTTATTTATATTATCTATTTAGAGTCTAAGGCTTAATTCTGGACCTTCTTTATACTCTACGACAAATAAAAATATGGATCATGACTAGTAATCCTCTGTACAGAAATTCCACGATTTCCATGTGGACATCATTAGGCATCTAAATACTAGATATATTAAAACCAAAAGAAAAAAAAATATACATACAATCACATCTGGAAATGCCACAAAACATCGCAGACTTCTTCTCCTCCTAATCGACAGCGCCAGACAACTAAGATCAAATCTCTTTTCCAGAGTGAAGATTCATTAGTGCGCAGGGTCAGGGCGTCTTTCTAGGAAAGGTTTAGGTTACGAAAAATAAATAAAGGAAAAGTAAAACTCAGAGTGTTCATTTAAGAACGCAGAGATTTTCTGAAAGGTATCGTGACGACCCGTCTTTATCCGATTTAGACGATTGACTGCTTAAGTTACATCAATTTAAGTTCTGGAAATGCCAACAGTTGAAGTCAACCACTGAGTTTTAAATACCAAGATCGGATTTCGAATGCCCTTATAGGTTATTTATAACTCGGCCACTAAATCTGAATCAGTACAGTCCCTCAAGATTAATGAAGGAAATTAGTAATTCGATCTGAGACCCCAAAACGCATTTTGAAATGGATATACAATTCTTAGTAAATTTCACATTACATAACTCGAGTCTCCATTACTATTTCGAAATAGAATTACGAAGGGCCTTACAGGTTCCAATACGATTGTGTTCAGGGATCTAGAAGAGCCCTTCGACTTTGAATTAAGTTCTACAACAATTTTAAAGGAACGAACCCTGTTTTAGTTTATAAGAGTCTGAATGGCGCCTATCAAATTCATTAGATGGCACACCGAGTATGAAAATAAGTAATTCAAGCATGAGATCGAGGACCATCAGAGATCTAATAAATATGGCTTCACTCAATCAAAAAATAAAGTCATTATTTAGGCACATAGCTACCACACAGACATGCGAAATGGATGAAAACAGAAAATACAGAGACCATTGCCCTAGTCTGTCTAGAATACTTAAGGGAACGAAATATGGCTTCATACAAACTCTATATTGTTATTTAAGCAAGATTTGTAAAAAAAAACATCCACAATCACATTCTCAGTAATAACCCAGAGACTGTAGAACCACGAAGATCAAATCCGTATCATTCAAAGCATTACAAAAATGATTCGTATTCTTGATAAATTTGAGTTTTAGATAATGGATTAGAACCCTTCGGAAAGGTAAGAAACAGAAACCCTGATCTTAAATCCAGATAATTCATTATGCTCTTCTCTAGAAGATAGAACTACAGAAAGAAATATCACAAAAAGGAATAGTATTACATCGGATTCGTGGCAGAAAGACCCAGGCCACAACGAATCCCTGAAACTTCAAATGGACTAACCATGAGATGAAAACTACAAATTTCTTGTTGCCGTTGAAGAAGTCTTCCCATGTTTTCCTTTTGTCATACGAAGGCAAAGGAGCAATACCACTTACCGTTAGGGAAGGTCCCCTCTGCAACCTGCGCTGTCTCGAACTGGGAATATCTGCATCATTAATAAACAGTACATTATTAATAAAATGGCGATAGAATTGCACTACAAAACTAGTTGAAAGAAAATGTCGAGTTACATTTGAAGTTACCTCCGAGGCATTGCAGGGACAAATTTGCTGCGTCTTTAAAGCAAGTAGAACTCCCTCTGGAGTAATCCCGATGGCAATTTAGTCAATCCTCCTCATTGCAGGAGGAAATACAGAGATAGCAAAGGATTGAGATAGCATGCGAATTCGCCAGGGTTTGGGTGAACAAAATTGTGAACCCCAATTCGAATGCCCAAAAATCAAAATTGTTGCAGAGAGTTTTCGAAATCTGTGGAGGAGTTACTTATCCAAAACGCCAAGACAACCAACCCTGTCCTTTCAGGTGCAGGTGGCACCATAAACCTTCACACAAATTAATTGTAGTCACATGGCCGTCTAGAAAATAGTAAATGACCCAGTACGAATACCCTGTCGAGATGTAGGTGGCATTTCGACTACATCCACATTGAAGGTGTTACATGGTTCAAATTACCCCGCTGAGCTTCGTTGGGAAGTGTATGGTACCCTACAGATAAATGTTAGAGTAACTCGTAAGTCTTTCCTTTTGGAAGGGTTTACAAATTAATGAATAGCTTATTTAAATTACCTAGCTGATAAGACATGTAGTGATGATCAGGCATTATCATTATGAGGTGGAACAACTTTAGTGATCTTAATGGTTCTTTCGACATGCTTTTGAGACTTAAGGTTTTTGTGTTTTTATACCTACATCCTTGATAGTATGGTGAGGTATTTCGAAGTTAGGTTGGTACAAAGAGTTGGTTCATAACCATATTAACATAATTGTTATTCCAAATTTAAGATCTTGTTTGAATGTATGATATGTGTAAGTGCGACGCTAAGTCTTGTACAAAACATTAGGACTTGGTTTGTTAAAAATCCATACCTTGTTACTGACGTCATGGCAAAACTCCAGAAACATAGGAACCTGCATACTAGAAAGAAGGGAGGATTAGCCGCAGCTAAGTAAGTGGTATGTCAAAGTGATAACCTTCCAACTAGTGGGAAAACAAGGGTAAGGACACCTGTAAGTTCAGTGTTACAAAGACATTAACAAATTTAGAAACTGATAAGCGTAGAACTGTCTTCTATTCAGGTGTTTAAAGTGAAATGAAATTTCAAGGTGAAGATATAAAAAAAAAAAAAATTGTTGGAGATTTTACAAACAGGATGCAGAATACATAAATTTGCAAAGTAAAATTCAGCAAAATGAGATAAACATGAACGAGACAGATTTAAGAATTGATCAGAAAGGTTTGTTTGGTTCAAAGATAGGCTGTACATGCCTAATGTTGCAGAAATTAAATTATTTATTCTAAATGAGATGCACAAACCCCCCTTTGCAGGTCATCCCGGGTATCAAAAAATGATAATAGCCCTTAGAAAACAGTTCTTTTGGCCTAAATTAAAGACTGATCTAGCTGATTATTTATCTAAATGCTTGGAATGTCAACAGGTGAAGGCAGACCATAGACATCCTGCTGGTTTGTTACAACCATTACCAATTCCTGAGTGGAAATGGGAAGTGATTTCATTAGATTTTATCACAGGTTTGCCGAGAACACATTGACAACATGACTCTATAATGGTGGTGGTTGACAAATTTAGCAAATCTGCACATTTCATTCCTGTAAAAACCACTTTCAAGGAAGCAGATATTGCAGGAATATTTCTAAAAGAAATATTCAGATTACACGGAGTACCAAAGATGGTAATTTCAGACAGGGATGCAAAATTTACATCCAAATTCTGGAAGTCTTTATTTGCAGGTCTAGAAACAAGAATTAATTTCAGCACGAGTTATCACCCTGAAACGGATGGACAGACTGAACATACAAACCATATCATTGAAGATATGTTGAGAATGTACGTCATGGAAAAACCCACCAAATGGGAAGACTATTTACATCTGGTAGAGTTCGCTTACAACAACGGATATCAATCATCATCAAGAATGAGTCCATTCGAAATTCTTTATGGGAGGAAGTGCACTACCCCAGTTAGCTAGGATAGTCCCGTTGATCGTTTATTGGTAGGACCGGATTTGCTGCGGGTTATGGAACAAACAGTCCAGAAGGTGCAAAAAAATTTAAAGGTGGACCGCCAAAAATGTTATGCTGACCTAAAAAGAAAGAATAAGGAATTCTCAGTTGGAGATCATGTGTACTTACGGGTTAAACCAAAGAAAAGCTCACTCCGACTAGGGAGTTGCACTAAACTGGCACCACGATTCTGTGGGCCCTTCCAAATACTTGAAAGGATTGGACCCGTAGCTTATAAGTTGGCATTACCAGCACATTTAAAAATTCATAATATTTTTCACATTGCATTATTGAAAAAGTATATTCATGACCCCACTCATATTATTGATTGGAATTTGATACAGGAGACTCCAGAAGGCGAATTTCAAGTGGAACCTATACGCATTCTGGACAGGAAAGAAATAGTACTTCGGAACCGATCCATCGCTCAGGTAAAGGTGCAATGGAAGCACTTTAGTCCTGAGGAGGTGACCTGGGAATTGGAAAGTGAGATACTAGAAAAGTATCTGAATTTGTTCCCAGAACCATTTGAGGAAGACTAGAACACTAAGGACCGTGTTCATAATAAGGGGGCGAGGATGTGGCGTTCCCCTAATAAAGATAGGACATTATGTTTTGTTTTTAAAATATATATATATATATATATATATATATAATGTTATTATTGTGAAATCCATTTCAATAAGGGGGCTAGATGAGAAATCTGCTGAAGAAGTCCTAGGAGGACTATTGTAAGAAACAACTTTTATTTAATTATTTTTAATAAAAGGATGAGCAGGAATAGCCAAGTTAAATGAGGAGATCATGCATGGAAAAGTGGGGGACAAGCTAGAGTTAGCCTCTGGGAAACCAGAACAGGTGTCAGAAGTGTATTTAAGACACTAGAGACACCCTGAAAATTAGGGATTTACTTAGCTGCGAAAATTCCATGAGGAATTGGCTGCTAATGGTAAGACCTAGGCAAAAACTATAAAGGGGATGGAATATGTGAGAGGCAGGACGCTGCTGAGTATGCCGGAGAGATATACTTGCTGTGTGAGCACTTTGTGTTAGGCAAGGGATTCTGAGAAATGTGACTGAGTGTTCTAAGGTTGACTGTCCTCACTTTTTCATGCATGCATCTGGATCGAGGGTGATTACAGACAAACTTGGTGTTTGTGTCTAATCTATGGTTGGGTGGAACGTGGTTGTTCCTGCTACGTTCGGGTTACAAGTTTCAGGTTTTTTCCCAAGTTCAGAATCTTCAGTAATTTTTATTGTTTTTATTTTTGCCAAATAATTTAAAACAAGAGTTTGTTCATAAGAAAGGCTATTCGTTCTATTTCTGTTAAATGATGCCGGGTCTGTATTTAGTAATTCAATGGAAAATCTCATTTTATTAATTTAATATGGATTACTGGTTGGTATAATTTTTCTGATTATCTTAAATCTGATCATTTCAATATACGCCTACGAAATTAGAGGGTTTCATAAGCAAGAACCCCCAACACGATTTTAAACTCTGGAAATGACATTTGTCTAAATAGATATTAGACAGCTTCACTCCAATGTGAACAAAACCCAAACCGAATTTCTCCTTACATGAGGGCGGAGTATCTTTGTAACATAGATTCGTTACATCAATCTATAACAAGTTAGGAACTAGATGATAACTACAGAGTGTACGTTTTCATCCAGTATAACATAAGACTATAACTATGATTTCACAGTAAGCAATGAGATTCCGAAACATAGATCTACTATCTTCCCAAATCGAAATGCAAGACAAATAATGATAATAGTTTATACTTATATTGTTTCCCTTCAAGGGTGAAGTTATCGTAAGAAATTACAGTCTTACTATAACTGTGAAAATTGTAACTACTTGGTCTAGGGTTTGTACCAAGATCGTCCACCAAATGCGAGACTATTTCCAAATTACTCCCGTTGCAGAGACTTCGGTACTCATATCCTAGTAGCTCATTCCAGCACAATGCATATCTCCCCAAAACAAATCACAGTGTCTTCTTAAAAACCCCCAACTCGCTCAGTTCAACATTACATGGAGGAGTAGTAGGAGAGGGACTCTACCTCGCTTGGAAATAACGCCATTTGCCGTGAAGGCTCCATGTGTAGGCGTATTAAGGTTGTGTTGGGCTTGGCCCTCTATTTGAGGGACCATCCTCTTAATGAGTGTAAGTGGGTTCAAAAACCTCGTCAAATGATGAGTGGGATAGGTATTGTTTTTTAAAATACCACGATTTCTGACCTCTAGTAGATCTTGCCCAATTGGGTGTTAGTACTCTGCAGATAATTTATTTAACTTTAGCAAAAAAAAATAAGATATAGTATGCATTTAACCGTGAATACTTTGAAATCCAGATTTCCTTTCAAATAGATTTATAACATACAGTAATATGATATATTTTTACCATCTAAACAGGATGGAAAACGAAACTGAAAGAGTTTTAAAAACCACACTTATTATTAAAACCAGAGGTCGTGGAACCCTCAGTAAATTTAGTTTATTCTCTTACAGGGATTCAAAATCGAGAGGCTCGATATAAAGAAAAAATTCTGGAAACAATGATTCTGATCTAAGGATATTAAAAAGTTCTTAAAAGTTACAAGTAACCAAAGAAAAACTTGACAGTCCAATACACAGAAAAGCCAAAGAAAAATTGACAGTCCAGTACGCCTTTCGGTTTAGAACTTCATAGGAGTTAATATTACAAATTTCTCTTACACCGGTTCGTGACATTAAAAGAAAACCCTTAATCCAGATCAAACCAGCGAAGCTTGGAAACACAGCCACGGTTGAAACTAACTTTCCCCTATGACGTTGGTTGAAGATCTTCCCAAATTTTTCCTGGATACTTTTGAAAACGGAAGTAATGCCACTTACCAGGCAAGATGACTCTCTTTCAACTTGTGCTGTTCCAACCTCGATTACCTGCCATCACCAGTAGAAATTTTATTACTATTCATTTACTATTGAACAGTTCAATTGAAAAGCAAATTTCTGAGCTTTGGGTTAAGCTTACCTCAGAGAAAGCCAAAGGTGAATGGATACTCCTTTAGGTTTAGGAGAAGCTCCTCATGGAATGCCCGTAACCACAAAAGCCATCTTTTAAAAAAAATCCACGGCAGAAAAACCACTGAATTTTCTAAAACCATGAAGCTGTGGTCTTATCGCCATTTGGAGACCAATATATCAGAACCCTAACTCGAAGCCAGAGATTAAAATAATCAAGCTCATGGAGTTCAACTCTTTTCAAGAACCGAGGAAACCCTTACGGTCATTCAAGCGTACAGGTGGCACTTTTACGTTCAATCACCTTTAATGGAGTCACATGGCCAGTCCTTATTGAACTTCGCTGGCAGGCATGGGAAAACACTTCTAGTATCGTACAAGGTCAGTTTAAATGATAAGAAAATCCCTGCATAGTGTGTTCGGCACTATATTACACTTAAGCTACTATATTACATTTAAAGCTTTAAATTCCATATGTTTTAACACGATTTATAGATTAGAGTTTTACAATTAACTTTGTAAATATTGGTGGGTCTAATCGAAAACCAAGTGGAATGTTTTGTGATCATTCCTTTGAACAACTCAATGGGTATTTTGGTTTGGAATTTCCCAAATCCTTCCTCGATTGTAACTCGTATAAGGTAAGAGCATTATAGTGATCTTTAAAGAGCAAGCATCTATGAAGGAAACCCACTTTATTGGTTTAGAGTGCTAATAATGTAAATATCTTGTGATAGAACTTTGGTTATACTTTAAGCTTTCAACAAACTGTTTATGCAAATAGAATGTAGTCCTTTTTAAAATGATAATGGTAACCAAGGAGTAATGAAAAATTTGTCTTATGTCATTATTTGGTATTTTTTCCTGAAGATTGCACTAATTTAAAAAGAAATGCAACTGGTCCATATTAAAGTGATTATGGTTGTATTTGAACTATTTTGATTACAAATTTGAAGGTCACTAACCATGCGGTAAGTAAGCAACGAAAGTGTCCAAGTTAACAAATGTATACCTGAGTCATAAGGAATTTCTGACAGTAGAAGTGTACATGTAAAACAACATGGATTGGTGTTAGCCGTAGCTAAGTAAGTGGCATGTAAACCATAATACTCTTCTAACCATTAGGAAGAACTCGAGGGTAAGCAGTTTAGTATGATCAGCATTGAATTCTTTTACTAGTTTAAATATTTGTTAAATTCTAATCAATTATTATTCAATGCCAGAAAAGCCAAAAAAAAAAAAAAATTGGGACATGCTACACATCTTCCCTTTTGTGGAAACAACTTTTAAAAGGAAAAAATCTCTCTTGCATAGAAAGTTTAAAGCCGGAAAGGACAGACTACAATGGGCATCCTTCCTAGCCAGAAGGACTTTACAAAATGTATACTTGGAGGAACTTTCACCTTCACATTTTTAAGGGTTGTGTTAGGAAAATATATCACTCTTGACATGGTCCAATGCCTCTCTACACGTGTGTTGATGGGTCAGTTTGAATACATAAATCTCAACCGGGTGGAGATCATCGAATGGATTACTCATGTTTGGAATCCATTGATCCAACATGTTCCTAGGGCTATTATGCTTGCAAACAGATGGGTTTATTTCCACTTTATTTCAGAAGAGAGTAAACAAGTTCTTTGGTAATCTGCAATTGGCATTCGGCATTCAACCCCTGGAAGGAGAATCCTACTCGTAGAGACTTGTGGGTGATTCTCCTGGGATCACCTCTCCAATGTTCGAAATTTAAAGCATTCTTGGCACTTGGAAATTTGAGGGGAAGATCTCATGATGGCCTCTCCAATGTTCGAAATTTAAAGCATTCTTGGCACTTGGAAATTGAAGGGGAAGATCTCATTTCCGTTGTCGATAGACAGGGATTCAATAACCAAGTTCATGGGTAAGTTTCGTGTCTTTCTGACTTTATTGCTTGAATAATTAGCTGCAGATGAAATTTTGAAATCTTTCTTTGTTCGAGCCTTGCGAAACCCCCACGAAACTGAGGTCGTCACCCAAGGGATTGGAAATCTCTTTAAACGATGCTCAGTCACCTAGGGAAGGTTTATTGGGTAGTTGTCAACCTTGTATAATATATGATTCCCAATGTATCCGTTTGTTGGTTTTGGTAAAACCGACAAGGTACCTTTTTGAGGATTGCCCCAAACATCTAGACATTTGTTTGTCCCCTTCTCCATTGGATTAAGAGACTCCGATGCTTACAAGGGAATCCACTTTATCTGGTATTTATGGTAAAATTACCATCCAAAAATTTAATGGTGATAATTGTTGTGGTCATTTGGATGATAGTGCCATTCCGATATCCTCAATTCGGTATCAAAACGTAACTACTCGCAAGAAAAAAAGGAAGAAGTTTGTGACCGATTTAATGGATAATCCTCTGCGGGTTAACCCTAACTTTTTCTCCATCATGTCTGTAGAAACGATCTTATCCTTTAACTCTCCTTCTCCCACATCCATTCGGGATCTTAGAGCATGCACGCCCCAACCGTGGGTTACCCAATGATCATTATCTCCTTCAACATTCGGGGGTTGGGAAACTCACCTAAAAGAAATGCTCTTAAGAGAATTTTCAATAGACTCTCTCTAGATGTTATCTTATTGCAAAAGACAATGATGACTACGACAACGACTTGTAATTATTTTATTAAGCTAAAACCCTATTGGAGTTGTTGTGGCATCGATACTAATGGGTTGTTGGAAGGTCTTCTGGTGGCTTGGAATCCTGCAATGGCTGATTTTTTACTATTCCATACATGTGCATGTATCTTTTTGGAAGGCCAGCTTAGGGTCTTGAAGAGATAGATCTGTATTTTGAATGTATATGGTCCATATATCAATCAACAATCATTTCTAGGACAAAGCTGCTAGGATTGGTTTGCTAGTGAATCTCTCTCTTATTATTGCTAGTGATCTTAACTTGACGCTCTGTTCAGATGAGGTATGGGGTTCCAAAGCCACTATAGATTCTATATCAACCTAATTTAAGGATATTTTTGAGAGAGCTGGTCTATTTGATGTTGTTCCTGCCACACTTGTTCCTACTTGGTCTAATGGTAGATTCGATTGTGCCGGCAGAGCCAAAAGGTTGGATCAGTTCTTGATGGAAGAATCCTTGGTATTGCTGGTGGGGAGGTTTCATACTTTGTCTATTTTGACTGGTATCTCTGACCATAAGGATATTTCCTTGCAATTAGATTATGAGAATTCTTCTGTATGTTTCCCTTTCAAGTTTAACAGAATTTGGTTGGCCGAAGCTAAGTTTTGTACTTTGGTGAAAAGCAACAGGATATCTTGTAAGATTCAAAACTCTCCCCCTTTACCACTAGTAGAAATTGATAGATAAATGACCAGGCGGCCAAATAACTTCGTCACCATAGTGTTTCAAGGTATAATGACCAAACTTGAGTGAGCTAACTCAAAATGACTAGAGGAATGACCAATTGGGTAATGTGATAAAATATATGACTATATAACAAATAATTAAACTAAAAATGACCACATAGCAATAAGATTAAGAATATGAATTGGCCATTTATTTGGTCATTGTTAGTTGTGTCACTCCAACAATGGAAAATTGCAATTTTGACAATGAATTTGTACACTTTAGTCAATTCTAACACTACAGATGGATTCAGATACCCCTTAATAGGGGTCTCTGAATCCAACTGCAGTGTTATAATTCAGTAAATTTTAGACCCCCTCATGTGTCATAGCTCAGCATTAATGCATGAAGTAGATTTGCACCACTTACATTAACAACCTTATACGTAGTCTTACATTCTTGGAGTAGAAGCAATTTTCTTATAATATTTGCATCCTTCCCAAGGTATCAAAATTAATTTTCAATACATCTGTGATACATGCATTAATAAAAACAATCCCAAGCTGAGATATCATGAGTACCACAAACCTAAACTAAAAATGACCACATAATAATTGGTCATTTATTTGGTCATTTTTAGTTGTGTCACTTTGACAATGGAGAATTACAATTTTGACAGTGAATTTGTATAATTTACTAAATTTTAACACTGTAGATGGATTTAGAGACCCCTTTAAACGTACATGGATTCAGAGACCCCTAGAAGGGGATCTATGAATCCATCTGCAGTGTTAAAATTTAGTAAATTGTAACATTGCAGATGGATTCAAAGACATGAGTTAGTGTTGAAATATGATGCCATAGGAGAACCTACTGAACTTTTTTTGCAAGATCGTTTCATATATACTTTCACATCCAAATAAATGTGCTTATCATGTTCATATCTTATTTCACCATTTTTTCTTTCATATTATCCCTTCGACAAATCTACAAAGTTGCATCACATGCATCATCATAGTGTGGGTGAGTCAAGTCTTGGATATAATTTTTTTGTCTTTTCCTCTCTACATTGTCATGTCGTGAAGTTGGTGACATTATGTTTGGCTCGTCATACTTGTCACGTTCATATTTTACTTGAACAAAATAATCATCGTTTGACCCTCTCGGCATTCTTTTAACGTTTTGACAAGTTCATGTATTTTGGGTCATCATGTTAGCTAAAAATTGTCAATTTCACAACCTCCACCAATTCTCCACATGCATCAATTCATCATGGTTCTCCTTGTGCCTAAGTTCATAAAGTTATAAAGTTCCCCTCGGATCTCTCCCCTATAAAAAATCACCAATATCCTCCATTTTAAAAAGAAACGAAAATACTCCCTTTTTAAAGATTTTAGGTTTACGTGGTTTGCAACATTAGAATGGGTTCATGGATAATCCACGGTCGGCATTTTTGTTGTCAACGTTTCGAATCCTAAGATGGATTCATCTTCAAGATAGAATATGTTTAGAAGAGTTGATAACCACGCATATAAATAGTTAGGGATGTCCAGTCCTTTCCCATACTCACCTATCCCTTCATCTTCTAAAAAAAAATCAATTAAAAATTCAAAGTAATTATGAAACCCTAATTGATGATTATTACCAATATTTTTCAATAATGATTATTATTAATAAAACTCTAAGATTGTTCATAAATGTTATTTAAAAAGAATGATAATATTATTACTAACACTAAAGGAATAATCCTTGTGTAAATAAAAAAATCAAACATATTTAAAAGATTTATAATTATTAATAATTATGCATAAGAGTTAATAATTATTCATAATAGTTAAAAGTAATAATAATTATCAATAATTATTAGTAATAAGAAAAATATTTATTACTAATATTTTTCAAAAATAATTATTACTCATAATAATCATAATGATAGTATTATTCATAAGTGTTATTAATAAGATTAATAATAATATGATTAATATAATTAATAACACTAAAGGAATAATCCTTGTTTAAATAATTCAATCTAAGAAAGGATCATTCTTCGTAACTCCAACAAATTAAAAAATGTAGTCAATTTTTGCAAATATAATTATTCATAATAGTCAAAGGTAATAATCATTATGAATATAAGTAATTAGAAAAATCCTTAATCATAATTCATTTATTATTAGTAATATATCTCATAATGAGAAAAATGTTATCAATACTTATTACTAGATGAGCATTACATTTATAAATATTAATAATCATTATTCATAATGATTTTTATAATGAGGGGAAGGGGGCGGGGTTAGTTTTTATTTATTTTTTAATAATTTTTTTAAAGTGTTTTATTATATAGTTTAGGGGGGTAGTTTTTAAATATATTTTTCTAATTTTTTTATTATATAGTTTAGGGGGGTTACGGGGTAGGTTTTATTTTTTATTTTTAAATTTTATTATATTTTTTTATATAGTTTAGGGGGGTTAGGGGTAGGTTTTATTTTTTATTTTTTTTAAATTATTATATATATATTTTTATATAGTTTAGGGGGGTTGGGTGATGGTGATGTAGGGCAGGATTTAATTTGTTTTGAATCTTTTTATTGTTTCCTAAGTTAGGGGGTAATTTATATTTTATTTTTATGTGTGGGGGGTTTAGGGGGTAGGAGGGTATTTAATTGTTTTCTATTTAGTTTTATCTATGATGGAAGGGGAGGAAGGACAAGGTAGGGTAGGGGTAAAAGTATTTTTAAAATTTTTTGAACGTTTTTCAAATACAATTTATAGTGAATATTGATGTTGATTGTTTTTGGATTATGAATGTTTGTTGATTGTATTTTAAAATTCAATATTTTGGATATATGGAAAATGACATCAAGAAAGATATCTGTAAACGTTTATGGATCAAGAACGACGATGATTGCATCGAGAAAAACAGTTGAGGAATATGACAATGTTGATCGTCAAGACGAGTTTTGAACTTTGAAGATTTAAAAAACAAGGATTCTAGATAATGGAAATATGTAGCAGAAGAAGACAGAACAGAGTATTATTGGCATCTAAAGGAAAAATATCAAGGAAAACCAGAAAGTAATCACTTTTATTCTTCTGCATTTCCATATATTCAATCAGATTACCATCCACTGGGACTGTTGAGAGATATATGTGTGATGTTGGGTACATATATTGTTTATGAACAAGTGAAACAAGCCAGGACTTTTGCCAAAATCTGATATTGTTTGAAGATTTCAAAATATAATGTTCAAGAAAATTTCATGGAATTTTGTCAAGGGCTCGTGCATGAGATTGAGAGCGGGACAGTAAGTTTGAGTATTGATATTATTCTTAAATTGATTTTATTATAACTTGGATATCACAATGTAATAGATTTAATACAATAATGTTTTTATTTTACAATATTTTTCCATGTCGATTTCAAAAATGTTGAATGAAATTTATTATATAGAGGACAATCCTATGGATGTCATTAATGTCATTGTTCAAAAGGGACAAGAAACAAGGAAGAAGAAACAAGTGTCAAATGTTCAAACTGAAGAAGTACAAGCACATAAAGGAAAGGGAATCTGACAATAAAATCGGGTACCTAGAAGGGTTACATTTAAATCTTCATCTCACCCAACTGAACATGTTGAAATTGTTGCAAATGAGGTTACTACTCATGCTGGTAAGAGCAAGAAACAATCTCGTAAAATAAATATGGTTGAGAGTGTTTCAATTCCTGTTGAAGGCATTGTTGATGTAGAAGGAACCCCTTCAAATCAGAAAAAGAGGAGATCTGTTGTTACTGAAGCCAATGTTATTCCTGAATATGAGAGTGAAAATTTCTGCGGGCAGTAGGAAAATCATTACTCCAGGTGTTGATCTACAGGATGGCATTGTCAAGTCAACACAAAATTTCATTTGAGATCGATTGCTGAGGGATAAATTGATTAACAATGGACATACATTTGGGTTGAATGTGAATAAAATTTATAGACCCACAGAACGGAAAGATCAATTTAGAATTAGAAAACCACATCACTTGCATATTAACAACTTCAAAGCATTGAGGAGGCACAATCCCTATGTACATGTGGTTGAATACCTAGTCCTTGTTGACCTGAAAGATGTCCCTACTAGAGATAAATTTCATCAAATGAGATGTTTTCATTACACATATTATGTTCTTGGGGGGAATCATTCTGTAGAGGCAAGAAGAGAGTTGATGCATAATATCTCAATAACCCTATTTTTGAAACAATTAAATGAATCATTTATGCTGGTTTAACATATGTAGAAGCAAAGTTGTTGGCATGGGATCATAACACAGATAGTGAATATAGGTTGACTATGACATTTATTCAAAGGATGATATTTATCCACATGGAATTTGTGCAAATATGTGGTGGGGGGGAATCTAGAGTTGATGCAATTTTTTGGAAACAATGTTATCTGGAAATAGGTATCCCTATTAAAGAGGATAATGTGAAACAAAAAAATGTCAAAGGAAGTGATGCATTCAAAGCTGTAGATGCCTATTTCCAGTTGGCATTCAGATTTGAGAAAACATGGGATTTGACTGATGACGTATTTATCTTCTGGGATAATATTAGCATAAAAAATTAGAAAGTGAAAAAAAAGTAAAGTTGTTACATTGAGCGGTGGTAAGGCAGGTTCTGACATCAAGAATCTACCAAAGGACATGACTATTACACCTTGGAGAACAATTCAAGGTGTGAAGGATGAAACATTAATAACTACAATAATATCACGGGTAAAGTCAGGTGAATTATCCATGGAGGAAATGTGTTATGAATTTGACAAGTAAGTTGATCTTTTTTTATGGTACACTGTTTTTTTCTTGAGTTTAACATTTTTTTCATGTTCTAAGTATTATGTTATATTATTATATATGATTTTAAACATTCTTTATTGTCTCATTGTACAGTCACAAGATTTACATGAAAATACAGTAGGAGATTATTATAATGTTGAATGAAAAGAGTTGGGATGATGTCAGATGCAACTATCCAGACTCAAGCTCAATAGAAACCTTAAAACAATTTTTTTTTGCATTGAAGAAGGTATGTTGATCTATGATACATCATATTTTATCTATTTTCTAATTCAATTCATTTCTATTTTTTTACTTATAGAGATCATTTTCATTTGTATATGTGAAAGAGGGGTACCCATGGAGTACCAGAGTCCTTCAAAATTCATATCCAAAGAGCCAAAATAGAATGACAAAGGAGACAACATCTTGAAAACGTTGAACTTGATGGTACACTTGATCATTATATTTGGAATGGGCTTGACATAGTTCAATATAAAGTCATTTTAGGTGACTGTGCAGACATTGCAAATCTTGTTCCTAAAGAGGAGTACGGACTAGTTATTGCAGATATCCCTAATGGATACAATATCTGAAACACTACTTATGATTGTGATCCATATACTTAACAATCATTCAATAAAGTGGTTTCAGGATTTGTAGATGTCACAACGTCACCACTATGTAGATTTGTTGTTTTCCATTCGGACACACAATTAGGGGGGTTGTTGACATCCTTCAAGGTTAGATTTGTTGTTGACATCCTTCAAGGTTAGATTTGTTGTTTTAAAATGGGAAATGTGTCGAGTTCTCGTTTCATAGTATAAGTGGTTAATAATTCAAATCCCCTTTTATGTGATTATTGCAAAGAACATGTGATCCCTATTTATGCTTGCTACCCTCAAAAGACCAATTTTGGAAACAAATTGAGGATGTGCTCAATAATTCCTCTCTCGATGATTATACTTAACTTCCAAGACCCCTTCACAACATGATCATCAATACAATTGAAGTCCCTTTAAATCAGTGACCCCTCATGTTCATGATAGTCACGAATTTTTTCGTTTATATGATGATATTTTCATAATTGATTTCAAGAAAGTCCCTAATGTTTCTATTTCCCAAGAAGAATTCATTTAACCTCATCCTTACCCACAAAGCAAGTCCTTAATTTTGGACAAGGCATATGATTTGCAATACAATGTGTTTTTCTGAGACAAGGTCCTGCTTGAAGAATAATCATCTAATTTTCAAGATGACACCTTATCCAATAATAAAATATCTCTTGAAAATTGTTCATTCAATAATCATCAAATGGAAAGGAACAATCATTATGAGGAGGTAGTTTGTCATGATCCTATTTATCTTGTCCCTCCTCTTTTCAATCAAGAAATACTAAACACGAGTGACATTTCAACTGATGTTATTGATGAATCCTTGTCCATATCATCAATTCATGATTTGGCTAACAAAGATGCTCCATCTTTTTCAATTGTATGTAAGAATGATGCCTTTCACAAACCTATATTTTATTTGATGTCTTCTATCTTGGAAGAAATCCCTCATCTTGCTCATCATAATTTTTCTAATGCTCTCATCAATGACACTCAATCAAGAGGTGGCAATCACTAAGGACATTAATATAAAAGATTGAATCTTATCTCAAAGTGATTAATTTTTTATTTTTTTTCTGATGCTCATCCAATTCGTGGTGATTTTTTTGACAATTTCAAATACAACATTAATAATGAAGAGTCCATGATTGTCACGGATGAGCCTACTCCTGATGATCATATTATGCCCAATATTGATGTCATATTCCAATCCTATTCTCATCTAAATCATGACAACTTTGTTGACAAAGCATGTCAATTTGTCAATGAAATTGTTCAAGCCCCTCTTGACAATCTGATTATATCCAAGGGGGATTCAATATCTCAATCAAATTCACATCCAAGATACAATGAATATCTCGGATCGCTTTAAGACGAGTGTGAATTTCTCAATAATGAATTCATGATCAAACATGCCATTGATTAGGATGAGCCTAACATTTAAAAATCATCTCAAATTGACATGCATACTATCCTTTCAACAAATATTGATTATCCTCGTCATCATGCCATCAACGAAATCTATTTAATCATGAAATCAATGCCTTGCCTCAAAATGATTTGCAAACAATCTATGATGAATATCCTAAGCCAATAGATTATGAGCTATGTGTCATCACGGGAGCTGATAATGATAGCAATTAGGTCCCAATCATCATAATTCAATTAATGTCGATGATGCTAAATACTTTATCTCAAAATTTGACATGGTAAGTGGAGTAGGTAGAGAGGTCCCAAGATTAATTCTCAAGGATTTGGGATTCATGGGTTGATCAATTTTTAGTCATGCCAGTACCAAGTCATTTCATTTGCGCTTCTTTTTATTTGGTTCAATGAGTACTAACATTTATTTTTTGAATTTCATGATCACATCTAGTTTTCTTGATGTCCACGCCAAACATTTTTGTAATAAGAATGTAATATCCCTCCTTGTATCCCTATTAGATTTATAAATGCATAATTTTGCAAAAAGAAAATCCATAGTAATACCATTTAGACATCTATTTAGAAAGGACTTTCAAAAGATTCCATTGCAATATTTATTGTATACTTGTTAAAACAAGAAAATCATCTTATCACTTCTTAGATTTGGGAAGGCGCACCAATTTTAAGAGGGGTGTTTCTATGGAGAAATTTGAGGATAGTTTTTAGCAAATTGTCTCCTTAGTGGGAGTATTTCGAACTTCCCTCTTTCCGCCATTTGTCTCAATAGGAAAACATGGAAGAAACAATTTTCTTTTACCTACCATTTGTCTCATTCGAAACCACCATTTGTCAATTTGAAGGAAGAATCCAATGGCCCTCTGGTTCAAGGGCGGCATTTCCAAGGTAGGATTGAAGGATGACGACTGTGTTTTATAAAGGGGTATGAGGGTAGTACAAAAAGGAGGAGAAAGGAGAAAAAGAAAGGGGGAAAACCTCGGCAGGAATCGGGGAAGGGCGATCTCCACGAGGAGGATAAACTGGTCTCTACGAGAAAGATTGGGAAAATCGTTTCTGAAAGGAGTGAGAATGCGATCCTCGTTAAAGGGGGAAAACCTCGGCAGGAATCGGGGAAGGGCGATCTCCACGCGGAGGATAAACTGGTCTCTACGAGAAAGATTGGGAAAATCGTTTCTGAAAGGAGTGAGAATGCGATCCTCGTTAGAGGGGGAAAACCTCGGCAGGAATCGGGGAAGGGCGATCTCCACGAGGAGGATAAACTGGTCTCTACGAGAAAGATTGGGAAAATCGTTTCTGAAAGGAGTGAGAATGCGATCCTCGTTAGAGGGGGAAAACCTCGGCAGGAATCGGGAAAGGGCGATCTCCACGAGGAGGATAAACTGGTCTCTACGAGAAAGATTGGGAAAATCGTTTCTGAAAGGAGTGAGAATGCGATCCTCGTTAGAGGTATTATTTTAGCTATAGCTTCGTTTGATTTTGCACTATCTGCTTGTTATGCTCCTCACCCTGCATTTGATTCAACAATGTTGTAATCATAGCTAGTATCATTTTTGTAAACTGATTGTGTTAAGATACATCTGCGATTTTATTCTTTGCGTTGACAGAGTAAGTTTCTTTTATATATTTGCATTATGATCTCTGCCCTAGCTAAACTTCGTGTGATGCATGTGTGCGTTGATGCATCGAGTTCCATAAGTGAACTCTGTAATAGATCATCCATCTCTGCCCCGGCGACTGTCTTGAGTGATCTCTATGCCTTTCTCCTTGTGATAGAACATCGATTCTCTGCCTAGCTAATTCAGCCTGATGCATGGATGCGTTACACAGTAGGGTTCCTGAATTCAATAGATCCTGAATCCAACAGATCATTAACCTCTGTCCTTGCCTTTTGATCCCTGCGAACTTGTTGGACTGAGTTTTAAATTCCTACCCACATCGTGTCTCTACATTAGTGCGATCCATTTATTTCATCACATCGCATGCTCTATAGAAAGGATTGGACTCATTGAGTGGAATGGGAAGAAAATCCCTCTTAACCCTTGTGATTCTTTGTTTAGCGGAATCTCTTTTCATTATGATAAATATTTAGTTTTCATACTTGTGCCTAGAACACCCCGGTACAGATCGGAGATCCTTTATGTCTCATAAACTGGGTTAAATTAGTAACTGATTCCGGTACAAATAAGTTATAAGAGGTGGCTGGTGTCCTCTCTATGTTTTTCGCTTATTACAGTTTTCTATCTTTCACCTTATTTAGAGCGTTATATATTTACTGAGTTAAATTTCAGTCACCGATCTCAATACCAATTTGCTTGATAGAGTCGTAGTATATCTCGACTTCCTACTTTTAGATTCATATGATAACGTTATGGATCGATCTCCACAGGCTAAGTTTCGGGTAATTAGTGTGGTAATCGATCTCTGTCAACTGAAGCCACGGAAGTGCACGGTCTCGAGGACCCGATCTCTACTTTTGGTCTTGATCTATGCCTACTGTGTGGTAGGGTGTAATGCAACTTTGAAATTAAAAGAAATTTAATGAACCCCGATACCTTTTCTAGAGTTTTTCTTTATCTAAGTCTTTCTGAACAATCTGGGCGATCTCCCTATAGAGAAGATCGACTTATACTTTTTGTTTTATATATATATATAGTGACTAGGTAGAGCCTAGTGTAGTCCTGATGGCGAATATGGAAAAAGAGTAGCCCGTCTTGAATGGCGGACCCAGAGAAAAAAATCGTAGCCTGTCTTGATGGCGGAGGGAGGAGTCTACAAAAGTGGATAGATTACTCTGGGTAAATGACAGAGTCTTCTCTGCATATAACAAGAAGTAAATCTCTGCCTGGGTTTCAGAACAGAGAGCCGTTTTTCATTTGTTCTCTGCGTTTTTTTTCAAAACAGAGATTTCAGTCTCCTAAATGGTTGCATTTCCTTTTTTTTGGATCGGTGCATAATCACAGAGTTTTTCACATTTTATAATTAAGAATATAGAGATAGATCTCGGTAACCTAAGTTGAGGTTAGTGGTAATGCCAAGGATTGTATGTAATTAAGAATAGACAGATAGGCCTCTTCATTATGTCGATGTTAGTGTTGAATATTAAAACTGCTCTCTATGATGTAGCCTTGGAGTAGATACTATTATTCAGACTTTGCACATTGCAGTGTTGGATTTCGTTTTGTTATTTCTAAGAGTATTTGCAGTTATTTATAAGCTCCTAGTTATGTACTTCCTTGAGGTATCAGGTTAATCCTTTAACACGAAGAAATGTTGCTCCCACAACCCGGCTTATATTGTAACTATAAGTGAACCCTGGATTCGTAAGAATGTATTACTGAAAGATATTTTTAGAGATTCAGTTATTGTGTTGATGTCAACTTGGAAGTCTTGAAAGTACTCTCTACGCAAGAAGCATTGGAGAAGTGGAAGTTGAATATTGCCACAAGTGGGTGGCCAGATGTAATTTTCCTACTTCTGATATTTAATAAATAGTACGACTCTGTTGGTGGACGTAGCCCATAAGTTTTGGGTGAACCACGTATCATATGTGTGTTTATGTTCTGTTTAGTGTGTATGTTGTCGCTCATATGTTATGTTATGTTGTGTGTTTATGTTGGCGTTCATATGGATGATTATGATTATTGGGATTATTTATGTCTTTATACAAGTGTATGTCTCAGAAATCTTGCAGGGATGAATGATATTTCACTGATAGTTACATATTGTCCAAATGATGACCATGTGAGACGTAACTATGGTATGGGTTAAGGCATTTATAGTTTTCACAAATGACCAAGGATGTATTGAAGAGGTTGGAATATTTGATTATTAATTAGTGTACTAGATGATTTAGTCGATTTGTGTATCCATAGTTCATTTTGATTGAAGTAACTTCCCAATTATAGTTTATAGTTGAAATGTTCCTCTTACATGTAATGGCTCCAATCAATATAAAAGAAGATGCATAGATTTTACTTAATGAGAAGTAGATTGACGTTGGATAAAGCGTTGTCAATGACTAACGTTGCATAAGTAAGCCAGGAATAACAATTGCAGGAAAGATACAATTATATGACTATGCTTGCTGAGTAAATTTCTTTGTAACTTTTCGTCTATTCTTGTTTAAAAGATGGTGCACACCTGATTTACTTTCGAGTCATTTCCATATTATCAAATTTTATTAAAAATTCTTTACCAAAGTTTCTAATTCTAACAATAGGTATGTTACATATGGTATCAGAGCATTAGGTTACAACACTAGGACCTAGTGAGCTCAACATGCGATAAGTTAGTATGAAGGTTGTTAAGTTCACTAATCAATTGTTTTGGTTTCATTTTGGTTGCATGGAGGAGAGGAAAATGAATCTCCGAGCTCGACTTCAAGAGCGCAGGTTGCAAACACTCGGGCTTATTGGGCTCAAGAGGGGAAAACAAAAACAAGTTGTCGAGCGAGGAAAGAAACTCCATCGATAAGACGCAAACAAAGGATTTATGTTCCAAAGAATCAGCAAGAGGTAATCGACAAGATGTCTTTTAAATCGCAAGTAAGTATACTCCACTTGTTGAAACATTCTAAAGGAAAAGCATTGTCTATATGTGAGCATTTATATGTTTCCTCCCGAAGTTGAATGATCTTCTATAAATACTAGAGGATGAATATCTCCTCATGCTCTACAATTAGTTTCATTAAAGGATAAGAAAGTATTCTTTAAAAATGATTAAAATAGTTGGAATATGTTCCTATCTTGATCTTGGTGATCTTGTTAATATTTTCTTATACGTTGATCGTAATGATACTAATGAGAATCATAGGAGCATTTGTATGTTCAAAAGTTCATAAACATAATTAGGATTATGTATCTAATGAAAGATGTACATTCATATCTGGTCGATTGATGCCATTGGTAGGGCTTTAGTACATATATAAGTCAAGTCATAGACATTCATCATAGGTACTTGATTGCTTCAATCATATTTATGAGGATAAGAAAAGTTCTAGGCTTGGAAAGGTGACTATACAAAAGAAGATAGGATAGCAAACATATTGAATCATAAGGATTGGATGAATGATGGTTAGGTCATTATGAGAAGGATTGGAAAATTGTCATGAATTACCTAGTTATTGATTTCACGCATTTATGTTGGGACGATTGTATTAAGTATGTACACGAGATTGTAGGATGCAGGGATCCTTATCATGTTAGAAAAATGCATAAATGGTACTAAGGAATAACTCCCGAAATTCTCCTTATTGGCTAAATGTTATTGAGAGAAGGTGTAGAAGATGTTTGTACATTATATTGAATATTACATGTGATGGTTTCGATATAGACTATTAGTTTTGTGTTCTTCCTTAATTGTTATGTGACATGGTAGAAAAGAATGATTAGTTGATTTTTTAAATATATAATCTTCAAGGTTAATGTAAGTAATGTTACTATCCAAACCATAGATGGTTAGAAGAATTGCAAAACTTTTATGAATGATTAACAAAGGGTCATCCTCAAGGTAAAAGATTGAAAGGATAGGAATTAACTTCATTTGGTTTAAATGGACATTCTACTGTGAGAAATTTTCTAGGACTAGGAAATTGCCATCCTTGTGAATGACTTTCATGACCTTCGACTTAACTCTACTTCCACAAACGAGTATCCTTCGTCATTATAACCTTATCTGAAGATTTCAAGGGATAAAAGAGAATAATTGTTAAGAATCCCCTTGTCTCTTTGCAGTATAGGATTGTATATAATAATGAAGTATAAATGTGTGACATGGGAACACGCTGGTAGCCTTGCTTGAAGGTTCAAAAGGATGATGGTTATAATTACTCAAGAAGTATACATGTGTATTCAAATTAGTTAAAAGATGCTTATGATGAAATGTTATGATTTCATTTTTGTATATTCTATTTTCAGGAATCCTTACTAGGAATGTTGGGATACTGGGAGTGATTGACAGAAGGATTATACCTTCATGTGGTCAAAGCTTTGTGTTATATGTATGAATACTTGAAAATCCGTTAAAGAATGCATGAATACCTTTTATATATATACCTCTTACTTCAGTAAATTCTACTAAGATAGACGTGGGAAACAATGAGTAATAGTGATACTTTTATTTTTGCTCAATAATTATGCCGACTTGCTATTCATGTACAGTTATATGTTTTCTCAAATTGATTATTTTGTTAAAATGGATAGATTATTGGAAACCTAGAACCAACATGAAATAGATACAGGTTAGTAGGATGCGGTAATCTTCTGACGTCCTTATGTTGCCACAAAGAATGAATGTTTCTATTTATTATGTGTTAAGGAAAACATTGATGACATGGAATTTGCAGGGTAGATCGGAAGGGATCTTTGATACAGTAATCGAGGTATAAGCTTTTATGAAACAAGTAAAAATGGTGTTTGAACATATGTTATATATACGATTGTTCTTATGATTTAATTACCTTTATACGACTAACACTTTGAATGTTGTGGTCGAGCAAATGTGTTTTCCCACACATCACTGCCTGACACCGATCAATGGGTAAATGTGGGATATATATATATCGATTCATGTATAATACTAATATGTGATGATACAAGTAAATTGGAACCTCGGCAGGTGAAGGTGAGCTATGCGGTCGCCTTTACAAAGGTACATGGTTATCTGTATAAGGTATGTAAGCTGGTTTTAGACAATGGGTTATCTCTATATGATGTTAGGGTATACAAAAAGGGTTGTACAACTAAAAATAGGAATTGTGTTGAAATGGTGAAAGCTAACATTCGAGGTTAAATGAACATAATGTCCATGGATCATCATAGAAAGAATGGTATATCGTGTTCAAAGCATTATGTAATCTTATAAGCTAGTTATGTGTAGTAGGAAATGACATCTTAGATGATTACATATGGATATTTTATTAAGAAAGATGATTTTCTGTTTAAGGAAGGGATCTTCCTACAACATTTGATTTTGTATATATAAAGTGATACTAACAAGTGGAATTCGGCAGATGGTGAAATTCCTGTGAAGCTTGTGAAAATGCAAGAGCATAAATATTATGCATGGTAAAAATCATGGGATGAGGATTTAAGATCCACATCATAATTGTTATTCATTCTTTAGTTTGATAATTATTGATTGAATAAAGATCTAGACTTAAATGGGTCAGAGTAATCGTATGGTTACAAAATATAATACGACGAAATAAATTGATTAAATGGAAAGAGATTTTTCTAGTCTCAAGCAAGGTCGCTTGGGAAAAATAAATTCTGGGACTCAAGCGAGAAGGCTTGAGGGGAATGGTGTAAAGAGTGTTGTAATGGCATTGAAATACTCCCTAAAATGAGGGATTGAACAGCCACTAGGATTCTTGGAGAATCGGCTGGCTGTAAGACCTAGGCAAGCTATAAGAAAATGTATATGTGGGAGGCAGGACGCTGCTTAGTATACATGAAAGAAATGTTTGCTGTGTGAGCACTAAGGTGTTAGGCAAGACATGAAAGAAATGTCTGCTGCGTGAGCACTAAGGTGTTAGGCAAGACATGAGAGAAAGGATTGCTGCGTGAGCACTAAGGTGTTAGGCAAGAATTTACTGGATCAAGTGAATGCTGTTTGTTGATTTAGTCAACAGTATAGAATCATGGAGTGCTAAATTTATCCCATATATTGCAAGTGATATGTACAGTAAAGAACTCATGATTTATGTTTCCAAGTTTGATTATGAAGTTGATGATAAAGTTTTTATTATTATTTTTCGTTTTCCTTGAAACCCGGTTTTGTAGCCGAAAACTCAGGTTGGATCCATAACGACTTGCGAGAAATTTTTGAAAGGCCAGAAAGGGTCAAAAATAGAGATGACGAAACAAGCGAACTGCTAAAAGTATGAACACCGAGGACGGTGTTATTTTTAAAGGGGAGGAGGATGTAATATCCCTCCTTGTATCCCTATTAGATTTATAAATGCATAATTTTGCAAAAAGAAAATCCATAGTAATACCATTTAGACATCTATTTAGAAAGGACTTTCAAAAGATTCCATTGCAATATTTATTGTATACTTGTTAAAACAAGAAAATCATCTTATCACTTCTTAGATTTGGGAAGGCGCACCAATTTTAAGAGGGGTGTTTCTATGGAGAAATTTGAGGAGAGTTTTTAGCAAATTGTCTCCTTAGTGGGAGTATTTCGAACTTCCCTCTTTCCGCCATTTGTCTCAATAGGAAAACATGGAAGAAACAATTTTCTTTTACCTACCATTTGTCTCATTCGAAACCACCATTTGTCAATTTGAAGGAAGAATCCAATGGCCCTCTGGTTCAAGGGCGGCATTTCCAAGGTAGGATTGAAGGATGACGACTGTGTTTTATAAAGGGGTATGAGGGTAGTACAAAAAGGAGGAGAAAGGAGAAAAAGAAAGGGGGAAAACCTCGGCAGGAATCGGGGAAGGGCGATCTCCACGAGGAGGATAAACTGGTCTCTACGAGAAAGATTGGGAAAATCGTTTCTGAAAGGAGTGAGAATGCGATCCTCGTTAAAGGGGGAAAACCTCGGCAGGAATCGGGGAAGGGAGATCTCCACGAGGAGGATAAACTGGTCTCTACGAGAAAGATTGGGAAAATCGTTTCTGAAAGGAGTGAGAATGCGATCCTCGTTAGAGGGGGAAAACCTCGGCAGGAATCGGGGAAGGGCGATCTCCACGAGGAGGATAAACTGGTCTCTACGAGAAAGATTGGGAAAATCGTTTCTGAAAGGAGTGAGAATGCGATCCTCGTTAGAGGGGGAAAACCTCGGCAGGAATCGGGAAAGGGCGATCTCCACGAGGAGGATAAACTGGTCTCTACGAGAAAGATTGGGAAAATCGTTTCTGAAAGGAGTGAGAATGCGATCCTCGTTAGAGGTATTATTTTAGCTATAGCTTCGTTTGATTTTGCACTATCTGCTTGTTATGCTCCTCACCCTGCATTTGATTCAACAATGTTGTAATCATAGCTAGTATCATTTTTGTAAACTGATTGTGTTAAGATACATCTGCGATTTTATTCTTTGCGTTGACAGAGTAAGTTTCTTTTATATATTTGCATTATGATCTCTGCCCTAGCTAAACTTCGTGTGATGCATGTGTGCGTTGATGCATCGAGTTCCATAAGTGAACTCTGTAATAGATCATCCATCTCTGCCCTGGCGACTGTCTTGAGTGATCTCTATGCCTTTCTCCTTGTGATAGAACATCGATTCTCTGCCTAGCTAATTCAGCCTGATGCATGGATGCGTTACACAGTAGGGTTCCTGAATTCAATAGATCCTGAATCCAACAGATCATTAACCTCTGTCCTTGCCTTTTGATCCCTGCGAACTTGTTGGACTGAGTTTTAAATTCCTACCCACATCGTGTCTCTACATTAGTGCGATCCATTTATTTCATCACATCGCATGCTCTATAGAAAGGATTGGACTCATTGAGTGGAATGGGAAGAAAATCCCTCTTAACCCTTGTGATTCTTTGTTTAGCGGAATCTCTTTTCATTATGATAAATATTTAGTTTTCATACTTGTGCCTAGAACACCCCGGTACAGATCGGAGATCCTTTATGTCTCATAAACTGGGTTAAATTAGTAACTGATTCCGGTACAAATAAGTTATAAGAGGTGGCTGGTGTCCTCTCTATGTTTTTCGCTTATTACAGTTTTCTATCTTTCACCTTATTTAGAGCGTTATATATTTACTGAGTTAAATTTCAGTCACCGATCTCAATACCAATTTGCTTGATAGAGTCGTAGTATATCTCGACTTCCTACTTTTAGATTCATATGATAACGTTATGGATCGATCTCCACAGGCTAAGTTTCGGGTAATTAGTGTGGTAATCGATCTCTGTCAACTGAAGCCACGGAAGTGCACGGTCTCGAGGACCCGATCTCTACTTTTGGTCTTGATCTATGCCTACTGTGTGGTAGGGTGTAATGCAACTTTGAAATTAAAAGAAATTTAATGAACCCCGATACCTTTTCTAGAGTTTTTCTTTATCTAAGTCTTTCTGAACAATCTGGGCGATCTCCCTATAGAGAAGATCGACTTATACTTTTTGTTTTATATATATATATAGTGACTAGGTAGAGCCTAGTGTAGTCCTGATGGCGAATATGGAAAAAGAGTAGCCCGTCTTGAATGGCGGACCCAGAGAAAAAAATCGTAGCCTGTCTTGATGGCGGAGGGAGGAGTCTACAAAAGTGGATAGATTACTCTGGGTAAATGACAGAGTCTTCTCTGCATATAACAAGAAGTAAATCTCTGCCTGGGTTTCAGAACAGAGAGCCGTTTTTCATTTGTTCTCTGCGTTTTTTTTCAAAACAGAGATTTCAGTCTCCTAAATGGTTGCATTTCCTTTTTTTTGGATCGGTGCATAATCACAGAGTTTTTCACATTTTATAATTAAGAATATAGAGATAGATCTCGGTAACCTAAGTTGAGGTTAGTGGTAATGCCAAGGATTGTATGTAATTAAGAATAGACAGATAGGCCTCTTCATTATGTCGATGTTAGTGTTGAATATTAAAACTGCTCTCTATGATGTAGCCTTGGAGTAGATACTATTATTCAGACTTTGCACATTGCAGTGTTGGATTTCGTTTTGTTATTTCTAAGAGTATTTGCAGTTATTTATAAGCTCCTAGTTATGTACTTCCTTGAGGTATCAGGTTAATCCTTTAACACGAAGAAATGTTGCTCCCACAACCCGGCTTATATTGTAACTATAAGTGAACCCTGGATTCGTAAGAATGTATTACTGAAAGATATTTTTAGAGATTCAGTTATTGTGTTGATGTCAACTTGGAAGTCTTGAAAGTACTCTCTACGCAAGAAGCATTGGAGAAGTGGAAGTTGAATATTGCCACAAGTGGGTGGCCAGATGTAATTTTCCTACTTCTGATATTTAATAAATAGTACGACTCTGTTGGTGGACGTAGCCCATAAGTTTTGGGTGAACCACGTATCATATGTGTGTTTATGTTCTGTTTAGTGTGTATGTTGTCGCTCATATGTTATGTTATGTTGTGTGTTTATGTTGGCGTTCATATGGATGATTATGATTATTGGGATTATTTATGTCTTTATACAAGTGTATGTCTCAGAAATCTTGCAGGGATGAATGATATTTCACTGATAGTTACATATTGTCCAAATGATGACCATGTGAGACGTAACTATGGTATGGGTTAAGGCATTTATAGTTTTCACAAATGACCAAGGATGTATTGAAGAGGTTGGAATATTTGATTATTAATTAGTGTACTAGATGATTTAGTCGATTTGTGTATCCATAGTTCATTTTGATTGAAGTAACTTCCCAATTATAGTTTATAGTTGAAATGTTCCTCTTACATGTAATGGCTCCAATCAATATAAAAGAAGATGCATAGATTTTACTTAATGAGAAGTAGATTGACGTTGGATAAAGCGTTGTCAATGACTAACGTTGCATAAGTAAGCCAGGAATAACAATTGCAGGAAAGATACAATTATATGACTATGCTTGCTGAGTAAATTTCTTTGTAACTTTTCGTCTATTCTTGTTTAAAAGATGGTGCACACCTGATTTACTTTCGAGTCATTTCCATATTATCAAATTTTATTAAAAATTCTTTACCAAAGTTTCTAATTCTAACAATAGGTATGTTACATATGGTATCAGAGCATTAGGTTACAACACTAGGACCTAGTGAGCTCAACATGCGATAAGTTAGTATGAAGGTTGTTAAGTTCACTAATCAATTGTTTTGGTTTCATTTTGGTTGCATGGAGGAGAGGAAAATGAATCTCCGAGCTCGACTTCAAGAGCGCAGGTTGCAAACACTCGGGCTTATTGGGCTCAAGAGGGGAAAACAAAAACAAGTTGTCGAGCGAGGAAAGAAACTCCATCGATAAGACGCAAACAAAGGATTTATGTTCCAAAGAATCAGCAAGAGGTAATCGACAAGATGTCTTTTAAATCGCAAGTAAGTATACTCCACTTGTTGAAACATTCTAAAGGAAAAGCATTGTCTATATGTGAGCATTTATATGTTTCCTCCCGAAGTTGAATGATCTTCTATAAATACTAGAGGATGAATATCTCCTCATGCTCTACAATTAGTTTCATTAAAGGATAAGAAAGTATTCTTTAAAAATGATTAAAATAGTTGGAATATGTTCCTATCTTGATCTTGGTGATCTTGTTAATATTTTCTTATACGTTGATCGTAATGATACTAATGAGAATCATAGGAGCATTTGTATGTTCAAAAGTTCATAAACATAATTAGGATTATGTATCTAATGAAAGATGTACATTCATATCTGGTCGATTGATGCCATTGGTAGGGCTTTAGTACATATATAAGTCAAGTCATAGACATTCATCATAGGTACTTGATTGCTTCAATCATATTTATGAGGATAAGAAAAGTTCTAGGCTTGGAAAGGTGACTATACAAAAGAAGATAGGATAGCAAACATATTGAATCATAAGGATTGGATGAATGATGGTTAGGTCATTATGAGAAGGATTGGAAAATTGTCATGAATTACCTAGTTATTGATTTCACGCATTTATGTTGGGACGATTGTATTAAGTATGTACACGAGATTGTAGGATGCAGGGATCCTTATCATGTTAGAAAAATGCATAAATGGTACTAATCCTTTGTTGGAGTAGATGTTAATGTGCAACATCAACATGTTTCCGAAGTGTCGAAAAATGAAGCGAGAGGTTAACCTATTGAACTTCATCATGTAATTGTTTTGTCTTCACCATTGTGTCTAGGAAAAAATGTGTGTCATGACCATACCTCATTTCATCAATTTTTGTTTTGTATGACCCCTTCGACAGACTTGCCAAGTTGTGTCTTATGCGTCGTCATGTCATGCTGGAGTTGAGTTATGGAGATTTTATGTTTCCCGCTCTATGTATCTTCATGTATCGATTTTTATATCATTGCATACAACTCATTGTACTCATCGTTCTCATATTTTTTTTCCCAAAATCAATTTTGTTTGACCTCTTCGGCAGTCAACCAAAGTTTTGACAAGTTAAAGTTTTAGTTTCATCATAGTTAAAGTTCATCAATTTCGCACCCTCTGTTATTTTTTCTATCGTACTCATATGCTAGTATTCTCATCACATCGAAGTCCATAAAGTAAAGGAAATCCCCCAGGGTCCCTCCTAGCTTAGAAATTACCAAAGTCCATTGTTTTTTAAAATAAAAAAAATTCCTCCCTCCCACATTAAAATTCTTGTTTAATTATTTACCCCACATCCCTTCCATTTTCACATAAAAAAACACTTTATCTCTTTTTCCTATTATCATTCCATGAAAACCTTCCCTTTACACTCATGTTTTCCCTTTCCTTTTTTTATTTAAAACTTTCAAATCCCCTACGCTTGCTAAAAGTTCCCAATGAAGAATAATTTTTAAAAATTGAAAAAAACTGCATTTTTCATGAGCCATATTTTAAGCCCCTTATGATATCATAAAGTTTATATAATTTCCCTTCATTTTCCTACCCTCCTTTACTCGAACCTTGCACATCTACAAATCCTTCTTTCATTCCCTTCCATAATAAAAATAAACCATTCTCCCTTTCCAATCCCAAAAGCGGGATTTTGAAAATTAAAAAAAGCTAACTGTTTTTCAAAACAATTTTCACTTCGCAAACATGGAAAAATAAATGTTCATATAGCCATCATGGCCGAGTCCAACATATAATCGTTTTAGGACATGAGCACACAGTACAGTCGGCGAGAGTTAGTAGAGAGAACATTCAGCAGATAGTTTTTGATGAGAGGCACATGGGAGGACTATTGGGCATGTTGAATTTGTTTGGAAAATAATGTTGAAGCCAGTCATCCATGGTAACATCCAATAAACATCCGTTGCAGCATTCAGTGCAACGTACATAGGGGACACTTTACCAAACCCTAACGAGAGAATGCCAAATGCATGAGAGAAGCGGGCATGAGGGGCAGGTGGGATGAGCATAAACACTCATGGTCATGCCTGTATTGCAGTGACAACACACAGGAAATGAGAGATACATGGCATGGACACCCCAACATAAATCACAGAGGAAGCAAAATAAAAAATATCTCGCCACCTATACACGCAGATGATAGAGTGAGGGCGTTACTCGGAAAAACTTCATACGACACAAAGGGAAAAATAAAAACGACATGGTACAGTGAATCTGTCTTCACACCAAAGAGAATGCAGATAGAAACTAGCACTGGCACTGGCACTGGTAGCACCGGCTACACAGTATTGGTACGTAGACCCATGATACATGAGACACACGCAAGCTGAGCCTAACATACCATAGAGGGTAGGAGAGTGGAGTTGGCAGGGGAAAATAGAGAATCACCACGCTGAGAGCATTGTATTGCAAATGCATATTATTCCCAGAATCTCTGCTCAGAAGGTGTGAAGTATGAGGCAGTTTTTTATTATTATTCTCTGTTCCCTGCGAATACATGCTTTCGAGTACCCCTTGATACTAAATTGATGAATGGAAATGAAGCTCCGCTTGTTGGATTTGGTGGCTACAACAATATCTTGCCGCTCGTAAAAGGTAGAGTAAGGAGTCTCCGTATATCATAGAGTCTAGTATTTCAATCGTGCTGAGAATACCAAAGGCCAAAGAACCCATCATACTAAAACCGACAATATTTCATTCAACCAAAAAGATGGAGTTGCAACACAAAATTCTTAATAAGGGCTATTCTTTAGAAGCGCTATTCTTAAGAAGCGCTATTCAGAATATAAAACATGCCGTTCTTTCCAAACCAAATCATCTTGTTATACCTAATCAAATGAAAAAATTGTATGAAACATTGTGTTTCTACTTCTTTCAAAATGTTTTTTCACCAAATTTTTAATGTTTTTTAGTGAAATAATTTCCCTTTAGTTATTAATTAAAAAGTATGATTTAGACATTTATATAATACTATAATAATAATATTCTAATATGATTTAGATATGATCTTATTATTATTAGTATTCCCATATGAAGAGCAAACTATTCATAATACAATTTTTTTAATTAATTTGAAGCTTTTTAATTATATGAATAAATTCAATTTTAGAAATAGAAAATTTTAAATATAATCTCTCCTCTGACGTATTGTTATACAATTTAACCACTCTCAAATTACAACCAGAAAAATTGTACATATTTACATGTTTAACGGTATTGGGCGATGGCCCGTTGTCTATTGAGAGCTGACGCATAATATGAATTCAGTTGTCAACTCCATCTGTTACCATTTTTTATATTTGTTCAACTTGATTACGCACACTAAACAACACGGAATAGGAAAATTTACTCATTATTTACCATTTGAATAAACCCTATTTCTGGGCGCGTTTTGGAGTAGGAAAATTTACTCTTTGTTTATAAGAAGCCGGTACCGCATATTTAGTAACAACACGGAACAGGAGAATTTACTCAATATTTACTATTAAGAAGCTGTAAACAAACCCTATATTTGGGCGGGTTTTGCAGTATGAGTAGCTGGTACCGCATATTTAATAAACAAACCCTATTTTTGGGCGTGTTTTGCTTTACAAATTCTGATAAGATATTTGCTAAATTAATAAACTCAAAGGTTATCATCCAGTTAATGGAACGTCAATGAAAAGTACCCATAAAAAGACGAAGTATCCGTCATTCTCAGCAATCACCGTCTGAGATCCGCCATTATACATCGTTTCGTGGACAAGCAAGTTGAATAGCCGTGCTTCGCCATCATAGTTTGCAGTGGATGCTATTGATACCTTTTATCGTTGATGCAGGAGCATCTGGCTCGATTTGAAACACGTCATAGTTTTGTTTTTTTTATTAAGCCAAAAAGTGATGTAATAGACACCTATGCGGCCTAAGCTGGGTGACACGTGAACCTATTGGTCTTCCAACCAATGTGCTGTAATTTTTTTTGAATCCTCCGCTAGTAAGGCCATTTATGTTTATTAATGGCGGTGGTTGATTTTGAAATCAAGAACCCCGCGGGCTGCTTGAGGGCTCTGTCTTATATCAAAAAGATTTTCATTTTTCATGAACAGGGGAAAAACCAGGAAAAAAAAAACCCCACAGCCGTGGATAGCCTGTGAACTAGCAGACTGCTTAGAACCACAGTAACTCAATCTGTAACTCGATTTAGGGACGGTCCTCTATCTCTGAGGCCGTATATGTAACCAGAATGTTGAACCAAATTTAATGAACAGAGTATTTCGTTTTCTGGCTTGTTTATTTTGTTCCCCAGCACTGATTTCTTTTCATGTGTTTATGAAGCCCGTGTACCTGGGCGTTTATTATGCCAATGTGAATCTCTGCAGGTTATGTTCACATTGAATGTTTGAATGTACATGCTGAAGGCAGGCTCTTGTTGGAGTCTACGAGCTCAAGTTTGCTACAGGTCTGTCTCTGTCCAGGGGTCAAAAGGGGAAGCCCCGTGCGAGTTCAAACCTTGATCACGACGGAGCAGGAGATAGACGGTGGTGCTGACCCCGTTTGGATGAGCATAGGAACAACAGTTTGGGGAAAGGAGAAAAACGTGTCTTCACCTACCATTCCTCAGGGGTTGGCATCAGTTTGGTATCAGAGCCATTGGAAAGGTTCTGTGGAAGATTCGGAGAAGGATTTGCAGGGAAAAAACATGGGAGTGAGAATGCCACCGAGAAGAGAAAGACCACGACCCGAAGTTCCAATTTGGGGACGAGGAAGAAGAAGAGGAGAACCAGTTACGGAGGAGCAAATGAGAAGGCTGGAAGCAAGGATGGCAGCCATGGAAAGGAGAAACCCTGGTATGTTTGATATCAGTGACAATGAGGAAGAAGCACAGGAGGAAGTTGAAGTTCCAAATGAAGAAACCAGAGCATGGAGGATGTTAATGGCAGCCAGCCATAAACCAAGACTAGAAGTCCCGATGTATGAAGGAAGCCTAAATGCAGAAGAATTAATAGATTGGATTGGTACAATGGAGAAATATTTCGACTTTGAAGAGGTAGAAGACAAGAAAAAGGTGAAATATGCAGCTACAAGGTTGAAGGGATATGCATCCATATGGTGGGATGACTTGCAAGCACAGAGAGAAAGACAAGGGAAGAACAAAATCAAGAAGTGGGACAAGATGATGGGTAAGATCAAAAACCAATTTCTGCCCAAGGACTACCAACTAACTCTCATAAGATAGCTGCAAAATTTAAGATAGAGAGGCATGTCAGTTAAAGAATACACCGAAGAATTCTACAAGTTATGTATTAGATCAGGACAAAATCAAACTGATATTGAAAGAGTGGCAAAGTATGTTAATGGGTTGAAGTATGAAATCCAAGATGAGATAAGTTTGCTGAACCTTAGGGCTGTGGAAGAAGCTTACCAAGCAGCCACTAAAGTGGAGGAGAAGTTAGTAAGAAAACAAAATCAGAAAACTAGAGGAAGAGGAAATGCAATGAGAGGTGGATGGTCCTCGAATAGGGGTGGAAGAACTCTAGAATATAGGAATGATGGAGGGTTTCAAAACAGAAATGTGAAGTCTCAAGGATACCAAGATGAGGCCAGAAGCTTAGGTAATCAAAACACTCAGAGAGGTGGATTTAGAGGAGGAAGGTTTAGCACAGCAGGAAGAGGGGAAAATAGAGTTATGAAGTGCTACACATGTGGAGATCCTACACACAAGTCATACAATTGCCCAAAGAACCAGCGAGTTCAAAGAAGTGCACACATTGCAGAAGGTAGAATGGAATCTTATAAGGGAGGACAAAAAGATAATGCAACAGAGGATGGAGAGAGTCTCATGTTGAAGAGAGTACTGGTTAATGCAGAAAAAGAATTGCAGGAGCCACCACAAAGAAAGAGCTTGTTCAGAACTAGATGTAAAACTCAAGGCGAATGCTGCAAAGTTATCATAGACAGCGGGGGCACTGATAACCTAGTCTCTACTCAGATGGTGGAAAAACTAGGATTGAAGAGAATGAAGCATCCTGCACCTTATAAACTTTCTTGGTTGCAGAAGGGACACCAAATCTTAGTGATTGAACAATGTAGGGTTGAATTCCAGATTGGGGATTATAAGGATGAAGTGTTGTGCGACATCATGCCCATGGATGTTTTCCATATACTCCTAGGGAGGCCTTGGCAATATGATAGGAAAGCCATTCATGATGGAAGAAGGAACACCTATTCTGTGGAGAGGGATGGAGAAAGACAGAATTTGTTACCATTGCAGCCAGATAAGGTTCAAGGGGCAGCAGAACCTAAAGTGTTGATGATGAGTGGAAAGGAGCTATTGCAAGAAGTTCAGAAGGAGGAAGAAATGCACTTTGCCATTGTTGGCAAGCCCAAGGTAATCTCAAATACCCCAGCAATAGATGAACCGCCTCTAGAGATTAAAGATATGCTTGATGAATTTGAAGAAAATGTTGTAGATGAATTGCCTAATAAGCTACCACCAGTTAGAAGTGTCAGTCATCACATTGATTTGATACCAGGAGCAAGCCTACCTAACAAAGCAGCATATAGGTTGACACCACAAGAAAATGAAGAAGTTAAAAATCAGGTTCAAGAATTGTTAGAGAAGGGTTTGGTGAAGGAGAGCTTAATCCCATGTGCAGTACCTACTGTACTCAGCAAGAGGAAGGATGGAGGATGGAGAATGTGCACCGACTCCAGAGCTATCAACAAAATAACAATCAGGTACAGATTTCCTTTGCCTAGAATCGATGATTTAATGGACTGTTTAAGTGGAGCAAAGTATTTTACTAAGTTAGATTTGAAGAGTGGGTACCATCAGATTAGGATTAGGGAGGGAGATGAGTGGAAAACAACATTTAAAACCAATGATGGGTTGTATGAGTGGTTAGTTATGCCTTTTGGGCTTACTAACGCACCTAGTACTTTTATGAGGTTGATGAATGAAGTCCTAAAAGATTTCACGGGGAAGTTTGTAATCGTGTACCTAGATGACATATTAATTTTCAGTCAAAGTAAAGAGGAACACTTGAAGCATCTTAGATTGGTATTGGAGACTTTACATAGAGAGAAGTTGCTGATAAATTTGAAGAAGTGTAGTTTTATGCAGACAGAATTGGTGTATTTGGGATTTGTGATCTCAGGAAATGGACTAAGAATGGACCCGGAGAAAGTGCAGGCTATCTTGGATTGGCCTGCTCCAAGTAGTGTATTTGAGGTAAGGAGTTTCCATGGTTTGGCAAATTTTTACAGGAAATTTATAAGGAATTTAAGTCAGATAAGTGCACCTATTGTAGATACCATCAAAGGAAATAGGAAGCCATTTAAGTGGACGGAGGAAGCAGATAGAAATTTTAAAGTGCTGAAAAGGAAGGTTACTGAACAACCAGTGTTAGCTTTGCCTAATTTTGATAAGGTTTTTCAAGTTGAAACCGATGCTAGTGGAACTGCCATAGGAGCTATCCTAACCCAGGAGGAGAGACCCATAGCATATTTCAGCGAGAAGTTAAATGAAGCTAAACAGAAATATTCTTCTTATGATAAAGAATTGTACGCTGTTGTTCAATCAATGAAGAAATGGAGACATTACCTTATGCCTAGGGAATTTGTTTTATATTCTGATAATCATGCGCTGCAGTTCATTAACAGTCAGCCTAAGTTGAACCAAAGACATGCAAAATGGGTGGAGTTAATGAAGAATTTCACATTTGTAATCAAGCACACCAGTGGAAAGTCAAATAGAGTTGCGGACGCTCTAAGGAGAGTTAATCTGCTGTTAGAAGAGGTTAAAGTGAGCATTGTGGGATTTGAAGACATGAGGGAGGCCTATAAAGAAGATGAGGACTTTAAGGATATTTATGCAACTTGTGCAATCCCTATTACTTGTAATAGAAGTCAATGGCTGGAGTATACCTTGCAAGAGGGTCTGTTGTTCAAAAACAGTAAGTTATGTATCCCAAATTGTTCGGTAAGAGAGAATATAATCAAGGAGAAGCATAGTGGCAGCCTAGCTGGTCACTTTGGAGGGGATACGACATTAGCCCAAGTAAATGCATTTTATTATTGGCCAGGTATGAGGAAGGACATCAAGAAGTTTGTGGAAAGATGTAGAGAATGCCAGCATGCAAAGGGAGGAAAACAGAATACAGGATTGTATCAGCCTTTGCCCATTCCTGACATGCCATGGGATGCGGTTAGCATGGATTTTATTTTAGGACTGCCAAGAACTCAGAGAGGAAATGATTCAATTTATGTTGTGGTTGATAGATTCTCTAAGATGGCGCATTTCATTGCTTATAAGAAAACTATTGATGCTACCAATGTTGCAAACATGTTCTTTTCTGAAGTTGTTAGATTGCATGGCTTACCATTAAGTATCATGTTACATAGGGATGTAAAGCTTGTGGGCCACTTCTGGAGGACATTATGGAAGAAATTGGGGACAAAGCTGGATTTTAGTTTAGCCTACCACCCACAGACAGATGGGCAGACAGAGGTAGTTAATAGGAGTCTTGGAAACATCTTAAGAAGTCTAGTGTATGAACATCCTAAGCAATGCGACTTGGCTCTTGCCCAAGCTAAGTTTTCCTATAACGACTCACCTAATAGAAGTACTGGAAGGAGCCCGTTTCAAATTGTTTATGGGATGCACCCAAGAGGTGTATATGAGCTTAGAAATCTGGAGAAGCAAGAGTTTAGAAGTTCAGATGGGGAGGATTTTGCATTTGCAATGCACAAATTACAGGAGAATGTTAAAAGAAAGATGGAGGAAAGTGTAAGCAGGTATAAGCAGAAAGCTGATGAGAGGAGAAGGGAAGTAAATTTCCAAGTGGGAGATATGGTGATGGCTTACTTGAAGAAAGAAAGATTCCCAAGGGGAACTTACAACAAACTGAAGCTCAGGAAGGTTGGACCTTGCAAAATCTTAAGGAAATTCTCTGCTAATGCATATGAGATTGATCTACCATCTGGGTATGGTATATCACCTATTTTCAATGTTGCAGATTTGTCTCTTTTTAAAGAAGCAGGAGAACAGGATGAGGAACGAGGACTTCCAGCTAGTGATGGACAGGCTGTGGATTGGAAAGAACAACTGCCTCAGCTGGAGCCGCCACAAGTTGAAGCTGTACTGGACAAGAAAGTTACAAAAAAGACCAGAAGCAGGACCTATTATCAGTATTTAGTGAAGTGGAAAGGGTAGCCTGTTGAGGATGTTGTATGGATGACAGAAGCAAAGGTTCACCAGCACAGGACAGACCCTGAAGAACATGTGAAGAACTTCATTTTCTCCCCTCGGGAGGATGATGCAGGAGCATCTCGCTTGATTTGAAACACGTCATAGTTTTGTTTTTTTTATTAAGACAAAAAGTGATGTAATAGACACCTATGCGGCCTAAGCTGGGTGAGACGTGAACCTATTGGTCTTCCAACCAATGTGCTGTAATTTTTTTTGAATCCTCCGCTAGTAAGGCCATTTATGTTTATTAATGGAGGTGGTTGATTTTGAAATCAAGAACCCCGCGGGCTGCTTGAGGGCTCTGTCTGATATATCAAAAAGATTTTCATTTTTCATCAGCAGGGGAAAAACTGGGAAAAAAAAAACCCCACAGCCGTGGATAGCCTGTGAGCTAGTAGACTCCTCAGAACCACAGTAACTCAATCTGTAACTCGATTTGGGGACGGTCCTCTATCTCTGAGGTCGTATATGTAACCAGAATGTTGAACCAAATTTAATGAACAGAGTATTTCGTTTTCTGGCTTGTTTATTTTGTTCCCCAGAACTGATTTCTTTTCATGTGTTTATGAAGCCCGTGTACCTGGGTGTTTATTATGCCAATGTGAATCTCTGCAGGTTATGTTCACGTTGAATGTTTGAATGTACATGCTGAAGGCAGGCTCTTGTTGGAGTCTACGAGCTCAAGTTTGCTGCAGGTTTGTCTCTGTCCAGGGGTCGAAAGGGGAAGCCCTGTGCGAGTTCAAATCTTGATCACGACCGAGTAGGAGATAGACGGTGGTGTTGACCCCGTTTGGGTGCAGAGAGCATAGGAAAAACAGTTTGGGGAAAGGAGAAAAACGTGTCTTCACCTGCCAATCCTCAGGGGTTGGCATCAATCATTTTTTATTATTTATATTTCTGGACTTACTTTGAGGAGATCTCCGCGTCTACAGTGCGATAAACAAAAAACAAAAAATTGTTTTAGTATACTATGGCTATCCTAAGTCATCAGCAGAATGTGGATGAACCCCACAAAAGTTTGACCTTTCTGCTCTGTAATGAGGAACGTGATTTCTTAATCAGCAAAAATGGACAGCAGGTATGATTGTGATACTTGTATAAACACTCTTTACTATCATTCTTTTTCTTAGAAAACTGCATTCATGAATTGATTTCGAAGGCCTAGAGAATGTATCATGCATGAATTGTCATATAACAATACATGTATCGAATTGTGCTATAAAATTTCATGTGATCATTAGGTGTATTAAGGGTTTTCTGAGTAGGGATAGCTCAAGTGTTTTTATGGAAGTTATGAAATTGGTTATGAATAAAATGATGGTTGGTGTTTCTCAATTTTGACGAAAAAAATGCTTGCTTTACAACTCAGTGCTACTTGTTTATTTGTTTTGATTCTTGTAACAGGTACTGATATCCAAGCTTGTGGGCAAGATAGTTGCTCTGTATTTCTCTGCCAATTGGTGTGCCCCTTGCCGAGTTTTCACTCCAATCCTTGTACACGCATACAATGAGCTCAAGAAAAGAGGAAAAGCATCGTTTGAGATTGTTTTCATATCCGGCGACGGAGATCAAAATTCTTTCGAAGACTACTACTCAACCATGCCATGGTTGGCGCTTCCATATGGAGATACAAGAAGGGATCATCTCAACTAGCTTTTCCATATTCAAACCATCCCATCCTTGATTGTGATTGCTCCAGATGGGAAAACTGTGACAGTTGATGCGAGAAGGGCAGTGTCCAAACCTCTGTTGCTCATCTTGCAAGGATGCATGAAAAGAGATGGAGTTGGGGTTATTGGAGGAGATGCTTGAGGAATTCTCGTAGAAGGATGTGATGCTCAAGGAATTCATTACTTTTTTTCAAACCCATGGTTGATGGTTTTAACTAAACTTTATTAGGTGGCCATATGTTTTGTTTTCCATGTGAACTATGGTTCTATATATAGGTTTTATTCTACTTTAAATCGGCTTATGCTCTAATACCATTCGTTATGATTATGAGAACATGCTATATAATAAATCTCTACAACAATGCTTTATATCTTTGATAGTGAAGTCAAAAATGGAGAAGAAGATAAGGCTTGGCTCTTTGAGATGAAGAAGTATTTTATTATGTACAATTATTTCATCTTTATTAAAGGAAAAATGGTCATCTTCAATATAGTTATAAAGGCTAATATTTGGTGGCAGGACTTAAAAAGAGCAAAGAGAATTAATTATGTAAAAGTAAGTTGGAATTTGTTTTAAAATGAATTTAAAAGAGAATAGCTCTCATAATATTACTATGAGAGAAAGGAGAAGAATTTTTATGAGCTAAGACTTAGCTGAACTAAGAAAAACCTAAAATTCACAGATTTCTAGGTTGCTTACCTAACTTTTATAATGACAAACTAGAGTTTGATGAACCGAAAAATTTATATGAAGGAATGAGGAAGGCCTGTTAGAACAATATCACCATAATATGCATGCCATGAACCTTCATGTTGTTCTACCTACTGTTATTTGGACTTCTAGTGCCTAGTATAGTGCCTTGGACCATGATTTATCCACATTTGACCACCTTAGACTAGTAATATATCCGTGAAGCGTTGTTTGTCCACTTATCCACTCATTTCCATAATTTTATGAGTCAATGTGCCCCACTAACTTGCATTTATGTGAGAGTTATTGCATTTCCTTGTTTTAAGGAGATGGAGTGCGCTCTCTTAATTATTTGTTCAACTTGTACATTAATGGCCACTACTTAGCGAACTACAACTCTTAATGGTACATTTCACACTATTTGACTAGCCTAGCCTACTCATGGCCCATCTATGTTCATTGAAAATTATTATGGCCCAATATATGAGTTACACTTGGGCTCATGTCATTGATGGGTGAATTGGTCCAATCTATGCCTCATTATTGTGAGCTACTCAACTTGCCACTAAGCCTCTCGATTTTGTCTCTTGAGAGCATATATATATTGTACTCGTGTTAATGAATAATACCAAAGTAGAATTATTCCCACGGGAGCGATTTTCCTCTAGTGTTTCATTCAATATTTCTTCTATATTCTTGTTATCTCTTTGTGCAAATAATTCTATGTGAGATTGTGTTTGTTATCTAGATCTAGGTTGGATTGTCAAATGTATCAGAACCTAGTGTTGTGATTGTTGTGCAATCTAAATTCTAATAAGGCCAAATTAACCTATGATCAATCTAAGAGTAAGAATGAAAATCCTTATAAGAAAAGAGATGGAAGTAATTTTAAGAGAAGAGTACTCAAACCTTTCAATAAGCATAAGAGTTTCCATAGAAATACTTTTAATTATAAACAACAAACAATAAAAACTCATTATAAACCACCAATGAGAACTGCTGAGTATAAAGATAATCTCTTTAATAAAAATAAAAAAGAAATAAAAAGAGAACCTTTGTAGTGTTGGGGCTAGGAAATTATCTGCTTTGCAATTGAAAAAGAGTGCTAGGAAACGATGTAGGTTGGTTTTTGTAAACATCATGGACACTAATGATGATAAACCAAAACCTAGTTTAGAGGATTTTTCTCTTTTAAATGAATTTAAAGATGTTTTCCCAAAAGAGATACGTGTACTACCTCCAAGGAGGGATATCAACTTTACCATTGAGTTGGTTCCAGGAGTAGTACCTACCTCAAAGGATCCTTATCGAATCAACACACCTGATTTGGTGGAATTAAAATTACAATTGCAACAATTAATAAATAAGGAATATATAAGACCAAGTGTGTCTCTACAGGGAGCACCAGTTTTGTTTGTTAAAAAGAAAGATTGTACACTAAGGCTGTGCATTGATTACAAACAATTAAATAAAATGAGAAATAAAAATGGATACCCTCTCCCCTGCATTGATGACATGTTTGATCAAGTACGGGGAGTAGTGGTATTATCTAAAATTGAATTAAGGTCTCGGTACCATTAAGTAAGAATTAAGGATGAGGATGTTCATAAAATAGCTTTTACAACGAGGTATGGGCATAACGAGTTCTTGGTTGTACTATTTGGCTTGACCAATGCTCCAACCACGTTCATGTGTTTAATGAAAATCATTCTCCATAAGTACTTAGATAACTTTGTAATAGTATTTATGGATGACATCTTAATATATTCTAAAAATGAAGAAGAGCTTAAAGAACACTTAAAGTTAGTCTTACAAACCCTAAGAGAACATAAAATTTATGCGAAGTTTAATAAATGTGATTTCTTTTAAGATAAAATTCAATACCTAGGTCATGTAATATCTAAAAAAGACATTTATGTAGACCCAGATAAAATAAAGACAATCATTGATTGGCCAACTCCTAAGGATGTAACTAGGACTCAATCATTTCTGGGAATCACAGTTTACTACCGTAAGATTATTGAGGGGTTCTCTAGAATTGCTTACCCAATAACTTCACTTCAAAAGAAAGGAACTAAATTCATATGGTCTAATAAATGTCAAGAAAGCTTTGAAGAGATTAAACACTTGTTGACCACTGCACTTATTCTAAGAATAATGGATCTGTACCAGGACTTCGTTGTATGTACGTATGATTTCTTAGAAGGATTAGGTGGTGTGCTATTGTAAGAAGATTATGTAATAATCTATGAGTCAAGAAAACTTAAAAAAAATGAACGTAACTATGCGACACATGACTTAGAACTAGCTGCTATAATGCATTCATTAAGGATGTGGAGACATACTTAATAGGAATAAAATTCACTTTAATGTCCAATAATATAAGCTTAAAATAATTATTTGATCAACAAAGTTTAAATGCTCATCAAGCAAGGTGGTTATCCTTCTTGAGTGAGTATGATTTTGAAATTAAACACATTAAAGGAAAATAGAACAAAGTGGTAGATGCTCTGAGTAAGAATGAAATTCCACATTGTTCGACTGTTTTTAGCAGTTATAAGACAAAGAATGAAGATTTGATAAAAGATGCAGCTAAAAATGATGAAGAAAACCTAAAAATTAACGAACAATTGGAAAATGATGTAAATGGAAACGAATTCTCATCTTACTCCATAAGGTCAAAATACTTGTTAGTATATAAAAATTGATTTTATATATTCATAAGAAGTTAATAAATTAATCATGAATGAGTTACATAAGAAACCTTATTCTGGACATCTGGGATACCAAAAGATGATAACAAAACTAAGAAGAAGTTATTATTGTCCTAACATGAAGAATGATGCTGCAAATTACTTAGCTAGATGCATTAAATGTCAACAACTAAAAACAGAACATCAACATCATGTCGCTTTACTTCAATCCTTACCTATTCTAGAATGGAAGTAAGTGATAATAAGCATGGACTTTATAACAAGATTACCTAAAACAAAGAAACAACATGACTCAATAATGGTAGTTGTTGGTAAGTTAAGTAAATTTGCACACTTCATACTTGTGAAATCCACTTTTAAAGCCATTAACATAGCTGATATTTTTATGAAAGAAATATTATGTTTGCATGGTATCCCAAAAGTTGTGATTTCTAATAGAGATGCAAAATTTACAAGTAAATTTTGGAAATCCTTGTTTAAAGGTCTAGATACACAACTGAATTTTAGTATTTCTTATCATCTTCAAACAGATGGAAAAACTGAAAGAACTTATCAAGTGTTAGAAGATATGATGTGAATGTATGTAATGGATAAATTAGGTAAATGGTAAGAATATTTTTATTTAGTAGTATTTTCGTATAATAATGGGTATCAAGCTTCATTAAAAATGATTCCATTTGAAGTCTTATATGGTCAAAAATAACACACTCATTTGTCTTGGGATAACCCCGTTGACAGGATTTTTCTAGGACCTGACATGTTAAGGAGGTGCAATAGATAGTGAAAGAGGTGCAACAAAACTTAAAGGTTTCCCAGGATTAGCGGAAGAGTTATGTGGATTTAAAAATAACTCCAAGAGATTTCAACATTGGTGATCATGTATATCTAAAGGTAAAGTCGAAGGAGAGTGCCTTGAGCTTTGGAAGGTGTTCCAAACTGGCACCTAGGTATTGTGGACCTTTCGAAGTGTTAGCTAAGATAGGTATGGTATCATATCGTCTTGCACTTCCCCCTAATATAAAATTTAATGATGTATTTCATGTTTCATTATTAAAAAAATATGTGCATGATGATACTCATGTAATTGACTGGAATGTGATTCAGGTAGAACCCGAGGGAGAGTTCTAGACTGAACCTTTCCGCATCATAGACAAGAAGGAATGTATGTTACGTAATCGATCCATCGTTCAAATAAAAGTGCAATGGAATCACTTCATCCCTGAAGAAGCAACTTAGGAAATGAAGGATAAACTATGAGAGGCATATCCCTCCATGTTCCAGAATGAGCAAGAAAGCTCAAAATAAAGAACACTGAGGACGGTGTTAAGAATAAGGAGGGGAGAAATGTGATACACCAAAACATTATTAGTTATTTCTGAATTATTATTTGTAACAATTACTTTTATGTAAGAGTTATTTAAAACTCAAAAACAAAAATTGACACTTTGCACAACAAACTGTTTTTTATAATTAAATAAAAGAAATGACCTTGGATAGTTCAGCTAAATGAGGGGACAACACCATGGCATAGAGAACATATGTAAGAAAGCAAGAGAGATCTTTACCAATAAAATCCAATATAAAACTCAACAACTAGACAATATCCTAAATCATAGGGATTTGTGGATGGATTGGAGATTTGATTGGGATGGCACAAGACCTCGGAAAAACTATATATAATAGTGCACTAAGATAACATGGGACGACGTGTTGTGTATAGAAGAGCTGTTGAGTGTTCTCTCTTTTCATAAACCCATCATTGCTTGTTACAGACTCTTAGAGAGAGAGAGAGAGTCGTGGAAGTGAATGCTTAGCGATCAAGTGCATAGTGATGATCTAGCTTGGGGGTGGAGGTAGGAAAACAGTTGAGTTGCTCTATACTATCGTTGGGAGGAGCTCATTCTCCAAGGATCTATTTTCATTTTCTCAATTAATTATGATTTATCTTATGGGTAATTTATGGTGATAATGGTGTATTACAGGGTAGTTTGTTTTAAATATAAGAGAGCTATGTGATATTGGCGTACATGGTTCTCATATGTCTGTCATGCATAATTATATTTGAGTATGGCGACATTGAGTGGATTCGTTGTTTAACTAACATAAATAATAAAATAATATGGGTACACATATTTGGAGATATTTGTGTTTTTATGTTATTCTCGTTTTATGAAGCGCTATGTATTGGATCCATGTTTAGACTTGAATGGAACCAGTATATAGTATTTTCCTTTATGCAGTTGATTTTGGATCCGTTCACTTAATTGGGAAATGACCGGGTACATGGTCTTTTTTTGTCTTTTAGACTATAAACCATACTTATCTTCTCAATGGCGAAATTTTTATCTTCTTTAAATCGTCTGTGCGTTAGTCAAACTAAGGAATCGTATCACCCTTTCTAACAATAACTAATGCAAGATAGGAGTTTTGTCAAGTAGGAGTTATGATTGTTTTTACGATCGATTTAATGATTAAACTTTCAATTACGTTCTCGCCATGCTTTAGTAAGAAGTGTTCAAACCTCTCGAGTTTAATTACAATTTTTTTTTTTTTTGACCATGGGAATGGCAACCTCCCAAGGGGTATATCCAACAGCCTGCAAATTAGATATACCAGAAACTTGTGACTCAGCAGGGGCCGAGACGTCTCGAGACCCTTTATCCCAAGGGAGAGCCTCTATCCGAGGGGTCGCCTACCCTTCGAGCCTTGTCACAGCAAGCCAATGAGCAACCCTACCCCCGCCGGTTTTGAACCTGTGACCTCCTCAGAGATAACACATGTTCTTAACCATTAGGCCCACTTAGTTTAACTACAATTTTAATCCATACTTATCTGCCTTACTAAGTTGACGTATCCTTATGATCTGGCCATGAGATATCCAACTCAGGGGTTGGTATTAAATAGATAAACATACAACCTATCATTACTCGTAAAAGCTTCTAGTGGTTGTCTGTTGACGATTTATAGCGATCCTCTAATGGATAGAACCGTTATGTACAGAGTCGTGTTTTGACTTGACCCCGATCTGGAAATCTATGATTCGGATTATGATTTAGGTGGGTATAAAAGTCCCAATCTTGTATACTTGTATGTTGTCCTTACTTTACTTTTACATAGTGGTTAAAGAAATATGTATAAACCTTGTTCATCATAGGAAGAAAATAGTTAAGGAAGACCATGAGTATTTTTGTATGCTTAGACTTTTGGGGTTAAATAAAATTTTGGGTAAAAAACGGGGGCATCCTCATAGTTTTCTAAAAGTCAATTAGAAAACATTATATATATATATATATGTGGGTAGCTTTGTTGACATCTAATTTTGATGGTAATGATAGGAGTATGAATTACCAATGTTATTCATGTTGATGATATAAAACAATAAAGTATGAAGTTTATTTTTATGAGTAATTATATTCTTATTAAAGATTTGCATGTGAATAATATATGTAGGAATTTGAAAGAATGATACTTGGCATGTATCAAGTAGATTTAAAAAGTTCATGGAAATTCTAAAATGTAAGTTAAGCTTTTCATCAATCTCAAGGAAGTTGTTAAAAGATTTGTTTTGTAAAAAAAATTAATTTGTATAATTACTATGTTTTGGATAAAATTGGTATCTTTATTGAAAAATCCATGAAGTAACTATTTTCAAAGTAGGCCATTATAAAGTATAGTATATTAGAGATATTATAGAGGGACATCATGCTTTTGAATTGCCCTTTTTACACGGAGGACCTATGCTCAACCCCCCAAGGAGGACCTATTCTAGGAATATGCTGGCGTTGGACATATAACTACCTTTGCCCCTTTTAATGGACTTGTGTAATATCATGCTTTTCAAAATGTGCATACTTTCCATCTCAGTGAGTATTGTGAGATTTGTAAAACATACAGGCACACCCCCTAGGCGCTGTCCTATTTAAAATAAGTATTCTTCCATCCTCAATACCATGTACTATTAATTTTGTGGTAACTCAACCCACAACACAGATCAATGTAGGGCCTTGGATGCTTTAGGAGTTATTACAATTGTATGGAATCCAACATCGTTCCAAGGGGAGAAAATTGATCCTTGATATTGAAGGTGGGAAAAAATTGTGATTCCAAAGCATAAAAAGAAACCAAAAATTTCTATCTTTGGACAAATATTGCTAAAAAAGAATGAAAACCACTTCCTAAAAGGCTAGTAGGACTCTTAGGACAAGAATTTAGTGATCGAGATGCTTGAGGTTGGCACTTTTCTTCCCAAAGTAAATCTCTCTTCTTGAAATGTGTCCTTGCTTTTGTATCCAACAACTCATGGACTTATTGGCAGGAATCATGTTTTAACGCATGAAAGGGAGGATCGTGGGTGGAGCACGAGAGGGTTTAGGGTTTGACTATTTTCAGGATGGAGACATGTGGAAGGGGCCGATCCCCCTCCTCGAAGAGTCGGCAGGAAACCCCTTCTACTGAGCCAACAAAGAACACCAAGGAGGGGGCGCTGGAGGGAGTGGAAGGGGAGATCGGAAGCAGTAGGGAAAAACATGGAACGGGGAAAAGGCAAGGTGGATGCTTTCCTAGATCAACAGTGATCCCATCGCTCTAGATCCGTTTGGAGAACCTTCGGGAGACGGTAGAACAATGGAAAGAAAAATATTTGATCGGAAAATTCATCGTGATCTATGTTGGGTAAAATTATCACTAGTTAATTTACCTTCAATTAATTGTCAACCAGGGTACGTATACTTTGAGCTGCCACAATATATGTGCGGGCAAGGCAGTTTTAATGCTCATGCTAATAGAAATGCTAATCTACTTCAAACAAAGCAATGAAATAGATGCAACTATTACTATCCTGGATGATCTATACTAAGAACTCCTAAATCTGTTATAAAGAAACATAAATCAATTTGCCTACAGCAACCTATAGCAAAAGGTAACTACAGTAATCTTTGAAACAACCCTAATCTCTCAAAGAAATCCTGACTACAGCAATCTCTTAAAGAAATTACCAGTCTCTACAGCAATCTTAATGCTACAGTAACTAAAGTTTACTTTCAAAACAATCAACCTGTCAAATGCACATGCTCAATTGATCTCAATATATCTAAATTCCAATTAGTAACTCTGCCAAGTATAATACTTCAATCCACACAAACACTACTGGAATCACTGCTGAGATAAAACCTGTTAACTTGTTCACAAGCAGTCCATCAAAGGCAGGTTGGTTTACTGCTGCTGTCTAGATATACCATGCTTGTGTTTTGTGTATATAAATGCACATAACAGAATGTTGGAATTTTCAGAAAATGCTCACCATCGAATAATAGAACTGTTCAGGAAGGATTCATAAAATATATATTATGAAGCTTAGCGCTGTAAACTATAACTCTTTCCCTTCGTTCAATGCCAAATTCCAACTCCTATCTAGTCATTAATAAACCCTAGATGTTTGGTAAATCAACAGATTCAAACCTTTTGCTATTGCAATTCTTTTTAATCCACACTCTACAATGCAAGAATACCCTATAGTTCTGCAAGCTCAATAATCGAAAGCATGGCTGTATTCACCAGTTACTCTAGTGCTACAGCAAAAAAAAAGGAAATACAAAATACAATCTATTCTTTATGAAATTGATTCTACAGCACTAAAATCAAGTTCACTACCAATTTGCCAATATCACTATTCATACTGGAAATCAAAAGGAAAATTGAAATACACACCATTTCTCCATCTATACTACAGTTTTGCAAATTCGATAACAAGAGGGATTATAAATCAATCCTGTAACCATTCGATGATCACTTCAATACTAGTGGTAAAGGAAAGGTAAAACTTCAATCTACTAGCAATCTCACTAAATCGATTCTATAATGGATCCAATCAAAACTATCACACATTTCATCACTACCTTAACCATTAATAAACAACTTATATTAAAAACCAAGGAAGATCTTAACTACAGATCACTCTTCAGTCTATTCTCTGCGCTAAATCAAAATGAAAATGCAATTAATTAATAACCTGCAGGCATGCATTCTATTTCCACTCACAGATAAGCAAAACCATCACTATTCCATAAAACACTGCCAAAAGAAGAAACCATTACATCTATTACTGTAAAATGCACAATGCTAGAATACCAAGGCTAGGTGTTGAAGGGGGCCCTGCCCTCAACGCCTTCCAGTCTTAAAATCAAAACCTTAAAGGAGATAAACGCAGATTTTATTGATGAAATAAAGTGTTACAGTCTTCTTCTCCCCGTATATCTCCTTCTCTAGCTTTATTTATACATGAACAGATGGACAAGATCCATCCCAAAATTCAGAAATTTGAGCAACTACCCAGAAAACGACCAACACCAAATCTGGCAAAACCACGTCTGTTCCGGAAGGTATTTCTCCACATTCGTTCAGAAATTCTGAAAACTGCCCGCGGGTAGGGGTAAATGGGGCCATTTGTGAAGTGGGTTTCGAACCGTTTTGAAAAATTCCCAACCGTTTGTTTAGAAATTGAGCCCGAAATCAGGGTCCTGATCAAGGACGGAAATGCCATTTTCAGCAAATGACATCCTCAGAACAGCACTGGATAACTGCACCTGCGTCCTGGAAGAGATTGGAAATCAAACAAGATGTTATCTTGAGCAATAAAATCCCCCAAATCTCTAGTTCAGCCAACATAGATCTTCTTTGGAGCGCCGGGACAAGCATTGGGCCAAATAACCAAAAGACTCCTGCATAAAAGAAATAAAGACTCATTAATTGACCCATTATTAAATGAAAACTAAAGGTTCCATTATATACATAAAACAAAGCAAAATAATAAATAAACAATTAAAAAGTCACTTACCAAAGCTCCTAGCAATGTTGCTCTTCAACAGGCATAACCATGCACAAAACAACACTAAATAAAGCTGATGATTACTTGGTTTCATGAGACTTAAACTAGAAAATATTGTGCTGAACAGTCAAAATAGGAGGCCAACATCTCCCCCAGACTGAAGATCTTGCATGACCCTATGCAAGAAAGTTTCAGACAAACAAAATTTGAAACTCATAATAGATGATCAAGCCTTGGCTCAAACTCTAGAAACTGAGGCTGAAGTGCCTAACATACTCCTGTAATTTCTTTGTCAACTTAAAATTTCTCTGCCTGAAGTAATCAATTCCCTGAGCTGAAGCATCCGACCTATGAGATTTAGCAGACTTTGGACCTGATTTGGAAGGTGATGCTTTAGCAGATTTTAAACTAGATTTTGAAGGTGTTGCTGGCAACAAAGGCTCATTGGCATTGAAGAATGATGATGAGAGCCATGGGAATCAGAGTTATCATGGGCAGAAGAAGTAGTGGATGAGAACAATTCAACATGTACAGGCTCCTTACCTTTGGATTCCCTTTTTCCCTCTTTAACAGCCATGCTGCAGGTAAATCTTCGATTGGGTGAAGCAAACAAATTTTCATGACCCTTTTCTCCCCCAGACTGAGAGCTTACATGCTGCCCCTTAGATACTGGAGACTTCTTAGTATGAGATGGGCCAACTTTCTTACAACTCTTAACAACTGGTTCCTGAGGATGAATGACTTAATGTTCAGAAATATTTACAGAGGAGGCTTTATCCACTAAATCAGGAATACAAGGCTCACATGGTTCATTCCCCATAGAAGATTTAAGATGAGAATTAAACAGCTCATATACAAATTGCTCCCATACCCAATCCTTTTTCTTTAACTCGGCTAGAATAAGCATCGTGGAAAACAGGAGAAGGAATGACAACAAACTAACAGAGATCAGACAGTCAATTCGAAGACAATGGAGAACTGCATCAATCTTTCTCTTGCTGGCGATGGGGAAAACTGGATACAACCTGAAATAATAATGACAAAGAGTGGTAATGATAGAGGCAGACATGGTAAAAGAAATCATTTCGAGCTATGGCACATGCTGCCCACGTTGCAGTGAATTATGCCCATATTATAACACGTTTTGAGTAACCACAACCTCATGACGCTTAAAAACCCCAATTGCAATATATCAATGTTATGATTTTTGTTTAAAAGTGACATATTGATAACATAAAATAAAGGATTGCTGAAGGTTAATGTCATAAAATGAAATTCAAGAAACAGTGGGGTGCCAACTATATAAATGATAAGGTTATCATACAATGCCACCATTTATCAAACTTGATATTAAAGGCAAAAGCACTTGGTTAATAATAATAACGCTTAATTTGTAAGACTTATCCCAACATTCATCATTCATTACCTTTATCATGTAACATGCCCATTTCCAAATTTTTATTCCGGTACCCCATCCGGCACTTCGGCCAGTCTAATATACAAAGGTATTTTCAAGCAGACAGGAGTGAAAAATGATTACCAGCAGGATGATGATGTTATCAGCAAGGGCAAATAACTGTCTTTCTTCAAAATGTCCAACTTTTGTGAGTTAAAAAGACAATTAAAACTGCCTGAAAAATCAAATAACTGCCTAAAAAATTAAATAACTGCCTGAAAAATTAAATAACTGCCTGAAATTTTTTTATCAGCAGGCTCCTTGCACAGTTACCATTATTCAGTGGTTGCGTCCTTAGCTGTAAAGTGTTTGAATCGTGAGTCAAACAACAGATCCTATCACCTTCTTCAAAAATTTTCTTCTTCAACAATTTGTCATGGCATTTAGTCCTCTGATTCTGTATTAAATCAATTCATGGACAGCATCTTGTTTAATTTCATCAAGCCCATTAATTGCATCAACCTCTGCTCCTTAGCTTCATTTAAATTCAGGCTCAATTGTGCAGCAGTACGAAAGGGCTTCACCTCAGTTCAAGGTTGCTGCTTCACCTGATCAAACAGGAAACTGAGCTGAGTGATGAAACCAATTTTTATTAACAATACAAAAAAAAACAAAAGTAACTACAATTCACAAACTGTCAACCTTACTCCTATATTCCACACCTCAATCATAACATAGACTTCATTCTCATCATTCATATAGAACTTTTTTCACCAAGACATGTGTCATAAGACAAGAGGAATACTAACAGAAGCTAATGGGGTGTTGGTCCACTTTGACTCAGCTTCACACAGGACAGTTTGAGTAGTGCCAAAAACCAGTTCAGCTGTGTTCAGGACTCAGAAAATATCAGGCATAAACCCCTTTTTTCACAAGAATCAGGTAACCAAAATTCAGAGCAGTTGGAGATGATTATCAACTGGCTATCAACTGACTTTTTCAAACAGTTTCTTTAAATTTTATTTAACCACCCTCATGACCTCTCTTTTACCCTTACATAGGTTCATTGTTCATACAGACAAGTATAGATGAGGCTTTTAAAAAGAGATATTAGAGTCAGAACCCACTGCCAGCGAGCCTGTTCAGTACTCCGGTGGGGTAACTGTAACATCTAAGAAGCTTCTTCCCCAGGCAGATGCCCCATTGCCAACAGGCCCGTTCAGTACCCTGATGGGTTTGCCTGTTTATACCACAGGTCGGTACCCGCTGCCAGCGGACCTGTTCAGTATCCCGGCGGGTTAACCTCTTGCACCCGTTTTCTATCAGAGGCCCTTGTCCCAAGTTCATCTTAAAGATAAAGTTTATGATTTGCTCATGCATAAATGAGTGGGGGAGCAGCTCTGAAAACCATCTAGGAGTGGGATGGTATCAGAATTGGAAGAGTATTCTTTGTGCATGCCTGTAAAAATTTGCCCAAATGAACAACTAACCTTTGCAACTGTATAAAGTGAAAGTCATAAAGTGGCTGCACAAAAATGTATATATATGTATTTAATATTATGGAAGCCAATAGATAATAACCACCAGAGTGCCCAGTCCTGGATACCTTTTTACAAAATGGTGCCTGACAGAAGAATAACTCAATACCATAGCTGTCATTATTAAAAATAATTTCCTCATTCCATCTAGTGTGAAACCAAGTCAAATGGTCCTAGTAACCCATAAGTTCATAAGTAAAAACCACTTTTGGAAGCTTAAATCACTGATGGGGACAATGCCAGGTGGAAAAGTACTCATATGAATAAAGAGGACAAGTCTGAAAAACCTATCAGCACACATCTATTTACCTGATACAGGCATTCCAATCAGCCAGTGAAACTCAGAAATTTAATTCAAATTAACACAGTCCTTTGTAAAAATAATCAATGGCTGAAAATAGGAATAATAACAAAAAGACTTCCCTTTCCTTTAAAAAAATCCCGAGCTTCACTAAAGAGAATATCTTTAACCGATGTCCATTTGCAACTTGTTCATCACCAATTGGTCTTATGTTTACAGAACCATTATTAAAAACAGTCACAATTTCATATTACCCTCTGGCATTTTTCCTTGCTATGAGCTGCTGTTATAATAAATTTCTGAAAGTATGGATTGGAGAGAAGGTATAAATTCTGGTTAAAGATCTTATCATTTTATTGAAAAGAAAGAAAAACAACGAAGTTGCATTAATTTCTAAACTGAACATGCAACTTTTTTTGTTTATTTATATACATATTTACCTATTCTACCTAAGAAGAAAGAAAAACATTTCTATTCAAGTATAGGAATTCTTCCAATGTAACCAAGTGCGAAGTAAAATTAAAAATATACCTTTAACCACATTTGCAATGATTACCTGGATATGGGGAACCAACCGACTTACTTGCTTCTGCAACAAAAGGTGTTGAAGGACGAAATGGTGTTGTAGTCTGGTTGCCTCTTGGAACCAACTTTCAAAGTAGTCCTGGTACTCACCTTCCTTCATCATATCATGTAGATCCCCTTCTTCTGATTGATTGATTTCGGAAGTACATAGAGGAACTGTTGATACCTCCTCAATTTTAGGCTGCTTTCCATCAGTTGTAGTCCCCAAGTTGTCAATTTCCTCTGCAATTTGGCAAGGAATATATTTTTGTGGCTCTTGGGACTTTGGTTCATTTGTTATTTTAGGAGATGTATATAAACTCTTAACTGCTGTCAGGATGTGTTCTACCTGATAAGAAGAATTCCCAACTGCAGCTAGGATTTGAGAAAGTTTTCCCAAATTGATGGTTACTTCTGAATCCATTTTTTCCAGTTGTCTTGTTCATGTCTCACACAAGGATCAATGTCTGGGGCTCTTACAGCACCCAAGTTTTTTATTTTTATGTGTTTTAAATAATTCTAATCAAGACTATCTACCACTAAAAACATATTTACACCAATCAAACACACGCCTCTCTTGCATAAAATAACACATTCTTGAAATTAAATTGCAGAAAGTAAACACACCTAAACTTGCAAAAAAAAGAAAAACACACTTGCATGAAATTAAATTGCAAGAAAGTAAACACGCCTTACAGGAAGGTAAACACACTTTTGCAGCAAAATAAATCAAACATGTGAAAAAGCAAACACACTTACGAGAAAGAAACAACAGGGATTTGGGGAAACCCACTAAAGTGGATGCGTCAGGCTGTTACACCATGGGAATCCCGTAGTGAATTCGTCTTTGCGTCTTATCGTTTCCCCTCCACCTTGTTGTGTAATGTAAAGGAAACCTATCTACCCCTATCTACCTGAACTTCACAGCCAACAAATTCGTAGAAAAATGAGCAAAATACCAGCTTACCTTGGAGCAACTCCCCGGCAACGGCGCCAAAATGTTGGGTAAAATTATCACTAGTTAATTTACCTTCAATTAATTGTCAACCAGGGTACGTATACTTTGAGCTGCCACAATATATGTGCGGGCAAGGCAGTTTTAATGCTCATGCTAATAGAAATGCTAATCTACTTCAAACAAAGCAATGAAATAGATGCAACTATTACTATCCTGGATGATCTATACTAAGAACTCCTAAATCTGTTATAAAGAAACATAAATCAATTTGCCTACAGCAACCTATAGCAAAAGGTAACTACAGTAATCTTTGAAACAGCCCTAATCTCTCAAAGAAATCCTGACTACAGCAATCTCTTAAAGTAATTACCAGTCTCTACAGCAATCTTAATGCTACAGTAACTAAAGTTTACTTTCAAAACAATCAACCTGTCAAATGCACATGCTCAATTGATCTCAATATATCTAAATTCCAATTAGTAACTCTGCCAAGTATAATACTTCAATCCACACAAACACTCCTGGAATCACTGCTGAGATAAAACCTGTTAACTTGTTCACAAGCAGTCCATCAAAGGCAGGTTGGTTTACTGCTGCTGTCTAGATATACCATGCTTGTGTTTTGTGTATATAAATGCACATAACAGAATGTTGGAATTTTCAGAAAATGCTCACCATCGAATAATAGAACTGTTCAGGAAGGATTCATAAAATATATATTATGAAGCTTAGCGCTGTAAACTATAACTCTTTCCCTTCGTTCAATGCCAAATTCCAACTCCTATCTAGTCATTAATAAACCCTAGATGTTTGGTAAATCAACAGATTCAAACCTTTTGCTATTGCAATTCTTTTTAATCCACACTCTACAATGCAAGAATACCCTATAGTTCTGCAAGCTCAATAATCGAAAGCATGGCTGTATTCACCAGTTACTCTAGTGCTACAGCAAAAAAAAAGGAAATACAAAATACAATCTATTCTTTATGAAATTGATTCTACAGCACTAAAATCAAGTTCACTACCAATTTGCCAATATCACTATTCATACTGGAAATCAAAAGGAAAATTGAAATACACACCATTTCTCCATCTATACTACAGTTTTGCAAATTCGATAACAAGAGGGATTATAAATCAATCCTGTAACCATTCGATGATCACTTCAATACTAGTGGTAAAGGAAAGGTAAAACTTCAATCTACTAGCAATCTCACTAAATCGATTCTATAATGGATCCAATCAAAACTATCACACATTTCATCACTACCTTAACCATTAATAAACAACTTATATTAAAAACCAAGGAAGATCTTAACTACAGATCACTCTTCAGTCTATTCTCTGCGCTAAATCAAATGAAAATGCAATTAATTAATAACCTGCAGGCATGCATTCTATTTCCACTCACAGATAAGCAAAACCATCACTATTCCATAAAACACTGCCAAAATAAGAAACCATTACATCTATTACTGTAAAATGCACAATGCTAGAATACCAAGGCTAGGTGTTGAAGGGGGCCCTGCCCTCAACGCCTTCCAGTCTTAAAATCAAAACCTTAAAGGAGATAAACGCAGATTTTATTGATGAAATAAAGTGTTACAGTCTTCTTCTCCCCGTATATCTCCTTCTCTAGCTTTATTTATACATGAACAGATGGACAAGATCCATCCCAAAATTCAGAAATTTGAGCAACTACCCAGAAAACGACCAACACCAAATCTGGCAAAACCACGTCTGTTCCGGAAGGTATTTCTCCACATTCGTTCAGAAATTCTGAAAACTGCCCCGCGGGTAGGTGTAAATGGGGCCATTTTTGAAGTGGGTTTCGAACCGTTTTGAAAAATTCCCAACCGTTTGTTCAGAAATTGAGCCCGAAATCAGGGTCCTGATCAAGGACGGAAATGCCATTTTCAGCAAATGACATCCTCAGAACAGCACTGGATAACTGCACCTGCGTCCTGGAAGAGATTGGAAATCAAACAAGATGTTATCTTGAGCAATAAAATCCCCCAAATCTCTAGTTCAGCCAACATAGATCTTCTTTGGAGCGCCGGGACAAGCATTGGGCCAAAAAACCAAAAGACTCCTGCATAAAAGAAATAAAGACTCATTAATTGACCCATTATTAAATGAAAACTAAAGGTTCCATTATATACATAAAACAAAGAAAAATAATAAATAAACAATTAAAAAGTCACTTACCAAAGCTCCTAGCAATGTTGCTCTTCAACAGGCATAACCATGCACAAAACAACACTAAATAAAGCTGATGATTACTTGGTTTCATGAGACTTAAACTAGAAAATATTGTGCTGAACAGTCAAAATAGGAGGCCAACAATCTAGCCAAAGGAAAAGGATCTCATAAGATTGATCAAGGTTACTTGGAACCCGAAAGGACACGATGACCTGCATCTAAGCACCAAGGATTTCTTCGCCATTGTGTTTTTTTAACCAGGAAGACAAAGATTGAATATTGGAGGGAGGCCCATATTTATTATTTTCGGATGGGATTTACCTATGCCCATAGAAAGAAAGACTCAACCCTGACAAAGAGGATCTGAATATTGCACCAGTATGGATCAGCATTTATTCTCTTCCATGTGAATATTGGGAACCCGAGATCTTGCAATACATAGGCAATACCCTGGGTAAGTTCGTAAAATTTTCTGAGCAAACAAAACAGAGAAGATATACCTCCTTTGATTGCATATGCATTTATATGGATCTAGCACATGATCTACCTGAAGTTATCAACCTGACTTGGGAAGACGAATACTGGGTTCAGACAATGGATTATGAGCACCTTCCCTTCAGGTGTCGTAAATGCCATGAATATGGACATCTCAGTCGAGACTTCCGGCACAACATCACAGTATCTTTTAACCAGCAGGAATCCTAGGAAAAGGACAAGAGATCATCGAATGAGGGGATTATTCAGGTAAACGAACGAAAACCAGGAAGAAGACTGAACAACCAGCAGCAACATGAACAATCAGAAGGAAAAAATCCAATGATGGTAAATAGTTTTGAAACCCTAAACACGATGGGGGAAGATATGGAAGATCTAGGGAAATATGAATAGGGAAAATAAATAAATTTGGAAAAGGACAATACCAATCCAAAAAGGCCGAAAGATCAACCAGAAGATATGGAGGGCGATCTACCCGAAGAAGCAGAGGACATGGACCTAAGCGAACTGGATCTAGATGAAATAGAGAAAGAATGCAACAAAAAAGGGAAAGGATAAGTCTCGCACAGACAGATAGAACTTCTGCAGGATGCTATACTCAAAACAAAAGATGCTCCACAACTAGGAATAGCTAAGGAACCGCAAAAAGAGATCAAAAGGAAGCAGTCATAAGAAGGTGAAAAGAGAGGAAGAAATACAAATAGACAAAGGATAGTGGAGGTGGGAACCAAACTAATACATGCTAGTATCCCACCATCAGGGATGCCTTTTCAGAAGTAAACAGGGTCTTTCAATGAAGGTAATCACATGGAACATTCGCAAGGTAAATCACCCGCGTAAAATTAAAAATGTGAGGAACACGATTTGAATGGAAAACCAATTATTTTCTTTCTACAGGAAACTAAGTGCGGGGAGGAAATAATACGAGAAATAGGGAACAAAGTTTGGAAAGGAAGTAAGACAATGGCAACTAATGCTCGGGGTAGTGCAAGAGGAATTGCGATCCTTTGGCGTTCGAAGGAAGTAGATCTTACAAACTTCTGGGACATAAGATTGATGCTCTCTGCAAACTTTGAGATCCCCGACTCCAAGATAAGGGGATTAATATACAATGTGCGTGGGCCAAATATTATTCCACAAAAATCGGCTTTCCTGGAATCCCCATCATAGTCTGCAAAATGGGGAAGGGAAAGGAATTGGCTCATAGGGGGTGATTTTAACATGATCACAACCTTGTAAGAAATGAAGGGAGGATGGAGGATACTAGGATCAACAAATGAAGCCTTCAAAGAATTTATTGAGACCAGTAAGCTTGTAGATTTGGAAAGAGGAAATGGTTAGTTCACATGGAACAACAAACATGGGGGGGAACACCATGTCGATTCCAAATTAGATAGTTTGCTTATATCAGAGGGTTTATCCAATACAAGAGGGGACTTAATATCCTTTGTCCTTCCTTTGGTAGGGTTGGATCATTGGTCGGTCTACCTCCTGTGGGATAGGATAGGCTCAAATGGGAGGAATCCCTTCCGTTTTGAATAATTTTGGTTGTAACACAAGGACTTCAAGTCTCTAGTACAACAGTGGTGGGAGGAACTTAACTCCCCTAGGGGGATAAGAATGTACCGGTTCTAGCAAAAACTGAAAGTGTTGAAAGCCAAAATACGCACATGGAACAAAGAGGAGTTTGGGAACATCTTCGAAGACAAAAAAAATCTCAATGAATAGATGGAAGATATCCAGAGAGAAGGTATGAGTAATGGGTATTGTGAAGAAATGAAAAGATAGGACCAAGTCGTCCTGGAATAATTGCATGCCTGAGAAAGGAAGGAAGAAATTTACTAGAGGCAGAAATCCAAGAACCAATGGCTCCAAGAAGGGGAAATAAATACAAAATTCTTCCATCGAGCTGTAATCTAGAACAGACAAAATTCAAGGATAAATAGAATAAAAAAGGATTCCACACAATATGTGGAGACTAGATAAGAAATGTAAGCTAAACTAACGTAGTACTTTGAAACCATTATGAAGGAAGATCAGGCTAATAGATCCGAGCATATAGCCAGGATCACCCAATTCATCCCCCCAACTATGACTGCAAAACAGAATGATCTCTTGAAGAGACCGGTTTCTTTATTGGAAGTTGAAGAAGCCATACATCAAATGGAAGAAGGAAAATCCCGAGGACCAGATGGATTCACTACCAACTTCTTCCACCACTTCTAGGACATGATCAAGCAAGATGTTTGGAAAATTGTGGAGGATTATTGCCAAGACAAATGGGTGCTTCGAGCCTTTAATGACACATTTCTGACTCTTATCCCAAAATCTGACTCGGGTGGACAGACCAGGTTAGTTCATACCTATTTCACTTTGCAATGTAATCTACAAAATCATAACCAAAGTCATGGCCAATAGGTTGAAACCCATCCTCCCCAAATTAACCTCTCTAGAGCAGTCCGGTTTTCTGGAAGGAAGACAGACCTTGGATGGGGTTATTCTGGTTCATGAATTCATACACTCCCTTAGAGTGACCAAGGTCCCAGGGATGTTGTTAAAGTTAGATATTTCAAAATCCTATGACAAGCTTAGTTGGCAATTTGTGAGAGAAATGTTAAAATCCTATGGATTTGATAGGGATTGGATGGACTGGGTTATGAGCATGACTTCCTCAGCGTTCTTCTTTATAATGCTCAACGGATCCCCAACAAAAACCTTTAGTCCGACAAGAGGAATTCGTCAGGGGGACCTTCTTTCCCCTTTCCTCTTTATCTTGGTGGATGATGGCCTCAGCAGATTGATCAAGGATATGGTAACCAATGGTGAGCTAATGGGTCTCAATATCCACCCTAATGCGGAAAAACAAAGCCACCAACAATTTGCAGATGATACCATTCTTATAGGACATGCTTCAGTTCACGAAGTTAGATCCATTAAAACCTGTCTCAATTCCTTCTCCAAAGCTCTGGTCTAGAAATATATAGAGAGAAATCCTAAGTTTTATTTTTCAATACCCCCAATATTTCCCAGAGGAATATCCTCTAGATTTTGGGCTTTCAGGGGAGCTTCCTTCCATCGAAATATCTTCAAGCCCCTCTGGCTGAAGGTGTCATCAAAAGTGTTTCCTAGATGGATGTTTGGATAGACTCAGGAAAAAATTGACCAACTGGGTGGTCAGACCTCTTAATTAAGCAAGCAGACTCATTCTCCTCAAATCGGTTCTCCAAGCAATACCAATATACCTTTTTTCGGTCCTAGCAGCCCCAAAAGTTGTGATCAAAGAAATGAGGTCCATCCATAGGAGCTTCTTATGGGGGGGAATCCCATAGAAACCAAAATGGGAACTAGTGAGTTTAGAGAAGTTTTACCTACCTAAACCAAAAGACGGTCTTATACTACGAGATCCAAGGAAAAACAATGAGTTTTTAGGAGCAAAATTCTGGTGGAATTGGATAACCTACAACACAAAACTCTGAGCACAGCTATGGCATGCCAAATATTCTCAAGACAGACCAAAACAAGAACTCATAAGATATAATGAGGAAAAACAAGGCTCATACATATGGAGAACAACTCTATGTAGTAGGAAGATTATCCAAGACCACAATATTTGGGTAATAAGAGACGGAACAACAACATCTACGGGAATATTCTTGGCAGCAAAGACCAAAACTCACTTCCTCTCATCCTCTTCAGGAATTCTAGGGATGATGTAAAGCCCTGGATCTTTCAAAAGTATCTCAGTTGTAGAAACCATAAGAGGAAGGAGATACCTTTAGGGAATGGCAGCAAATTGAGTGGCGGCAGTAGAGATGCTTAGTTGAGGGGAGCCAACATATGGAGGAAACCCTCCAAGAAAGGTCAATAAAAATGCAAACAGGGCCCGATAAACTAAGATGGGGATACTCCACCAAAGGAAACTTTAATATCAAAGAGGCTTATGAATTATGGACGAATCGTGAAGAAAGACCAACAGAAGAAATATGGAAGAAGATTTGGACATCTAATCCTTGGCCAAAAGTTTCCCTTTTCCTGTGGTTGGTTGTTTATCGTCGGATCCTAATAGGATAAAACCTCTAGAAGCGAGGAATAGTTGGTCCTTATCAATTCCCTCTGTGCAATAGAAAGAAGAAATAATAAATCAACTCTTGGACTCATGCCCCTTCTCCTCTTCCTTATGGGACTAGGGCTTAGAACTTTTCAGAAGATCGAATCGACAACTTGGGCTTCCAGATCAAACAATTAAAGAATGGGATTGGAAGGCCTTCAATAACAGTATCATGACTCAGATATCTCCTGGGATTCATGATTTGGGAAATATGGAAGGAATGTAACTCGAGAATCTTCCAAGATTTCAAAACAACACTCCAAACGACTTGGAAAAAAATTGTAAACCACATACAAGAGATGACTAAAATCACACCTTGGGATGACAAGGATTGGGAAGCGGATGATCAAGAAATCAAAATCCTAAACCAATTGAAGTTACATAGAAATGATCAGGGATGGATCGAAAAGCAAGTCACAACCCAAGCGCAGAATAGCCCTAATTCTTGGTCTCTTCCCCCGAAGGGCTCTTTCAAGCTCAACTTTGACAAAGCTTCCAAAGGAAACACAGGTCCGACTGGATTTGGGGGGGTTATTCGCAATAGGGATGGCCAAATTATGTTGATATTCCATGGCCACATTGGGTTTGACACAAACAATGCTGCTGAAATTGAAGGTTTGTTACAGGGACTAAAGATTGTCGAGAGAAGGAGATGGGAACCTCTCATAGTGGAAGGCGACTCATGGGTAATAGTCAACATGGCTAAGAAACTCCAATTCGGACAACAACCAGCAAAGGTTTTTGTCAACTAGAGGATATCCCATATGGTGGAAGACCTAGGGATCATTTTGTAGAGGCCAAACACGTGGACCTTTAGCCACGTCAGAAGAGAACGTAATAAGGTGGATGACTGTTTGGCGAATGTAGGAGCTGAGTCACCTCACAGATTAAGGGAAGGACACCTGTCATATTTCGGCTCAATGGAGTGGGCCACTCAATGCGCCCAGCTGGATAACATGGACAATTGAGCCTTCGACAGACGAAATAATGACACGTCCCCCCGTATTGGTGCTTAGGGAATTAACCACGCGGGAGGCCTTGTCAACACCTTGTGAAGTAATGCTAGTATGCGTGACAGAGGTGTGAACTCCAACAATCTATACCTTGTATATCTTGGGATTTTAATCAACCGAGTGGATAATAATGAAGACCAGACTCTGGATAGTCTGAGACCAATGAACCATTGAAGAAAGGAATGAAAGATAAAGGTGTTGGATCAGATGGACCGGACACCTCAGTACCTTAATCAAATTCGGAGCATAGAGGAATGAGGATAGGAATTAAGGCAAGAAGAGAGTGGGCGTCTATATATGAGCCTATGGCTCGGGATGGTTTGCATGCACTCCCTCGAGTTTGAGTTTGTCTTCGTTACTAGTAAGTTCCTTTATCTATTTGTGCCTGAGTGCTTGGCTTTTCCTCTGCGTCCCGAGGTTAAGAATGGCCCCAAAGCAGAGACAACCATGAAAAGGGGAGAAGGTATCCGGAAGACACCGAACCTAGAAAAGGAAAAATGTTAATCGTGAGTAGACAAAGGCCATCCATGTTGCTCGCTTATTTCGGGAGCTTATTCCCCAACAGATTTAGGAGGAAATTGTTCAATTGGAGAAAGGATTATGGGAACAAGTTAAAGTTCAGAATATGAAAAATATTAGAGCCGAGGTGGAGGAACAGGTGCATGACCCTGGAACTACAACGGGCCATCACGCCGCTTATGACCATATTGTGTCTACCTATTGGGTGACCAAAAGAATTCCTGCCCACGTTTTGATGGAGTGAGAAGACAAGGCCCTGGGAGAAATTGAGCCAGCTCAGGCATGGAAGGAACAACATAATGACTGTCGATTAATGCACAAGAAAGTGGACTTGATCACCATGATGTTGGTTATTCCTCTCTACCCCCTATTAGTCTGACGTCGACGGTTCCTGGAAGTTGCTTCGATGGTCAGATGCCTTTCAATGTTGGTCGTCAGAGCACCTGTGTGGCCGCGACAACCCCAATATTTGGTGTGGCCCCTCAACTAGGCATGCAAAATTAAAAGGATGTCACGTAGGTGTAAATCGCCCTTTATGCTACATTTTCCTTTTGTTTATGTCTTGTAGAGGTCATTTTGAATGTGATAGTTTCTTGTTTTATACCGATTACAATTGGGGATGGGGGACAGTTTAATAGGTTGACCTTTTTTGGTCTGTACTCACTTTTGTTAGGAGGAAGATAGATTAAGTTGCTCTATAACATTTTGTAGCAGTCTGGTCTCTTGTTTCTACTAGCCTATTTTTGTTGTGGGAAGATGAAGTGTAGTATTTTGCAAAGACTTTTCGAGCTGTGTAGTTCTCTAGCGAGCAGTATGTATTGACATCCTTGTATTTCTCAGTTAGAAGTTAATATGAAATCTTACTTACAAAAAAAACAACTCATGGACTTATTGACACATTTACTCAACTTTACCATCTTGGGAAATCACTCACTTCAGAATGTCGATTACCCTTCTTCCTCTATGATTTGGCCACTGGCATTCATACTCAACAATTAGGATGGAGGATATATTTGCATTCTATTTCCAAACTTAGTTTCTGGTTGGAAGAGGAAGCATGACCCATTTAAGGTTGAATGCTACTTTTTTTTCTCTTATTCCATATTTTTCTCATTCTTGTTTTCTTTCTCTCATTTTCATTAAATTATGTACGCTTGATCATGTTCAAAGAGCATTGTAGCAAGGAAGCATTGAATTTACTCATTTTCTAAGCAATGAATAGTATTGAAGACCGTGAGGAATAATGCACAACTTCCAAAAATTGATTTAAATAGTTATTGGTTGTTGGAATAGTTTCTAAAGAGTTCAATGGAATTTTTTAGTTCATTGCATGAAAGAGGGAGTATTGACCCTTATTGCAGCACATTTTCAACCATGGAGTCAAAACAAAAATCCTTTACTGCATGGAGGTTCTCTCTAAAATTTTCATCCATGGAGTCTGATCCTCCCTTACTTCCTAAAGAACCTACCTTGTATTTTATATATTCTTCCTCGAGTAAGCATACGTGTTTCACTCATTATTGATTGCAAATTCCCTAGTATTTGTTGTTGGTCTCTTTTCCTTTACTAATTGATTTCCCCCCTTATTTCTTATGATATTGACTATTTTAGAGATGATCGCACCAGTCTGATCCTTTATCATCGTGGATGGGAGAGGCTATGCTCCTACTATTTACTATTTTTCCTATTGGTTCCATAGCTATTTCTTTTGCCAATTTCTTACTATTTATGAGCCAATATATCAGGCAGGAAAGCGTCCATAGAGCTGAGGCGAAGCATCCATGTGACACAAGTGATCCTATCTATAGTTTCCTATTTAGTCTATTTGTATACTAACCCACTTCTGTGCTACCCACGAGAGAAGGCCACCAATTGGTTGTCCTTATCTGGCACATTCGTTTTCGCCATTCATGCACCATTCCTTCCTCTTTTTTCACCAAGATACCAATAAATATTTCTTGGTTCCCCATCAAGCATCTTCGGATTTGTTAGGTTAGATGGAAATTCTCCTCATGAATGGAAACTCAATATACAAAGAAATAAACTCTATAAATAAATTGAAAAAAAAATGACATTTACGGATTCCCACACCACCAAATTTTATGTTTTCACAAAAATATTCAAATTCAATCTTGGCTTATAATTTCAACCATAAAATAGTTGAATGCAAAAGAGCATTTAATCATCATATTAGGGTTTGCAATGCTAGATTGCATTAATGTAGTGAGTGGGCAAAGATGGAGCATACCATTTGCTTATAGATGCTCAATCGTTTGAAGGATATTAACCAACATAGTTAGACTCAACATGGCTTATGAACGTAATTATGTATACTATCATGATTGCTTTAAATGCTAAATTTGGACTAGTCATGAATAACATCAAGCAATATATAACAAGTGCCATCCACAATATAAAACATGCCTTTCTTTTCAAACCAAATCATCTTGTTATACCTAATCAAATGAAAAAAAATTGTATGAAACATTATGTTTCTACTTTCTTGAAAATGTTTTTTTTTCTAAATTTTTAAAATGGTTTTTAGTGGAATTTAAAAATTGCAATTTCCTTTTATCAAACCTATAATCTTATTAATTAAGATGTATGATTTAAATATTTATATAATACTATTATTATAGTATTCCAATATGATTTAGATATTTATATGATCTTATTATTATAGTATTCCAATATCAACAGCAAACTATTCATGATACAATTTTTATAATTAATTTGAACCCTTTTAATTATATGAATAAATCCAATTTTATAAGTAGAAAATTTTAAATATAATCTCTCCTCTAACGTATTGTTATACAATTTAACCACTCTCAGATTACAACCAGAAAAATTGTACATATTTACGAGTTTAACAGTATTGGCCGATGGCCCGTTGTCTATTGATAGCTGACGCATCAGTCATATTTGTTAATATGAATTCAGTTGTCAACTCCATCTGATACCATTTTGTATATTTGTTCAACTTGATTACGCACACTAAACAACACGGAATTGGAAAATTTACTCATTATTTACCATTTGGATAAGAAGCTGGTACCACATAAACAAACCCTATATCTGGGCGCGTTTTGGAGTAGGAAAATTTTCTGTACCGCATATTTAGTAAACAAACGCTATTTTTCTAAAAACAACACGGAACAGGAAAATTTACTCAATATTTACTATTAAGAAGCTGTAAACAAACCCTACTTTTGGGCGGGTTTTGCAGTATGAGAAGCTGGTACCGTATATTTAGTAAACAAACCCTATTTTTGGGCGGGTTTTGCTATACAAATTCTGATAAGATATTTGCTAAATTAAAAACTGAAAGGTTATCATCCAGCTAATGGAACGTCAATGAAAAGTACCCATAAAAAGACGAAGTATCCGTCATTCTCACCAATCACCGTCTGAGATCCGCCATTATACATAGCCGTGCTTTGCCATCAGAGTTTGCAGTGGATGCTATTGATCGCTTTCCTTGCTTACCTTTTATCGTTTTTTATTATTTACATTTCTCGACTTAATTCGAGGAGATCTCCGCGTCTACAGGGCGATAAACAGAAAGAAAAAAAAAAAAAATTATTTTAGTATACTATGGCTGTCCTAAGTCATCAACAGAATGTGGATGAACCCCACAAAAGCTTGAGCTCTCTGCTCTGCAATGAGGAACGTGATTTCTTAATCAGCAAAAATGGACAGCAGGTATGACTGTGATACTTGTATATACACTCTTTACTGTCATTCTTTTTTTTAGAAAACTGCATTCATGAATTGATTTCAATGACTTATAGAATATATCATGTATGAATTGTCTTATAACAACGAATACATGTATCGAATTGTGTTAATAAAATTTCATGCTATCATTCGGTTTATTAAGGATTCTCTGAGTCGGTGGGGTAGCTCAAGTGGTTTGGTGGAAGTTGTGAAATTGATTATGAATAGAATGATAGTTGATGTTTCTCAATTTTGACGAAAAAAACGTTTACTTTACAACTCAGTGCTACTTGTTTATTTGTTTTGATTCTTGTAACAGGTACCGATATCCAAGCTTGTGGGCAAGACAGTTGCTCTGTATTTCTCTGCCAATTGGTGTCCCCCTTGCCGGGTTTTCACTCCAATCCTTGTACAGGCATACAATGAGCTCAAGAAAAGATGAAAAGCACCGTTTGAGATTGTTTTCATATCCGGCGACAGAGATCAAAATTCTTTTGAAGACTACTACTCAATCATGCCATGGTTGGCTCTTCCTTATGGAGATACAAGAAGGGATCATCTCAAGCAGCTTTTCGATGTTCAAACCATCCCAGCCTTGATTGTGATTGGTCCAAATGGGAAAACTGTGACAGTTGATGCCAGAAGGGCAGTGTCCGAGTATGGAGCGAATGCATATCCCTTCACTGATTCTCATCTTGCAAGGATGCATGAAAAGAGATGGAGTTGGGGTTATTGGAGGAGCTGCTTGAGGAATTCTCTTAGGAGGATGTGATGCTCCAGGGATTCATTACTTTTTTCCGAACCCATGGTTGATGGTTTTAACTGAACTTCGTTAGGTCAAGGTGGCCATATATTTTGTTTGCCATGTGAAGTGTGCTTCTATATATAGGTTTTATTCTACTTTAAATCGGCTTATGCTCTAATGCCATTCGTTGTGATTATGAGAATATGCTATATAACAAATATCTACAACAACTCATTATACAGTTGTCAAATGATATTCTATATAGAGGATTTATTCTACTTTAAATAGGCTTATGCTCTAATGCTTCTAAGTGATTATGAGAATATGCTATATAATAAATATATGATAAATCTCAACACGTTATACAGTTGACAAATGATATTCTTTACTTTGCAGGATAAAGCAAAGACACTAATTTGCTCATCATAAAATGTCATGTCGATATCTTTAATAATGATTTATATATAATATAATAGTATAATATTTATATAAAATTAAATAAATTTTAGTTTAAAAGAATTTATAAATATTTTTTATTATATTTTTAAAGTTGTAAATATTAAATAATTTTATAGATCAAATAAATTTGATAAATATTTTATACTTTCACTTTTTAAATTATATTAATATAACAATTAGAAATTATTAAATTATTAAAAGTATTAGTTTATTTGCTCTTTTTCTAGAAGTAGGTTACCTTAATGTAGAAGCACATGATAAATAAAATGGGATACCAACTCCAGCTCAAGAGACCTTGGTATAAAGATGCCATCCCATGGTTAAACTATTCAAGGATCGACTGAAATGTCACTTTGCAAGATATCAATAACATTATAAATGTTATCTCTTCTAATTTTAAAAAGAAAATGTGGAGCAAGAAAGATTTAGAGGGTAAAAGGAAATTAAGATATTATGAGGAGGTCATCCACTCTAATATGGAAGAAGAAAATTAATATAGCCAAGATAAGGGCTCTAATGAGCTTCATAGCTTTGTGGGTGGAAAGAATTTTCCATCTCTATGAAACTAAGAGGGTTGAGGATGAATTCCATTTTCTCTTAGAATGCCCTTCTTACACCCACATTCGATCGTAGTTTCATAACCTTTGTTACAATACAAATGACTCTAACTTTCTAACTTGTCAAAACTTTAGTGAGACCTAGAAACACTTCTTTCCAAACCTTTTAAGCATAAAAATAAAATTTTACAACAATCAAAGTAATGTTCTTAAGGTCCAAGGGCGGGCGCATGAAGATGGTCCCCAAATCCGTTGCAATGAGGACGCGCTAGCAGTGTAAAAAAATGACGTGTACGCACGTAAGGCAGCGCACACATGCCACTAGATTCGGTACCGAACCAAGGCGTGTGCGCGTGGCTGGTGCGTGCGTGGAACGGTGGTGCGCACATGCCTCTGTTAAAAAAAAAAAACAAAGCACAATTGAACCCCATTCTGCTATTTGGCCGAGCGTGACCTCCACCCCCACATGTGCGTCGATTCAACCACCAAAGGAGGCGAAATCCACTCCAAAACCACCCAAGAACACCCACAAACTCATCAACACATCGATTGATAGGTAAATATCAATTTTGTTTTTCATTTTATTCATTCTTTGTGTCAATTTTTTTATTTTTGTTGTTTATTTAATTGTTAATAATTCCCAAATTTTGAAAACAATGAACACATTTTCAATGCAAATTGTAAACTGGGACAATGAGTGAACAAGATGTCAACCCCGAGTCCGGTGGAACACAAGAAAACCCAAACCTTGGACCCAATGCCGAAGAAAACCGTGAACAAAATCCAAATGCCGAACAAAACCAAAACCCCCAAGCTAATTTTGAACAAGATGACCTTAACCATTATGTAAGTGAAATGCGAGTGCACACTCGCGAACTACAAAAATTAGGGGAACCATCTCGATTGTCCCTTGCCACGTCAATTGAGAACTCAATTGACTCCCTCATCCATGCACTCCAGTAATTGACCGACATGACTAAATTTAGAGCTAGGATGCAGGAGTATTACTCCACGAGCATCTCCAAGGAAGCAATAAAAGATTTGAACATTACAAAAGACCAATTATACAGTATGTTCACCGATCCAAAAACAAACGAACCACTGAACACTAGAAAGTCACGTGTCTGCATGGATTGGTGTCATTACCAACCGTGGAGGGACAATTGGATGCAGAGGTGGTTCATGGTGTACGATAAACCTCCCTGCAATAATAGGGAGGTTCGACAGTACTTCCTTCGATAGTCGTGGGCTGAGTTTTTCCTCGGTTTACATGTAAACTATTTTGACATAACTGAGTTCCAGGGTGTTGGGCGTGGCTCTGCCCAAGATCGACCTACTTCCAGGAGGAACCCATTGAGAGGGCCACCACCTCCTAGGCGTGACCCCAACTTCTCTCCCTAGCCACCTGAGTTACCCCATAAGCTTGATCAGATCAAGGAGGCAATGAGGAATGTTGCACGTGGACTCCTTAGACACACCTCTTTTGTAGCAGTGACTACAGTGGAGAGGTCGGGTGACCTTGATAGAGATTTAGGTGCAGGGCCTTCACGACAGGGATAGGATAGACCCGTGACCGGTGATAGCCATGCTGGGAATTCCAGTTCGACGGGGACAGTGCCACATCTTTGTCCCCATTGCGGGTAGACTTTCCCTCGCTCGATCGAGGGTTGTTATATGGATCAGGTCAGCAATTTTTTTAGTGTGTTTATAATCATCACTTGATAACTTGTAAAGTATTTTTGTTTGACTTAAACTATTATTTCAATGTATAGTTATTTAGAGTTGATACACCAACATGGGAGAACGTAGGATCTCCCAACCTGGATGCAGCAATGGCAACTGCAACTAAAATTGTTGCACCTCACACGGAGGTATTTTCAGTACCTCACACAATATTCTTATTACTTATGTCAGTTATATTACTTAAGTATTTATATTTATGGCATGCACGTTGATAGTTCATACAATGTTTTTGAATATCTTGATTGCCTAAATAATGACTTGTTTAACATGTTCATAACATGCATGCATTTTGGTGTTGATAAGTGTTCCATGACTACGGTGATCAACCATCCCCACCAGGGATTAGTAGATCACCATATACATAGGTACAATGTGTAGTTAAAAGCACGCTTTTATTTTGAATTGTTACAACTTACTATGGTTTAATTTATTGTTTGTTTACTAAATTGTGATATTACAAATGTATATGTAGGTGCCACCAAGAGCTGCAAGTTCCCATTTTAGTCCTGTGTTTCCACTCCCTCACATGAGTCCCCCCCCCCCCTCGCTTCCATCTAGAGCCCTCCCTCCATCCAACCCCTCCCTTCCATCCATCCCCCCCTCCCCGGCCATACTCCCCCCTCCATCCATCCTCCCCCACTCGTCCATACCCCCTCGTATATACATCCTCCCCAATTTATCCACGCCTGCATGTCTATCCATCCTCCCCCATTCATCCACGCCCCCCCTTCCTTCCACCTTCCCCTCTTCGTCCACAACCTCCCATTCCTCCATCATCCTCCCTCCCATGCACCATCCCTCAACATCCCCCGTAGTCCTTTTCGTTCGATACCCTCTATCGTACAACTGACAGGGGTTCATCATCGACGACATCCTCCTCCACCCCATACCACCATGTCTTCTCCCACCATATCATCCCCACTTCCTGCCACTATTGTGGCATCTACTCTCCCAGTACCCTCATCTGTACCTCCAGTGGTTGCACCTGTAGTGGCTGCCACTACATCTGCTCCCCCCCCATGACTGCATCGGAGTTGGTTGTCCAGCCATCTGCTCCACCTACTAGCCTAGAAGCCCAGCCATGTCCATTGTCGAAGGTGTTCACGGTGAGAATCAAGCTAATTTATGAAAATATTTTGATGCATTAACAAAAATTAATTTAAACAATTATTACTTTTCAATGAAATGACTGTTGTAAATGTTGTAGGCTGGAATTGCTGAGAGGCTCCACAGATCCAGGACACCTTCCTCACGTTTCCCACTCACATCAAAGGTGATTTATTTAAGATTCAAATTTTACATTTGTTTTATAAATGTGGTAAATGTTGCAAATGATTGAAAACGACAGTATCTTATATCATTTGTTCTAGAACCCGGAGAGATGGTCTACACCTAGACGGAGCAAGACCCAAGGCACCGGTAGCTTGAAGAGTAAGAAGATCGACTTTGGAGATGCGCGTGGGAGTGACGGGAGTGGTCACAATGCTTGACACATCTATGTACATTAGCCATGATGTGTCACTTTTGTGCACCAGTTTCCATGTAATTTATATATACGGCACGAGTTGCCATGTATTTTGGATATGCAACATGCATTGTCGCATTTTCTATAGGGCACGAGTTGCCATTGTATGTACATTGGGAACCATGTTCCACTACTTTCCAGGAATTGTATATGTTTGAATGAGTTTTGTCGCCTCAATGTACATGGATTTTCAGTTATGTGATTTATATATCTCGTTGTCTAATGTTGTTGTCTCATGTTGTGTGTATCACGATGTGATGTTGTCTAAATTTGGGTTTTACCTAGATCTCATAAGAGAATTTGGATATCATAGTTCAGCATGGTTTATCTTTCCACATGTAAAAGCTTCTAATGGTATCTATGTTAAGAAAACATTGTAAACATAGGCTAACTCAAACAAAATCATGTGTGAGAATTAATCTAAAAACAAATGGAATAAATGGATGGACAAATCACACCTCATGGCACATAAGATATATATCGGGAACTTGAGTACTAGGAAAAGAATACTTAAAAATAGAAAATGTCCATTGTTGTCAAAAGGTTAAAGTGAGATCCAACATTATTTTTAATAGCTCTACATAATGAGATCCGAAATGTCCATATTCTACATAATGAAATGTCGTCACTAGCATTTATTTTGACCATTTTGTCCACTTAAGATCATGCAACAAATTAATAGCCAAGTTATGGAATCACTTCTTAATCAATTGTCACCATACAAATAGGACAACCTTGAGCATGATGTATAGCTAGCTCATTAATTCTCACTCACGGATATCCACCTTTGATGTGATGACCTTCACATCCACTACCATTTACAATTAGGACTTCCTTACTTTATCATTATTTGATAGCGATCTAATTTTATGTAGACACGTTGAATTAAACACATGTATAGTTGACATTACAATAAATGACTACTATGAGGTGTATTTTTTAGGCTATATCCACCTCAACACACCAACTTGTTACCCCAATACCCCAAATCCTGTCGAATTTTGTATGGAAGGGATTGAGGGGTATTACGACATCATAATTCATCTATTGGATACTCAGACACTTGTTAAAGACATATAGGACAAGTCATTACATCAATGGAGTCACAAATACACCCTCATGAAGTTGCATGCATCCATTAGTCCGTCATCAACACTAGAACATGTAAGCATTACTACATGTTGGACCAAGCTTTACTAATGTTATGATAATATTAGTTTTTCCATTCATTGAGAAGGTTTCCATAGGTGTGCATTTCCACCATATAAAAATCTTCATGATACAACCAATTTCAAACCATTAGGTTTCTAAATTAGGAATTGAGTGCTAGGTACAACGGTTTTCTAGTTGTATGCACCCTTGCTATATAGACAAGAAACTATGCATATATGTGTATAGTGGTTTGGATTCAAATGTATGCACATGAATATATATGTACAATGAAAATGATTTAATATTTATATGTATTATAATTTAGGGCTAGATCTTAGTCTACATAATAGGGTTTCATTGTGATTAGAATACAAACTAGGGTTTACACTACCAACTAGAGTTTTTAGGCTAGGCTCTCATGTTTATAGGATAGGATCCAAGCTCTAGGGTCACCATCTTAATGTTTAATCCCACTATCATGACATCATTCTCACCAATACCATGCCCACTACTACAATCACCATCAAGCCTCTCAATCCCACTTTGAACATTTCCCATACTTCCAAGTTAAAATTGATAGGTCTTGTTGCGAAAAGATTTTCACTTATTTATTCACATAGACAAATCCACTCATATGAAAGACTTGTTGTAGCTTGGTATGTGCAAGTTCACATGCAATAATGCTTGAGAGATCATTTTACCCCATGATCCATGGAAGATTCATTGGAGTCATATGAACCTCATTGTCATCACCTCAACCATGGTCAAGACACCAAGATCCATCCTTAGTAGACAAAACCTCATGTTGGCACCCATACCACACTCAAAGATAAAAAATTCTTTGAAATGGCATGTTTGGGGGTTAAGGGAATCTTGATTTTTTATAATCACACAGGAGAGGTTCTTAGAGTCAAATACAATGGATATAAATAAATTCCCCGAGATAAATAATACATGACTATAGAAGAAGATTGAAATTTGAGGTCAAAACTCATTAATGAAGGTAGAATGAACTTGGATAGATAGATTGGGAAAATTTTAGATGAAAGCCTAGAGCTTTGCACACAAGTTAAAAAAAAAAAAAACTCCTAACATTAGGAACAAATAGCCAAAACCAACAATGCAACTAGAACACAATGAGCAAGGGAACTTCAAAATGCAACACCACTCCACAAAAGAAGTTGCTTTAGACCTACCTCACTCATGACTCATGTCAATGCTTGAGTTTTTGGAGGCCGACCTCCCACCCCACATGTCCTCTTCATCATTTTTTGTTCTCTTGGTTTTGCAGCCATTCAAACTTTTTTCATGCTTTGGGTACCTTGAGGTATATCCCCAACCCCAAAAAATCTTATATTATGTTGATTATGTTGGTTATTGGCTTCACCCAACCAAATTATATTTAACAATACACATATTCATAGACTTACATCTTAAATTTAATTCATGTCTTGTTAAAAATTTCATAATGAAATAGCTATTTGAGAGCACCATGTTAGACCAATCCACACCATTAATATGCAATGTACATCACCATCTTCATCACCATCAACGTCTTCACCATCATCACCATCATCATCATCATCATCACCATCTTCATCATCATTGTCATCTCTAGGTTCCTCATCAACATCTCCATCATCTTCATTATCTTCATCATCATCAACATCATCATCATCTTCATCATCATCAACCATCGCCATCATCAACATCATCATCATCTTCATCACCATTGCCATCATCATCAATGCTTTCATCATCATCACCATCTTCATCATCGTCACCATAGTCATCATCATTTTCATCTCTAAGTCCCTCATCACCATCTTCACCATCATCACCATCTTCATCATCATTGTCATCTCTAGGTCCCTCATCACCATCTTCATCATCATTGTCATCTCTAGGTCCCTCATCACCATCTCCATCCTCATCACCATCTTCATCATCATCATCATCATCATCATCTTCATCACCATTTGCATCATCATCAACGCCTTCATCATCATTACCATATTCATCATCATGGTCATCTCTAGGTCCCTCATCACCATCTCCATCATCATCATCATCTTCATCATCATCATCATCATCTTCATCACCATCGCCATCATCATCAATGCCTTCATCATCATCACCGGCTTCAACATCATCACCATCTTCATCATCATTGTCATCTGGAGGTCCCTCATCACCATCTCCATCATCATTCCCATCTTCATCATCATCATCATCATCATCATCATCATCTTCATCACCATTGCCATCCTCATCAATGCCTTCATCGTCATCACCATCTTCATCATCATTACCATCTTCATCATCATGGTCATCTCTAGGTCCCTCATCACCATCTCCATCATCATCACCATCTTCACCATCATCATCATCTTCATCACCATCACCATCATCATCAACGCCTTCATCATCACCATCTTCGTCATCATGGTCATCTCTAGGTCCCTCATAACCATCTCCATCATCATCACCATCATCATCATCATCATCATCATCATCATCTTCACCACCATCGTCATCATCATCAACGCCTTCATCATCATCACCATCTTCATCATCATTTTCATCTGTAGGTCCCTCATCACCGTGTCCATCATCATAACCATATTCATCATCTTCATCACCATCGCCATCATCATCAACGCCTTCATCATCATCACCATTTTCATCATCATCACCATCACCATCAACTTCACCACCATCACCATCATCATCAACGTCACCATCTTCATCATCATCACCATCTTCATCATCATCACCATATCCATCTTTTCGATGCGAGACGGAACCATCACTATCTTCATCATCACCATCACCATCAACTTCTCCACCATCACCATCATCATCAACGTCACCATCCTCATAATCATCACCATCTTCATCATCATCACCATCTCCATCTTTTGGATACGAGACGGAACCATCACCATCTTCATCACCACCATCACCATCACCATCAACTTCATCACCATCACCATCATCATCAATGTCACCATCTTCATCATCATCACAATATTCATCATCATCACCATCTCCATCTTTTGGATGCGAGACAGAACCATCACCATCACCATCACCATCACCATCAACTTCACCTTCATCATCTTCACCGTCTCTAGTATCCTCATCAACATCTCCATCATCATCATCACCATCATCATCATCATCATCATTTTCATCACCATCACCATCACCACAAGTGCCTAGTGGACGATTTTGAAAATTTGACCCCATTGTGCAAAAATTGCACACTCCCTCACCGAGCAAAACCCTAGTTTCCAAGATGGACCTACAATGTGACACCAGGGCCGGATGAGGGGGGCACCCCTAGAACTATCCCGACATCCTAAATCCAACAGAGTTGACAGTTTGTCGATCAGAGCCACGGTTGTTATTCTATGGCTCGTTCCATCTCGCATCCAAAAGGCCTTCAGCGACACTTGCTGGACACCTGTCGGGGGCATAGAACTCCAACTGTGCAGCAAAATCTAGTTTCGGGGAGTCCTGCAAGTGTGTCTAGGGAAGTCCCAGCTGGGAACACTAGCCACAAGTGCTCGGTGGATGATTTATCAAAGTTTACCCCAATGTGCAAAAATTGCACACTCCCTTACTGAGCAAAACCCTAGTTCCAAGATGGACCTACAAGGTGACACTCAGGCCACGGGACCGGAGGAGAGTGGCACCCCTAGCACTATCCAGTAGTCCTGAATCCAACGGAGTCAACGGTTCGTCGATCGGAGCCATGGTCTTCATTCTATGGCTCGTTCCGTCTCGCATCTAAAAGGCCTTCAGGGACACCTACTGGATACCTGCCGGGGGCATAGAACTCCAACCTTGAAGCAAAACCTGGTTCTAGGGAGTCCTGCAAGTGTGTCTAGGGACATTCCGGCTGGGAACGCTAGCCACAAGTGCCCGGTGGATGATTTTCCAAAGTTGACCCCAATGTGCAAAAATTGCACACTCCCTTACTAAGCAAAACCCTAGTTTCAAAGATGGACCTACAAGGTGACACCTGGGCCACACGACAAGAAGAGAGGGGCACCCCTAGCACTATCTAAATGTCTTGAATCCAACAGATTCGATAGTTTGTCAATTCGAGCCACGGTATTCATTCTATGGCTCGTTCCGTCTCGCATCCAAAAGGCCTTCAGGGACACCTGCTGGATACATCCCAGGGGCATAGAACTCCAACTGTGCAACAAAACAATGTTCCAGGGAATCCTGCTAGTGTTTCTAGGTAGGTTCTGGCTGGGAACGCTAGCCATAAGTGCCTGGTGGATGGTTTTCCAAAGTTGACCCCCGTGTGCAAAAATTGCACACTCCCTTACTAAGCAAAACCCTAGTTTCCAAGATGGATGCACAAGATGACACCCGGGCCACCAGCCCGGAGGGGAGGGGCACCCCTAGCACTATCCCGACATCCTGAATCCAACGGAGTCGATGGTTTGTCAATCTGAGCAACAATTGTCATTCTCTGGCTCATTCTATCTCGCATCCAAAAGACCTTCAGGGACACCCGCTGGATACGTGCCGGGAGCATAGAACTCCAACCATGCAACAAAAATGGTTCCCAGGAGTCATGCAAGTGTGTCTAGGTAGCTTCCGGCTGGGAACGCTAGCCATAAGTGCCTGGTGGATGATTTTCCAAAGTTGACCCCCATGTGCAAAAATTCCACACTCCCTGAGTGAGCAAAACCCTAGTTTCCAAGATGGACCTACAAGGTGACACTGGGGCCACCAGATCGGAGGAGAGGGGCACCCCTAGCACTATCCCAGCATCCTAAATCCAACGGATTTGATGGTTTGTTGATCCAAGCCACGATATTCATTCTATGGCTCATTCCATCTCGCATCCAAAAGGCCTTCAAGGACACTTGTTGGATACCTGCCGGGGGCATAGAATTCCAACCGTGCAACAAAAATGGGTTCTGGAGAGTCCTGCAAGTGTGTCTAGGTAGGTTCCAACTGGGAACACTAGCCATACCTACCCGGTCAATGATTTTGCAAATTTGACCCCAATGTAAAGGCCATCCAAAATTGCTAAAGGGTTGCATTTCTCATCGGGAGGCCCCCGGGCATGCATGGACACCGTGGACAAGTCCACAATGGCCATGTGGACCTGTGGGAGCCGATGGAATCCAATTCCACTCGCCGGTTAGGGTTCCGTGGCCCTAGAGCAAATCCCCAAAGTGTCCCTCAATGCCCCCGGGGTGCCCAACTAGAATGCCCGTAGCGCTCGAACCATGGTTTGGTTCGCGAATCCGTCGATTCCAGTGGGTCCGAGACACCGGGTTTCAGCTAGGGGACCCCCCACAGTATCCCTTGAAGACCCAAAAGCGGTGCGAATGGGCCATCTCCGGAGTTAGGGTTTTGCTCAGTGATGGCCATTCCAAATTCGCTAAAGGGGTGTATTTCTTGTCCGGAGGCCCCTTGGCATGCGTGGCCACTGTGGACAGGTCCACAATGGACGCGTGGACCTGTGGGAGCTGACATAGACCAATTCCGCTCCCCGGTTTGGGTTCCATGGCCCCAGACCAAATCCCAAAAGTGTCCCTGAATGGCCCCGGGGTGCCCGACTAGAATGCCCAAAGCACCCGGACCATGGCTCGATTCATGAATCTGTCAATTCTGGTGGGTCCAGGACACCGGGTTTCAGCCAGGGGACCCCCCACAACATCCCTTGAAGACCCATAAGCAGTGCCAATGAGCCATCTCTGGAGCTAGGGTTTTGCTCAGTGATGGCCATTCCAAATTCGCTAAAGGGGTGCATTTCTCGTCCAGAGGCCCCCGAGCATGCGTGGCCACCATGGATAGGTCCACAATGGCCACATGGACCTGTGGGAGCTGATGGAATCCAATTCGGCTCGCTGGTTTGGGTTCCGTGGCCTCGGAGCAAATCCATAAAGTGTCCCTAAATGGCCATCACTAAGCAAAAACCTAGCTCCGGAGATGGCCCATTGACACTGCTTCCAGGTCTTCAAGGCACGCTGTGGGGGGTCTGTAGTTGAAACCCGACGTCCCGGATCCACTAGAATCACTGGATTCGCGAACCGAGCCACGGTTCAGGCGCTATAGGCATTCTAGTTCGGTACCCCGGGGCCATTCAGGGACACTTTATGGATTTGCTCTGTGGCCACGAAACCCAAACTGCCAAGCAGAATAGGATTCTGTCAGCTCCCAGAGGTCCACGTGGCCATTGTGGACCTATCCACGCACGCCCGAGGGCCTCCGGATGAGAAATGGCCCCCTTAAGAAAATTTGGAATGGCCCTCACTAAGAAAAACCCTATCTCCAGAGATGGCCGATTGGCACCGCTTCCCGGTCTTCAAGGCATGCTGTAGGGGGTCCCCTAGCTGAAATCCAGTGTCTCGGACCCACCGGAGTCGACAGATTCATGAACTGAGCCACGGTTTGGGCGGTATGAGCATTCTAGTCGGGCACCCCAAGGCCATTCAGGGACACTTTGGGGATTTGCTCCGAGGCCACGGAACCCAAACCGACGAGCAGGATTGGGTTCCGTCAGCTCCCATAGTTCCACGTGGCCATTGTGAACCTGTCCATGGTGGCCACGCATGCTTGGGGGCCTCCAGAAGAGAAATGCACCCCTTTAGCGAATTTGGAATGGCCATCACTGAGCAAAACTCTAGCTCCGGAGATGGCCCATTGGCACTGCTTTCGGGTCTTCAAGGGACATTGTGGGGTGTCCCCTAGTTGAAACCCAACATTGAGGACCCACTGGAATTGACAGATTCACGAACCGAGCCATGGTTCGGGCGGTATGGGCATTCTAGTCAGGAACCCCGGGGCCATTCAGGGACACTTTGGGGATTTGCTTGGGGGCCACGGAACCCAAACCGACGAGCGGAATTGGATTCCGTCAGCTCCCATAGGTCCACATGGCCATTGTGGACCTGTCCACAGTGGCCACGCACGCCCGAGGGCCTTTGGACAAGAAATACACCCCATTAGCGATTTTGGATGGCCTTCACTAAGCAAAACCCTAGCTCTGAAGATGGCCCATTGGCACTGCTTCCCGGTCTTCAAGGGACGGTGTGGGGAGTCTCCTAGCTGTAACCCGGCATCTCGGACCCACCAGAATCGATGGATTCGCGAACCGAGCCACAGTTCGGGCGCTACGAACATTCTAGTCAGATACCCCAGGGCCATTCTAGTGGTGATAACAAGTTTACTGTCTGTTGAGTCTGATACTACATCCAGAAGCCGCTCAACAAACTTTGAGATAGAAATCTCTGTAATTTTAGGTTACTGATTCAACCACTCATACAGTTTCTCACCTTCTCGAGGATATAAATTTATAATTTCCTTTTGGGTAGATTCAGGCATTCTCGAGGATCTAAATTTATAGTTTCCTTCTCGGTAGATTCAGGCATGGAGTAATATTTGGAGGCACTTCCAAGATCCCGAGACCATTTGGATAGCCACAATATGTGCGACTCCTTTGACGAAAGATAAATTCTAGTGTGGATGGCAGCATTTGATACACTAGCCAAATCTATGTTGCTAGAAGAACTTACATATTTCAACAAAGGAGCATTTTGCAGGTGACTTGAAAATCCCTTCCATTTTTCAGCAATAAAACAGAGAAGTTCAACGTATAGATTTTCAGGAAAGCTTGTCAACCAATCAGACAACCGAATACAGGGAGATAACCACTCCCCAAAAATTCAAGCTATTATAAAACTCTTGTTTATCAAGATAAGGATGGACTATGTGTACATTACGAGAATATAGATGAATGAAGTCACTTTGATGAACTTGTTGTCTTGCTTTCTCCAGAATGTGTTTAAAAGCAGGGAATATTGTCTGAGCTTCTGTTGGTTTACATACACGTTTATTCCCAAAGCCAACGTCACATAAAAACACTTCATCATCTTTCAATTGGGTCTAAATGCCATCTCTAACTTGGGTTAGCTGTGGATAACGAGGAATATGAAAGGGAAGGTACCTATAGACACAAGTTTTCGATGATATAGCTGAATTACCACTTATCAGAGCACGAAATGCTGAACAAAAGGCTAATGGAACACAACAAAGGATTCCGTGGTTCCACTTGTTATTGAAAATTATACTTTCTCTTGACGAAACCAGTAAAAAATATGCATGTATTATAAATGGAAATCCTGTTACAATTTCCATCGGAAGAAAAGCATAGATACCTACAGCTGTCATATTTCCTTTTGTAAATTGCTCGCCCATTGGAAAAGCTAATGTAATAGCCCATTTCCCAACATCTTTCCTCTGCTCAACCCTACACTCATTTTCCATGGGAAATCGCTGCCTCCACATGTAATAACTACATTGTTTTGTCAAAAATTGATCTTCTTCTGCTAACAAATGCAAAATGAAGGATTCGTTGTCATTGCTACGAGAAGTTCTAAGGTCAGTTTCTCGTAAAATATAGATTGTATAAATCCTGTTAAGATCGATATTTTCTAGCCAAAACATCCCTAGACACACTTGCAGGACTCCCTGGAACAAGGTTTTGCTGCACGGTTGGAGTTATGTGCCCCCGGCAGGTATCTAGCAAGTGTCCCTGAAGGCCTTTTGGATGCAAGATGGAATGAGCCATAGAATGAAGACCGTGGCTCTGATCGATGAATTGTTGACTCCATTGGATTTAGGATGTCCGGATAGTCCTAGGTGTGCACCTCTTCTCCGGTCCTGTGGCCCGGGTGTCACCTTGTAGATCCATCTTGGAAACTATGGTTTTGCTCGGTAAGGGAGTGTGCAATTTTGGGGTCAACTTTGGAAAATCATCCACTGGGCACTTGTGGCTAGCGTTCCCAGCTGGAACCTCCCTAGACACACTTGCAGGACTCCCCAGAACCAGGTTTTTCTTCACGACTAGATTTCTATGCTTCGGCAGCTATTCAGCAGATGTCCCTGAAGGCCTTTTGGATGCGAGACGGAACAATCCATAGCATGACGACCATGGCTCCGATCGAACAACTTTCGACTCTGTTGGATTCAAGATACCCCTTTTTGCTGAAAATTTTTTTATGCTGGAAACTTTATGTTAACTTTTATTGTAAAGTTTTATATTGGACAAGTGTCCAAGGATGACTGTAATTTGCACATTATTTTATTATTAAATAAATTAAATAGGAGACAAACACCTAAGGAGACTGTTGAAAGAGTGTTTACTGACCCACTAAGTGGAATGGAATCTGGGGTAGAAGGCAATGGACAAGTGGTAGCATCATGATCCAACTAACTAGCTGTTGGTATGGGACGACTCCCTTGAAATGTGGTCATAGTGCCCTGGAAGGTGGGACTGGAGCTTGAGGCTCAGTTATTGAAAACTGACCACTAAAGACCTAGACAGTCTATATAAGAGCCATCGAATTACAAACTGAGGTTCATCACTTTTCCTGACGAGGAAATTTACCTTGGGGTTTTGCTATTCTTGCACCCAAGAGATTCGATTAGGGGATATGCTGAGTTATTGATCATGTTGTAAGTCTTCTATTATAATCTATTGAGTGCAGAAACTAAACCGCTGAGTGCAGAAGTTACATTGTTGAGTGCAGAAGCTACATTGTTGAGTGCAAAAGTTATACTATTGAGTGCAGAAGTTATATTATTGAGTGCCTTTCTTCTACACAGATTCAATCTACTTAGTGGTTCAGTAAGCAAGCTCGGGGGTCCAAAGGAAGCAAGTAGTTTGGCTGCTTCTTCTGGAAAAAGGTTGGGAGGAACAGGCCTCCTTGGGTGTTTGTCGGCCCTATCTACATTTACAGGTTCTACTTGTCTTTTCTAATTCTAAGTAGTTAAAATTTCTATTTCCAATTATTGATTTATTGTTTAAAGGATATTATTATACAAATGCATTTATTTTAGTTTCTCACCTAATTAGGATTCTGTATAATAATGATTATGTAAGATGAATTGAATAAATATATTTCCCTGCATTTTTCCCCATGCTATTTTTATGCATCGGACTCTAGTACAAAGAAGGAGATTAAATAGATAACTGAATGATAGGCATATTTCCAATGAATGAATATTTTAACACTGTTGTATGTCAATAATATTTCTTTTAGTGTACTTCTATAATACAATTTATATGATTAAACTCAGGTGTTAGAAACAATATTCATAAACTAGACATTGTAGTAGTTCTGTTACAGGATACACATGATAGGTATTCTTAGATTCTTTTCTCTCTCCAAAAATAATATAATATTACATTTCATTTTATCTTTTTTTTTTAATAATTACATCTTAAATAGCTACAAGGATAAACGTAACATAAACTACAACATTTTATTTCATTTCTACTTAGACAGGAATAGTAAAATCTAGAATGTATGTTTTTACATGTTTTCCTAAAAACTCATATTCTGTTCTATACTATGCTCTATTTCAATAGTAGAATTAAGTATTTTTTTTCTATTTTTGTTTTCAACTAACAAATCAAAAAGAGAAGCTAGGTTTAGGTGATACATCCAATTCTACTCAAACATAGCATGAGTCATCTGGACGAGTACCCTACACTTATAGAAATATTTTCAACACCATCATTCTTAAAATACAATAAAATAGTTATGATTTCATTATATAACTGCAAATAGAAACATTGGTTTTTGGCTCACGACCATCACTCAAAATCGACGAACAAGGACAAGTGAATTTTTTCAACACCATAAGCTTTATCACAAAAATGTTTATCATTTACACTACTAAGACTGAAATAATGAGCATCTCGGCATCAACACGACACAACAGTATCACAAAATTTTATTGAAAAATATTAACAGTAAAACCATACGTTTTTCTCTATTTAGATGTCTATTTTCTGAACTAGATTTTTGTTATCAAGACAAAAAAACTACTATCGAGAAATCATATTTTAGGGTTTGACCACCAAGCACAAGGCTAAACCCTTGGCTCTCAAACTATTTTATTTAAAACACAACAGTTGCAAAAACGATAAACTTCATTTTCATATGAATTGGAGCCTCACTCACGGTCTCAAACACAAACACCATAACATAGGAAAACATAGTTCTTTTATTTATCAAAGATAGTAGAAGGGTAAAACCCTCTCCTCAGTTATTTTCTTCTAAATATTCTACATTGAAAAACAAACACCACAGGACTAATGCCGAATGGTTCTAGGGTTTCATCCTGCCCAACTGCAAGACAACTCACAAGTATTTCGACGAAGATCACTCCTCAGAGCCCAAGAAAACATGAAGTCTCGGCAAAGAACACATGAACGTCCAATAGTCATCTAACCGGAGTAATAGAGTAACCACCGAAGCCTACTAGTCTATTTGCAACTGCCAGTTATCAAAACCTAAGCTGTGAAGTCATTGACGAAGGGACCTGCCATTTGAAACAAGTTGTGGTCAAAATGAGTTTTTGAAAGAAGTCATTACATGCAAAATATCAATAACTGAAACTCTTAATTGAGTGAAAGAGACAAGGTTTGAACCCGAGAACATTACCTTTTATGTATCCCCATATAAAAATGCCAAAGCCACTGCAAATTCTACCCATCACTCCACCATCGAATGCAAAGGAAGGTGGAAAACAAACTCTAGAAAAACTACCACTGGACAAACAAGGAAAAATCGAGTATCGGATCAACTTCCACGAAGAATATAACACTCACCCTAGAACCTTTGCAACACCAAACAGTTACTGTGAAACTCTCAAAACAGTATCGGTCCTTAAAGCTATCAATAGGTTCCAGTTAAAAATCAACAGGTCATAGTTTCGAACCGTGGAAACTCCCCACAAACACCTGCTATTGAAACCCCGAAGGCTCTCGGCCTGTTGGCCTTTCCATAGAGCCACTACACTCTACATTGAATGCCGAGGAACAATAACTTCGAAAAACACAGTAGTGATTAGGGTTAGGTCCCAAAGCCCAAGACCGTGTTTGATCAATGGTGGAGATCAATCGAAGGGTATCACGTAATCCCAAGCAACCACCGTAGTAAAGGATTCCCAGAAGGGACTTTTCTGACGTATTCCCATCCTTAGGGACTTTTTTTATGTATTCCCAGAAGAAATTCTAGGATTACCTCTAAAAATGGAACTTGATTTCACCATTGAGTTAGTACCAGGTGTGGTACTAAACTCAAAGGCTCCCTACAGGATGAATATTCTGGAGTTAAATGAGTTAAAATCACAGTTGAAGTACTTAATAGATAAAAATTATATAAGGCCCAGTGTGTCTCCTTGGGGAGCACCAGTAATTTTTGTTAAAAAGAAAGACGGTACCATGCGACTGTGCATTGATTACCATCAACTTAATAAAATGACAATTAAGAATCGATATCCCTTGCCCCGCATAGATGATCTATTTGATCAAGTATGCGCAGCAGAGATATTCACTAAAATTGATTTAAGGTCCGGATATCATCAAGTTAGAATACAAGACAAAGACATATTCAAAACTGCTTTCAGAACGTGATATGGACACTACGAGTTCGTAGTTATGCCTTTTGGGCTAACCAACGCACCGGAAGTGTTCATGTGTTTAATGAACAACGTTCTGCATAAGTATTTGGATAAGTTTGTAGTTTTGTTCATTGATGATATTCTGATCTACTCAAAAACTAAAGAAGAGCATGACGAACATTTAAGTATAATTCTTCAAGTGTTAAGAGAACATCATCTTTATGCTAAGTTCAACAAATGTGATTTTTAAAAAGATAAGATACAGTACTTAGGTGATATAATCTCTAAAGACGGAATCTCTGTCGACCCTGATAAGATAAAAGTAATTAACGAGTGGCATGTCCCTAAAGATGTAACTGACGTTCGGTCATTTATGGGGATAATAGGTTACTTTCGAAAGTTTATTGAAGGATTTTCAAGAATTGTGAATCCCATCACTTCTTTGCAGAAGAAGGGGAAGAAGTTCGTATGGAATCAAAAGTGTCAAGAAAGCTTTAATAAGTTAAAAGAATTATTAACCACTGCACCAATTTTAAAAATTGTTAAATCTCAATAAGGATTTAATTGTATGCACTGATGCATGCAACGATGGACTTGGAGGGGTCTTAACTCAAGAAGTTCATGCCATTTCTTTTGAGTCAAGAAAATTAAAAATTCATGAAAAGAATTACGCAACTTATGATCTTGAGTTGGTAGCCGTGATACATGCACTAAAAATGTGCGCCATCACTTGATTGGAAGAAAGTTTATAATAATGACAGATAACAAAGGTTTAAAGTACTTGTTGGATCAAACAAATGTTAACGCAAGGCAAGCTAGATGGATAGCTTTCCTTAGCGAGTATGATTTCGAAATTCAACACATTAAAGGAAAAGAAAACAAAGTCACTGATGCCTTGAGTAGAAATGCCAAATTAAGATTTGTGGCAGCAATCAGAACATTTCAGACAGATCAGGAAAATCAAATTGAAGAAGGAATTAAGCAAGATGAAAATTATCAAAAATTGCTTCGTAAAGTTGCTGAAAATTTATCTGAAAATTTAATAACAGATTACAGCATTAATAAAAAGGTCTTAATGACTTATAAAAACAGAATTTATGTACCAAATGTGTGAAGGGTTAAGCTGTTAATTTTGGATGAAGTTCATAAGAATCCTTATTTAGGACATCCAGGTTATCAGAAAATGATAACTATGTTAAGGAAGGATTATTTTTGGCCCAATATGAAGAATGAAGTGGTTGAATACATAGCTAGATCTTTTGAATGTCAGACCATTAAGGCTGAACATCAACACCCAGCTGGACTATTGCAGCCATTGCCAATTCCAGAATGGAAATGGGAGATTATAAGTATCGATTTTATTACAGGATTGCCTAAAAACCATAAACATAATGACTCCATAATGGTGGTTGTGGAAAAATTAAGTAAGGCTGCTCCACGGGGGATTCACTCAATGAAATTTTTACATAGCACGATCGTTCGCATGGTATTAAAGAATATCCCTAATTTCACTAAATATTGGAAAATACATCCTAAAATTGTATTGTTGAACCCCCCTCCCAATATGTCTTTCCAATTAAGAAAACCCCTAGTTTCACCAGATATTGTAGGTATCCATTTTTAACAACCTATTTTAACACCCCCTTTATATCATATTATCAAGTTGTAACAAACAGGAGCCCTAGCACATCTTAGTATAAGCGAACAAGATTCTAAATAAAATAATAGTATAATGCTAATAATGATCCCACTAGGATTGCATTGGTGACTGATTAATTTGTAGCATTGGATAGTGCAAGACTGATGAAATAGTATCGGGGAAGGCAAAATGCATAAAAGGAAATCTATTCAAGAGATAAACATAACAAAGAATGTAAAAGACTGATAGTCCAATAGTTAGTGCAATGCTTAGAAAAGATGAGAATTGCAGATGTTTCACACCACATCCTGCTAATATACCAATTTTATATCATGTAAATACAAGTATATCCATAGAGAGCTCATGTTTTCTATAAGCTTAATAAATTGAACTCCATAAAAATGCAAAAAAGAAACCCTTTCGTGAATGGAATCCCCTACCTCCCTATCAAAAAAAACATCATTGATGTCTGAACCCAAATGAACATAGAAAAATTCCTCTTACTTTTCAAAAAAACCATATTATCATGTGCATAGCTTGGATTTGGTTCATTCACAAGATCCAATGAATTGCCTCCACTTCCTGTACATTTATTCTTGCAATCAATGGAATTAACAACATTTAGTTACCTTTTCTTGTGTTATATCTAGTCTTTTTTTTTATCTTTATAGGAGAGGGAAAAATCTCCATTGTTAGGTTTCAATCATGAAATAGTTATAAAGATACATAGATGTTGAAACTTATAAGATACCATTTCATGGTGACAATAACACATAGGATATGCAAATACGGATTTACATTTTCACCTATGTTCATGTCAGTTCCAATACAATATTAAGATAGATTCCTTGCATATAAGAATTGAAATTACAATTATGAATGTGCCAAATATAACTCAATCTAAAAACTATTCCTAACTGGCAATGTGAAAATATTATTTAGAAGAATACCAAAAGTTGAAAGAAATAATTAGTCAAGAAACATTGATCAAACTTTTCTTGGTTCAGTGAGCCAAGAATGATTGATCTCACTTTTCTGGGTTGTCTTGGAGCAATGTTTAATTGAATCTCAATACCCACCTAAACCCCAACCTAAAAAATGAAGAGTTATACCTTTTACTTGAATTTCTACAAAAAATACAATACAACTGTTCAAGTCTGGAACTCCCGATTAGCTACATATCTTAACTTAAAGATGAAAAACAATATAATATCAATTCAAACCAAGGCTAAATAAGTTATTAAATGAGGATATCTCAAGGCCAATAATCCAAAGAGACTTCCATCGATATTATCAATAGTACACTATTATCATATTTATGCAAAACTTAGGATCATAAACAATATCAAATCAAAATGGAGGGTCCTTAATTTTAGGTGGGTATGAATTGAACCCATGATTTGGAGGTATGAATTCATCCCAAAATTTGTAGGTTATTCCTCAGCACACCCAAATAAAATAACCCCCAATATTTATATTACTATGTCAAATTAAAAATCCCCCTTGACCCCTTAATATGGGACAATATATTTTTTAGGTTTTTAAGAGTATTCAAACCCCCAATATGAATGGACATGATATGATATTGCCTCACTAGTGAACCCCCCGTGGGCTGCTCATTTAATTCCTGTTAAAACCACTTTTAAAGCTTCTAACATTGCAGATGTATTTAGGAAGCAAATCTTTCACTTGCACGGAATTCCAAAGGTAATTATTTCTGATCGAGACTCCAAGTTCACTGGAAATTTTTGGACAGCATTGTTTAAAGGTTTAAATACCAAATTAAATTTCAGTACTACTTTCCATCCACAAACTGATGGACAGACTGAAAGGGTTAATCATATTTTAGAAGATATGTTACGAATGTATGTTAAAGATCATCCGACTAAGTGGGAAGATTACTTGCATTTAGCTAAATTTGTATACAATAATCACTACCAAGCATTTGCTAGACTTAGCCCATTTGAGATTTTGTATGGAAGAAAATGTTGTACTCCTATATTTTGGGATAATCCTGTTGATAGATTGATGTTAGGACCATATTTATTGAAAGAAATGGAGCTAACCATGAAACAGGTTCAAGGTAACTTAAAAGTTGCCCAACATCGGCAAAAGAGTTATGCAAATCTGAAACGCACTGAAAGAGAATTTAAGGTTGGAGACCATGTTTTTATAAAGGTAAAACCCAAGAAAAGTTCTTTGAAGCTTGGTAGTTGTGCTAAACTAGCATGAAGGTAGCATGAAGGTACTATGGACCATTCAAAGTCCTATCAAGGATTGGAGTTGTTGCATATCAGTTGGCTTTGCCATCTGACTTAAAAATCCATAATCTCTTTCACATTTATGTTTTAAAGAAGTATGTGAACGATGCTATTCATGTGCTGAATTGGAATGACATACAAGTGGAACCCGAAGCAGATTTTCTGGTGGAACCAAACTGTATTCTCGACGGGAGGGAAATTATGCTTCGGAATCGTACCATAGGGCAGGTAAAGGTGCAATGGAAGTAGCTTAGCCCTGATGAAGCTACTTGGGAACTGGAAAGTAAAATGCGGGAAGCATACCCAGTTATGTTCTAGGAAGGGTCTGATGAAGAATAAGCAACATCGAGGATGATGTTGAGCTTAAGTGGGGGTGTTTGTAACATACCCCTTTTTGCTTAAAAACATTTTATGTTGGAAACATTATGTTAACTTTTATTGTAAAGTTTTATATTGGACAAGTGTCCAAGGATGACTGTAATTTGCACATTATTTTATTATTAAATAAATTAAATAGGAGACAAACACCTAAGGAGACTATTGAAAGAGTGTTTACTGCCCCACTAGGTGGAATGGAATCTGGGGTAGAAGGCAATGGACAAGTGGCAGCATCATGATCGAACTAACTAGCTGTCGGTATGGGACAACTCCCTTGAAATGTGTTCATAGTGCCCTGGAAGGTGGGACTGGAGCTTGAGGCTCATTTATTGAAAACTGACCACTAAAGACCTAAGCAGTCTATATAAGAGCCATCAAATTACAAACTGAGGTTCATCACTTTTCCTGACGAGGAATTTTACCTTGGGGTTTTGCTGTGCTTGCACCCAAGAGATTCAATGAGGGGATATGCTAATTTATTGATCATGGTGTGAGTCTTCCTGTGCAGAAGCTAAACTGCTGAGTGCAGAAGTTACATTGCTAAGTGCATAAACTACATTGTTGAGTGCAGAAGTTATACCATTGAGTGCAGAAGTTATACCATTGAGCGCAGAAGTTATATTACTGAGTACGTTGATTCTACACAGATTCCATCTACTTAGTGGTTCAGTAAGCAAGCTCAGGAGTCCAAAGGAAGCAAGTAGTTTGGCTGCTTCTTCTGGAAAAAGGTTGGGAGGAACAGGCCTCCTTGGGTGTTTGTCGGCCCTATCTTCATTTACAGGTTCTACTTGTCTTTTCTAATTCTAAGTAGTTAACATTTCTATCTGCAATTATTGATTTATTCTTTAAAGGATATTATTATACAAATGCATTTATTTTAGTTTCTGACCTAATTAGGATTCTGTATAATAATGATTATGTAAGATGAATTGAATAAATATATTTCTCTGCATTTTTCTCCATGCTATTTTTCTGCATCGTACTCTAGTACAAAGAAGGAGATTAAATAGATAAATGAATGATAGGTAGATTTCCAATGAATGAAGATTTTAAAACTGCTGTATGTCAATAATATTTATTTTAGTGTACTTTTGTAATACAATTTATATGATTAAACTCAGGTGTTAGAAACAACATTCATAAAGTAGACATTTTAGTAGTTCCATTACAAGATACACATGATCGGTATTCTTAGATTCTTTTCTCTCTCCAAAAACAATATAATATTACATTTCATTTTATCTTCTTCTTTTTTAATAATTACATCTTAAATAGCTACAAGGATAAACGTAACAGAAAGTACAACATTTTATTTCATTTCTACTTGGACAGAAATAGTAAAATCTAGAATGTATGTTTCTAGATGTTTTCCTAAAAACTCATCTTCTCTTCTGTACTATGCTCTATTTCAATAGCAGAATTAAGTATTTTTTTCTATTTTTGTTTTGAACTAACAAATCAAATAGAGAAGCCAGGTTTAGGTTATACATCCAATTCTACTCAAACATAGCATGAGTCATCTGGACGAGTAACCTACACTTATACAAATCTTTTCAACACCATCATTTTTAAAATATATTAAAAAAATAGTTATGATTTGATTACATAACTGCAAACAGAAACATTGGTTTTTGGCTCACGGCCATCACTCAAAACCAACAAACAAGGACATGTGAATTTTTTCAACACCATAAGCTTTGTCACAAAGACGTTTATCATTTACACTCCCTAAGACTGAAATAATGAGCATCTCGGCATCAACATGAGACAACAATATCACAAAATTTTATTGAAAAATATTAACAGCAAAACCATACATTTTTCTCAATTTAGATGTCTATTTTCTGAACTAGTCTTTTGTTATCAGGACAACAAAACTACTATCGAGAAATCATATGTTAGGGTTTGACCACTCAGCACAAGGCTAAACCCTTGTCTCTCAAACTATTTTATTAAAACAAAACAGTTGCAAAAATGATAAACTTCATTTTCATATGAATTGGAGCCTCGCTCACGGTCTCAAACAAAAACACCATAATGTAGGAAAACATAGCTCTTTTATTTATCGAAGACGGTAGAAGGGTAAAACCTTCTCCTTAGTTATTTTCTTTTACAGATTCTACATTGAAAAACAAACACCATAGGCCTAATGCCGAATGGGTCGAGGGTTTCATCCTCCCCAGCTGCCAGACAACTCACAAATATTTCGACGAAGATCACTCCTTAGAGCCCAAGAAAACATGAAGTATCGACAAAGAACAGATGAAGGTCCAATAGTCATCTAACTGGAGTAACAAAGTAACCATCGAAGCTTACCAGTCTATTTGTCGCTGTCGGTTATCAAAACCTAAGATGGGAAGTCATTGACGAAGGGACCTACCACTTGAAACAAGTTGTGGTCAAAATGAGTTTTTGAAAGAAGTAATTACATGCGAAATATCAATAACAGAAACTCTTAACAGAATGAAAGAGACAAGGTCCGAACCCGAGAACATTACCTTTTATGTATCCCTATAGCAGAACACCAAATCCTTTGCAAACTATACCCATCACTCCACCACCGAATGCAAAGTAAGGTGGAAAAACAACTCTGGAAAAACAACCACTAGACAAACAAAGAAAAACCAAGTATCAGATCAACTTCCATGAAGAATCTGACACTCACCCTGGAACCTATGCAACACGAAACAGTTACTGTGAAACTCTCAAAAGAGTATCGGTCCTTAAATCTATCAACGGGTTCCAGTTAAAAACCAATAGGTCACGGTTTCGAACCATGGAAACTCCCCACAAACACCTACTATCGAAACCCTGAAGGCTCCCGGCCTATCGACCTCTCCACAGAGCCACTACACACTACATTGAATGCCGAGGAACTATAACTTCAAAAAACATAGTAGTGATTAGGGTTAGGTCCCAAAGCCCAAGACCATGTTTGATCAACGGTGGAGATCAATCGAAGGGTATCATGTAATCCCAATCAACCACAGTAGTAAAGACAACATTAATGACCCTTGCAACCAAGGAGGACAACTCGGATAACTTCGAACCAAAAACACATATAGCTCGTCACGTGGATTGACCCATCACCATACCTTCACATGTCTAACACCACGACAGTATCTGCGGAGATAGTCCACTGTCTCGATAGTTGGAGTATTAAATGAAAAAGGAAACCAGAGTGCTTGCCAGCATGAAATCATTATGATGTTAATTCTTACCCATCCTTATGATGTATCGATTCTTTGGTAAAAATGCACAACTCTGTCATGTTATAGCACCTTGTGTTATGGAAAAGTTGTATTAGTTTCATTTGCTAGGAATTCATTATGTTAAAGGACCACGCGATGCACACACAATATGTAAATAATCATTGTTCATAGGGCAAGGCTTAAGCCATTGTATATAGTTCCTAGGCTAGAATTTAAATAAGAATTTGTATATAGTTCCTAGGCTAGAATTTAAATAAGAATTTGCATATAGTTCCTAGGTTAGAATTTAAATAAAATATGGCATATAATTCTCAGGTTCTAGAGCATACAAAGAATTGCATATAGATATTGCACATTATTTACACTTAGCCATTTCATATAGAAATTGTTTACCCTTATAGTTTGCATTAAATAGAAACTCGCGATAATAATATATGGAGGTAAAAATATGATATATTGATCCTATCTATTGTTTGTAAAAAGTAATAAAAAGTTTAGTATAGGATTGTGAATATTGTAACTGACATGATTTTTGTTTTATAAGCTAGGCTAATTGAAGTTTCTCACCCGGTGACATTTTTGACATTTTGTCTCTTAAGCCATTAGGACTTTGGAGTTACTGAAAACTGGTTAGAAACTCTTCGGTACGTGTGGTGGTTCACAGATTCTAGGGGTAGATTAGGTTAATAGGGATAGATTAGGTTTCTAGGATTCTAGATTAGTTTCTAAGGATTAGATTAGTGTTTCTAGGGTTAGTTTAGCTTTCTAGGATTTCTAGGGATAGATTATGTTTGTAGGGTTATATTAGTGCTTATAGGGTTAATCATGCATGAATAAACAATCACATGGCTATAAATCATAACTTAATCATAACTCAGACATCAAATAAATGATATAAGATAACGATATCAAATAAACTATATAACATGGATAACATTAATCATGCATGAATAAACAATCACGTGGCTATACTATGTACTTATGTCAATTAGGCCTTTTGGATCCTCTCAGTTTTTTATTGTCTCGAACAACCTCTCATGCTCCGCATGAGGTAGTAAGTAGCGTACCTTGTTTGATGACTTCGTTGACATTGTCTGTAGTTGGATGTTTGTACCCACGATCAAGTGCGTAAAGTGATACACCCGCGACCCTTATCTATAATCCGTGTATGTGTAGCCATTGCTCTTTGGTCCCTTTCCATCCACTGTAAGATATTCCCCCTGAACAACCATTGAGCCAGTCGGAAAGGTAATTCCTTTACTATCCATTAATGATGCGAGGAGGGTTTGCTTACCCTGGATGCATCGTCACAACCAATAATTCATCCCAATTGCACTGTCTGTCGAGGTGACAACTGTGTAGATGTGTCCTGCAAAAATGCATTTTAAGTTCATATTCCAACAAGTAGTGGTTTGATAACTTGGATAATTGCAAAAACAAGGAAGGAACCGGGATATTCATGAAGAAATGTTTACATGGATGTACAAGATTAGATATATGATCATATTCATTCAAAATAGAGGATTGGCCTTCCTCTAACTAGATTGTTTCAACAACTGCACGTGGGTCCACTGCAAGTGATACATGATCCCATTCATCAACCCAATCCATTGATTCGCACTCATCCCACTCACAACTGCTACAAGACCCACAAAAGCAAGCAAGTTTTCACGTCCATATTTCAAACAAGGGGTTTTTTGAGCTTCGAACCGAGTGAAATCCACGAGTTCCTTACACAGTACTACAACTATAAGAACGCAATCGATCTATGTCAACTACATTCCAGAAATTTTAGACATGTCCTCTACCTGTTGGTATGTGTTGCTCCGTGGTTCGATTTGACATTTTTTCTTTACACCATCGAACTGTGGATTCGGTATTCCGAATATGAGGGCCTCCCATGCACCTCATCTCCTGCCTTCATAGGGCAGTTTTGAGACATGCTCTAGCCCCGTCATGCTCTCCCTTTTCATGCCTGGTCTCAAAATAGTTCCATACATGCAGCACATCATAAGTCTTGTGCAAAATACTCAACCACTGGAAAACACGTGCATTTTTGAACTGGCCTGCACAACCATTTGACCATATCCAATGCTGATCCATCTGTATACCTCTCTCCTTCAGTTGATCATAGAAAATTTTGAAGCAATGTTGCACATAATGTAGTTCATGGCACCTGTCGTCACTGATGTAGAAGTTGGTCTCTTTCAATATTACCCTCATGTCGTTGTTGCTTTTTGGCGCGTTCCTGTACGTGATATGGACCATTATGCTAACTTGGTATGAATGGTAGTATTGACTTTGAATCTCATTATGTGGCTGTAGGGTGTATTTTTCTGCAAAGTCCACAACCGACAATATTGTTCCCTTGGGAAAGGTGTCCCTGCACTGTCTGTACTATTCATCCTGCCATCGTGCTACATGGACGTGCTATACATAATGCTCGGTCTTTTGGTAGAATTCCTTCATGAATTTGCAAATTTGTACCTAGTGCCACAAAACCAAGGGCATTAATACAAAGTGACATTTTCAATCTGAATATATGTGTACAAATTCAACATGTACATTATGAAAGTATGCAAACTTAGATTACCTGTGACTTCACCAATGCAATTTTTTTTCTTTCATTCGAACTATCTACTTGATATGTTTTGCACTGGAAGTTCTACATTTCTACTAACATCCTCCCAAATTCGTGCTCCACGGTTGCATGGATGTAGTGGCTCAATAATGCAAATCCACTGCAACTGGAACATGTCCCATATAAACATGATCTTTTATAATATTTTTGTCCTTCAAGTCTTGGACACATTATGCTATGTATAAATTCTCTGGATGCATTCGGTGGTTGTAACGATGGGAAATCCTGCACAATGTTAGTATGCAAACCACAAAATATATGTCTATATGTATCATAATAGTACTTAAATTCTACATGGTATCTACAACAACATGTATTGCGATCAATGCAAATTCTAACATACCAGGGTTTGCATTTTTCAAAGGACCTTTGGCCCAAGTTCAATTATGTGTGCTCATTCTTGAACCTATCATAGAGTTCTGTTTGTGTTGTGTCAAGGAAATGCTTGACATGGAGTTCACCCCCCCTAACGCCTTTTCTCAACTTTAAAAAATCTCTTTGATTTGTAGACGGTCTAGTATTATCATGCCAAAACTTTTTCACTAGTTCTTTAGCAGCATCAATGAGCTTCATGTCTGAATGAGGTAACCTACAAAAAAAGGCCCAACAATCTTTTTGGCCTGGGGTCTCAAGTTTTTCTCTAACGGAAGAATACTTCTGAACAATCTTTCTATCTACTTTAACTATTTTACATGTGTGTGACAGTAGGCGACGTTGCTGTGTGGAGTTGTCTACAATCGATTCCGACAATACACGACGAGCTGCATTAAAATATTTTGTACGAGAAGTTTTTCCAATGAAATTAAATGCAGATTGTAGATTTCTAACAGCATGATTGTTGGCCTCTGAACTTCTAACTACCTTTATGCCCAAAATTCTCCTAACATGAGCTAGACAATGTGATTTTAACAAAGCAAGAAACAATTGACATTTTGCTGCATCCGTTTTGGATTCAAAAAAATCTTTGATTATCTTGCTACAATGGAAATCAATAGTGCATTTGGGCATCTTACCTTCAAGTCTTGAAAATGAACTTTCATCCACATGAATACGTCTGGGAGTTCTTCATCATCCAGTTGATAGTCGAGGCAAGGGAGTCAGCAAGGAAGTACGAGTCTCATCAACGGTTTGTTGTGGCCCTTCATTCACAAATTGGTCCTTCAAGGGAGTGTGTTCGGCATGTGTGTGCTCTTCTTGGGGAGGTTTCCAGCTAAGAACTTGATCAACATCCATCCCTTCATACTCGACATCAGGAAAGATTTGATTGAATTCAACCACTTCATCATTGCTTGTTGATGGATCTAAGGCACTAACATTTTGATTTCTATGGTTTTGCATGTACAACCTAACATTTTCTCTTATCTCATGGGCCTTTTCAGGGGGCAGCCGCATCCTTCAAGAGTTTCTCTTATGATTACATATGTTTCCCATATTCAATGCATTTTTTGGAAAAACAAAAATATCACCCCTGCAAGAATGAACAACAAACAAGATATTAAAACTCAATGTGCGTGATTAGTAAAGCTTGATGTAGCAATTGATTATGTACAACAAGATCTAGTGAGAATCTTTTCATATAATCTTAAAATATCATACTCACTTCATTTTCATGGTATGGATGAGGGAAAATAGCCCCAAAAGACTATGAATTTTCAATTGTTTAGGTGTTTGTGTGAGTTGTTGTAGTGAAACCATGAGGAATTCAACAAATGTTTGTCTACTAGATGGAGGAATGTGATTATGAAATGTTATTGGTGGTGATACAAGTAATTTTTTTTATTATCTTCATGAAAGGTTGAAATAATTGCTTGGTGCATGTCGTAGTTTTTTTTGGTAAGATGTTTTTATTGTCTATGTTGAAGATTAAGAAGACTAAAATAGATCTATCATACAATTCATGAGGAAAAACCAAAAGAGATGCCATTCAGACAAGTGAATGAAGACTAAAATACATTTAACAAGATAAAATTGTCACCATAACTCAAGGATTATGATTGCACTTTGCTTCAAATGTAAAATGCTCCTTTGATGTATCTACTATATGTAAGAAAAGTTCATGTGTGTCCAAGTAGCATGAGAATTCAATCCAAGGAGCCAAATAGAGTCCAACTATTGTTTATTCACTCAAATGATCCAAATAGAGCCCAAGAGGTGTGTATTCAATCCAAATAGCCAAATAGAGCCCCAAATGTTGTGTATTCTATCCAAATGGTCAAGGAAGCACCAAATGGTGATTGAATTCAACATAAAATGGTGATCTTGTCAGACTGTGCGTAAAAAGAGCCAACAAAACGCGATGAAGTAGGGAGAAATTGTGGTACAAGAGCATGGGTGTTTTTCTAAATTTCATCTTCAACAGGGATGCGCACGTTCCAAGGAGCGCATGCGCGCCAGAGGCGCATGCGCGCTTCTAGCGCATGCGGGCCTCTACTTAACATTGTATAGTTCGGTGGGTAACGTTCACTACATTAATTACCCAACACATGTAAATGTGTCGGTTTATTCCTAGAGTCCCTCCCCCATAAAATCCTTTAGGCCCTATTCTAACCCATAATCCCTAAGTGCGTTTAAGTGCTTCTAGGTGTTTAGGGGTGATGATGGAGATGTTGATGAGGAAGGGGGAGATGAGAATGAAGATGAGGATGATGATGCAGATGATGATGATGATGGTAAAGATGATGATGATGAATATGTCAAGATGATGATGACGATGGTGATGATGATGATGAAGATGATGATGACGATGGAGATGTTGATGAGGAAGGGGGAGATGACAATGAAGATGAGGAGGATGATGCAGATGATGATGATGATGGTGAAGATGATGATGATGATGATGATGATGATGATAAATATGTCAAGATGATGATGACGATGGTGATGATGATGATGAAGATGATGATGATGATGGAGATGTTGATGAGGAAGTGGGAGATGAAAATGAAGATGAGGATGATGTAGATGATGATGATGATGGTAAAGATGATGATGAATATGTAAAGATGATGGTGACGATGGTGATGAGGACATGGTGATGATGATGATGAAGATGATGATGATGGGGAAGGGGAAGATGACAATGAAGATGAGAAGGATGATGCAGATGATGATGATGATGATGATGTTGATGAGGACATGGTGATGATGATGATGATGGAGATGTTGATGAGGAAGGGGGAGATGACAATGATGATGAAGAGGAGAACAATGACGATGATGAGGAGGATATTGATGATGGTGAGGATGATGATGATGATGGTGATGATGAAGAGGAGGACGACGATGATGATGAGGATGATGATGATGATGATGATGAAGATGTTGATGATGATGATCGTGATCATTGTCATCATCATGATCATATTCATCACCATCATCATCATCATCCTCATCACCAACATCCTCATCACCAACATCCTCATCTCCATCATCATCATCTTGTTCATCATCATCACCATCATCATTGTGATCATCATCATCACCATCTTGATCACCATCATCATCATCATCCTCATCACCATCATCCTCATCTCCATCATCATAATCATCCTCATGATGTTGATGATGCTGATGATGATGATGACGCTAATGATGATGATTATTAATATGGTGATGATGATGATGATGATGGTGATGATGATGAAGATGATGATGATGATGATGATGATGATGATGAATATGGTGATAATGATGATGATCATGAAGATAATGATGAAGAGGAGGACGATGATGATCATGAGGATGATGGTGATGATGATGATGGTGATAAAGATGATGATGATGATGAAGATCTCCATTATCACATCTTCTTTGTCATGATGAGTACGATGATGAAGATGATGATGATGATGATGATGAATATGACCATGATCAACATCATCATCATCATATTCGTCGTCGTCATCATCATCATCATCGTCGTCATCATCATCATCATGATCATCAACATCTTTGTCATCATCATCATCATCAAAATCATCTTCATCGTCATCATCATCTTCATTAAAGTCATCATCATCACCATCTTAATCATCATCATAATCATCATCATATGATCATGGTCACGATCATCATCATCATCGTGAAGATCATGATGAAGATGGTGATGATGATGATGGTGATGATGATGATCATGATCATGATCATAATGATGATGATGAAGATGATCGGGATGATGATGACTAATGGAGATGATGATGATGATGATGATGAAGATGATGACGAATATGCAACACATCATCTTCATCATCATCCACAACATGATCATGATCATCATCTTCATCGTAGTCATCATCATCATCATCATCTTCATCATCATCCTCATCCTCATCATCATCTTCATCATCATCCACAACGTGATCATCATCATCATTGTGAGGACGAGGATGATGATGATGATGACTAATGGAGATGATGATGATGTTGATGATGAAGATGATGATGAATATGCAGCACATCATCCTCATCTTCATGATCATCTTCATCATCAACAACACCATGATCAGCATCATCAACTTCATCATCATCATCATCAACACCATGATCAGCATCATCAACTTCATCATCATCATCATCAACACCATGATCAGCATCATCAACTTCATCATCATCATTGTGAGGACGAGGATGATGATGATGATTATAGTGATGGTTATGATGATGATGGTGATGATGATGATGACAATGGTGGATGATGATGACTATGAGTACGATGATGAAGATGATGATGATGATGACGATGATGAATATGATCATCATAAAAATCATCATATTCGTCATCATCATCATCTTCATTAGTCATCATCATCACCATCTTGATCATCATCATCATCATCATATGATCATGGCCACAATCATCATTGTCTTCATCATCATAATAATCATCTTCATCTTCGTCATCATACTCGTCATCACCATCTTCCTCATAATCATCATCATCATTGACATCTTCATCATCATCTTCGTATCATCATCATCATCAACATCTTCATCATCAGCAGCACATCATCATCATCATCATCAGCATCATCATCATCATCATCATCACCTTCATCTTCGTCTTCATTATCATCATCATCATCTTCTTCTTCATGATGATATGATGATGATGATGATGATGATGATGGTGGTGGTGGTGGATGATGAATATTTGTACGATGATGATGATGTTGATGATGAAGATGATGAGGAATATGCAGCACATCATCATCATCTTCATCATCATCGTCATTTTCATCATCATCATCAACTTCATCATCATCATCATCATCATCATTGTGAGGACGAGGATGATAATGAGGACGATCAAGATGATGATGATATGATGATGATGATGATGATGATGGTGGTGGTGGATGATGATGAATATGAGTATGCTGATGAAGATGATGATTTTGATGATGAATATGATCATCATCATCATCATCAAAATCATCATATTCATCATCATACTCATCTTCATTAGTCATCATCATCACCATCTTCATCATCCTCATCCTCATCATCATCATCATGTTATCATGGTCACGAGCCTCATTGTCTACGTCATCATAATAGTCATCTTCATCATCCTCATGATACTCGTCATCACCATCATCCTCATCATCATTATCATCATCGTCATCATCATCTTCGTCATGATGATAATGATGATGATGATGATGAAGATCATGGTGTTGAGGATGATGATGATGATGATGACGATGATGATGATGACTAATGGATATTATGATGATGATGATGATGATGATGAAGACGATGAATAATATGCAGCACATCATCATCATCTTCGTCATGATCCTCAACATGATCATCATCATCATCATATTCATTATCATTGTAATCATCATCATTGTGAGGACGAGCATGAGGATGATGATGATGATTATGATGATGACGATGATGATGAAGGTGATGATGATGATGATGACTAATGGAGATGATGATGATAATTATTTTGATGATTTTGATGATGAAAAATATGCATCACATCATCCTCATCATCTTCATCATCAACAACAACATGATCATGATCATCATCTTCATCATCATCATCATCATCATCATCATCGTCATCATTGTGAGGACGAGGATGATGATGATGATGATGGTGGTGGTGATGGTGGATGATGATGAATATGAGTACGATGATGAAGATGATGATGATGATGACGAATATGATCATCATCATCATCATCATCATATTCGTCATCATCATCTTCATTAGTCATCATCATCACCATCTTCATTATCCTCAACATCATCATCATCATCATCATCATCATCATCATATGATCATGGTCACAATCATCATTGTCTCCGTCATCATAATTGTCGTATTCATCATCCCGATCATACTCGTCATCGCCATCTTCTTCATCATCATCATCATCATCATCTTCATCATCATTGACATCTTTGTAATCATCTTCATATCGTCATCATCATCATTGATGAGGATGATGATGATGATGATGACGAAGATGTTGTTGACGATGATGATGAGGAAGAGGGTGATGACGATGATGATGATGGTAATGATGATGACGATGGATGATGTCGAATATGAGTATGATGATGAAGATGATGATGATATCGATGATCATCGTACTCATCATCAACATCATCACCATCATCACCATCAATGGTGATGATGAGGATGATAATGATGATGATGATGACATTGACGATGAAGATGATGACCTAGATGTTGATGATGATGAGGAAGAAGAGAATGGTGACAATGATGATGATGGTGTTGATGATGATGATGATGATGATGACAAAGATGATGATGACGATGATGATGATGACGAAGATGATGATGATGATGGTGATGAGGATGAAGAAGATGATGATGATGGAGATGAAGATGGTGATGATGATGATGATGGTGATGAAGATGATGATGATGATGATGAAGAAGATGGTGATGATGAAGAAGATGACGATGATGGAGATATTGATGAGGAAGGGGGAGATGCCAATGATGATGAAGATGTTGATGATGATGGTGATGGCTATGATGATGATGATCATCATCATCATCATCATCTTCATCACACCCATGATCATCACCCTCATCACCATCATCCTCATCACCACCACCATCATCATCATCATCATCATCACCATCATCCTCATCATCTTCATCACCATTGTAATCATCATCACCATCACCATCATCTCATCATCATCATCATCATCATCAACATCTTCATCATCATAGTCATCTCCTCCTTCCTCATCAACATCTCCATCATCATCATCTTCTTCATCATCACATCTTCATCAACTTTATGTATCCCCTTGACAAAGGAAATTAAATAAGCCATATAAAGGGCTACAATAACGTGTACGTGCACCTACGCGTGCACACCTTTAGTAGCGCGTACGTACACCTACGCATGCACGTGATTAGTTATGTGTGCGCGCATTTGCGCATGCGCGTATGTTCGTGCACGCGTTTTAGAATTCAAATTGTTTTTGGCGCCCTTGTAGGCTTGGAATTAGCTTCGGATTGCACCTTTAGGCTCGGTCTGATTAATTTATGATTTATGGCAGAACACATCAAATGCTGTAACTTTTTGTTTTTCACAACTAGTTCTGCATATGCTCCACAAGTGCACTGCAGATGAAATTGCACACACTTGTTGAGCCCTGTGTGCAGATTCTAAATATATAAGTTTTTAATAGATCTGTTGTTCCTTTCTATTTTTAATTCATTTTTAGCTGCACTCATGTCAAATTTGTAAAAACAATAGGTCATTTATTTTTCCTATAACGTTTGATTGGATTATCTATTTCAAAAATAGAAAAGAACCCGCACAAGAGCACAAAAAAAACCCAGTAGTCAGATGTTATACATCAAATTTATGAGTTACAAAATAAAAACCCCAGTGGGGACGAGTTACAAAATAAATCGAAACAGGGTAAACCTTGCTAAGAAAACCATGGCTCACTAAAACCCCTTATCTCTCCGCTGAAAGCGCGGTCAAATTGGTAATAGGAACACCAAATGCAAACAAGAACCGAGAACTCTTCAAGGTCTCTTCTCCACAGAGGAACGTGAATCCATAGGAAGCAATGAGCTTACCCAGAGACTTGAATTCAACTTCTGAATGCAAGTGTGGTAGCCCCAAGCCATAACATGCTTGTACATGAACCTCACACATGGAAAATAGGTAGAAATATTAGTATCGATATATATACATTTACAATACAAAGATGCATAAAAAAAACAGAGCTTACGCTTGAAGTAGATCGATACCTGAGTAAGAGTGGGAGTTTCGTTGTCATGAAGATGTCTCCATTGAAACCCACAAGATCAAACCTAAGACCAAGAGTGCAGCTCTGGTTCTATGCAAATATTTTCCAAAAATGGAGCAGAGAAGAAGCCCCCGACTTCCCTCTGCCATAGCAAAAATCGAAATGACCAAATGAACCTTTTGAAAGGGCATGAAAGGCAAAAAACCTACCTCTTGTGCAAACATAAATGCTATTCTAGCATGGAGGCTTTCCATTTTCCTCATGTATTCCCATCACATGGGCTGCATTGAATATAAACCTACCTCCCTTGCCATCATGTGGTTATATAATTCAAGTTTGCATAACCCGCAACCTTTAATACCAAGGCACAATTGTCTAATGGTATTAAGCTCACATAGGTTCAACGTTTAAATCCTTAGACCATCACAACACCTTCATTATGCATGGACATGGCATGACCAATGATTAGGGCTTGGTCTTGCTATAAATCCTTGTTCATAAGTTTTATATTATAGTATAGTATAAACTTGGATTGTTTAGGTCCTTGCTTTGAGAAATTAAGATGTGTTATAAATTGGTCAAGTATGCCTTTAAAGCATAGTATGGGTCAAACCAAACACCTGCAAGAATAAAAGAAAGAGATAATGTTAGCTTGTAAAAGCTAAGTAAAACTCAAGCGGATATGGATCAGAAATACCATCCATAGAGAAAACGACCATAGTCAAGGTGATTCCAACGTAATCTACAAAAAATGTAAAAACGAAGCATATGATCACTTACAGTAAGCAGACATTTATTATCATTATGACTTA
>BSBM01001346.1:19755000-19807500 GCA_027924585.1 Larix kaempferi
TCAAACCTAGTTTGGGGTCCTCTCTAGTGAAGCCGAAAATTAGGGCTCCTGCAAAAATTGGAATTTCTGAAATCTAAGACCATGGATTTAAGCTTCTCTGAAAAATCAAAGTTTAGAGACCAAGATCAAACTTTTTGGATGGATGAAGCTCCGGGAAAATCAAACCCTAATTCAAGGTCCTTGCTAGTGAATCCGGAAGTTTGAAAAGCAAATTTGAGGGGTGAAATTTTGCAGTTTTCAAATTCAGAGTATACCAGCTTGATCAGCTCATCAAAGAGCATCTTTTTGTCCTTTCAGAAGTTCGAAATTCAAAGTTTGAACTTTTAGGGATTCTCTGACAAACCCTAATCCAGCTCCAGATCTAGATTTCTGCAAATCAAGTGGTAAGACCTAAATCTTTTCTATTTCATTTGAAGTACTCCTTAAGATGTCTGACCACACCAAGATTGAGGATAAGTTTGAAGGGGCTTATAACTTTCGAGCATGGAAGTATAGGATTGGGTTAATTCTAGAAGAGAGTGAGTTGGGCACCTACATAAGTGAACGGGTTCCTGTCCCAGAGAGAGAAGAGACTAAGGCCTTACACAAGAGGAACTTAGTCAAGGCTAAAAGGATCATTGTTGATTCTATCAAAAACCATCTCATGCCACATGTGACATCTCTGAAGACACCTAAGGAGATGTTTGATTCCTTGACCAAGTTATTTGAAGGAAAAATATAAATCAGAAGATGACCTTGAGGAATCAATTGAAGAATATCAAGTTCCAGAATGCGAAGACCATGTAGTCTTATTTCTCAAGGGTCTCCCAGATAAAAGAACAACTTGAAGCTATGGGAGAAGTTATAGAGAATGGAGAAGTGGTAATGACCACTATTAATGGCCTTCCTAGGTCATGGGATTCCTTCATCCAGGGAATGTGTGCTAGGAAGAAACTTATCTCTTTCAGTAAGCTGTGGGAAGAATGCTCACAGGAAGAAGCTCAGATTGTAGCTCGAGAAGAGAAGATGGAGAATGAAGATCAAGCTCTCACAGCACATACCAAGAAGAGGACACTTTTCCTCAGATTGTCCTAAAAACAAAAGGAACAACAACAACAACTACTACAATCAATCTGACAAGTATGACTTACAGGTATGTTTTGAAATATGTTCATGATTAAGTTTATAATATGATTTTCCTCATGTTATTGAGTTTAGTAACAATCTTGTTTAATTTTAGACTTGTCTTACCACCCTAGTAAAAGTATGAATGCATGATAGAAGACATTCATTGATTAGGGCTACGACACTTATGATTGTATTATGTTTGTACTAATTCACTGTGGTGTTGTATGAGGAGAATGTTATCCGCTAACATGACAGGTACAAATCAAGTTCTAGATCAAGACCATGATGACATGAAGACAAAGACTCATCCATAGTCATGGATCACATAGAGGTATGTATAATTTGGTTCTACAATGGTTAAATTATGAGTTATGCAGGTCATTGAAGAGAACAAGAAAACATTGCTAGACATAACTAGCAAATATGATGACCAGGTATGTTTTTCCTATATCAAGTTAGAATCCTACCCTATGTAAGGATCTTATACTTTTGTATGATTGATAATGATTACTCATGAAGTTACAAGTTTGAGTAATCTAGGGTTTATGCATATTATTTTCCTTACTTTGATTAATGATATGACTAACCAGAAAAGTCCTATATAAACCTTGAATACTAATGCTTATTATCTATGTTTGAAATGATGATGACTATACATGTTTAAGATTATTGTGTTTTGATAGTATTAAGATTATACTAATGAAAGTATTATTATGTATGAGATCTCGAGGGTAACACAATGATGATATTAGTAAGCATGCATAGTGATCAAGGATGGATATAAGTTCAAGGACAAGTAATCCAAGAAGCAAAGATCAAGAGGGAGCACACTCTAGTAGTTCCTACAAGGAAACACAGATTGAGAGGGAGTCCCAAAAAACAAACAAAGATAAGTATTTGAATTGTCATTTTTAGTATATTTGATTGTTTAAATAATACTTTTCAAAGATGTATATACTTATGTTCCTAGAATAATTGCATTAATGAATAGTATACTACTAATTTGCGTGTAATGGGTAAGTGGCGTATGGCACTATACAACATTCCATTGCTACTTGTCTAGAATGAAACCTCTTTGCTGACATGTTGGGAGCTGTGCACACTCTTAACAATGTTCTGGTAGAGATTGCAAGGCATCTAGAAAGTTACGAGATATGGATAAATGTTGTATTGAAGCATTGGCTAAAATAATTGTATGACTGTATGACATATTTCTTTATGTGTAAGAATTTGTTCTGAAAAACTATGAGATGTTTCTAATCATGCAATTTAACTTGTTTTTGTAGGAAAGATCGTATACGAGTACCTACAAAATAAGGACTACAACATTTGTTCAGCAACAAATCTATCTATTGAAGAATATGAAGTTCCCATGATCCGGGATGAAGTAATGATGCCATGATCCATCGATCATGAATAATGATGTTTGGTATGTGGTCCCAAGACTAGAAGGGAAGTCTGTTGTGACTTCCAAGTGGATTTATAAGATCAAGCATGATGCAGATGGAAGCATAGATAAATATAAAGCAAGTGATGAAATGAAAGATACACCAGATGGATGTCAAGACATCCTTCTTGAATGGTGTAGTCGAGGAGGAAGTGTATGTAGAGCAGCCACTTGGTTTTGAGACACATGACAGAGAGTCATATGTGTGTAGGTTGAAGAAAGCCTTGTATGGCTTGAAGCAAGCTCCTAGGACTTGGTATGGTAGGATAGACAACTTTCTATCCAGTTTAGACTTTACCAAGAGTAAAGCGGATTCCAACCTTTACTACAAGGTTGAGGAAGGAAATCCTGTGATACTCTTATTGTATGTGGATGACCTGTTTGTAACAACAAAGGATAGATTGATTGTCGACACTAAGAGGAAGCTTGCTGCCGAGTTCGAGATGAAAGACTTGGGGATGATCCACTACTTTCTATGTATGGAGGTGTGGTAGAGCACAGATGGAATCTTCCTTGGAAAAGGGAAGTATGTAGTAGAGATACTAAGAGGTTCAGGATGATGGACTGCAAGGCCATGGCCACACCTATGGCATCGAACTTGAAGCTTCTGTGTGATGCTTCATCTGAGCCGGTTGATGCCACGATGTATCGTCAGATGATTGGGTCCTTGATTTACCTGATGAATACGAGACCAGACATCTGCTTTGTGGTGAACACCTTGAGACAGTATCTGATAGATCCGAGACATGTTCACCTAATAGCTGCAAAGCATATTCTGAGGTACCTGAAGGGTACAATTGATTATGGGCTCGAGTATGATACGAATCAAAAATTTAATCTACACAGTTATGTTGATTCAGACTGGGAAGGCAGTGCTGCAGATAGGAAGAGCACTTCTGGGTGATGCTTCAGTATGGGATCAAGTGTGATCTCTTGGTTTAGCAAGAAGCAGTCTTGCATAGCACTAAGTACAGTCGAACCTACTATCTGAGTTATTCGATCTTCCGTTGGATGCTATTGGTATCTTTTGTGACAACCAGAGTTGTGTCAAGCTATCTGAGAACCCAGTGTTCCACGATAGGTCGAAGCACATTGAGATCAAATATCACTATATCAAGGATATGGTGTAGAGAAAAGCAGTGAAGCTCCTGTATGTTGTGACAGATGAGCAGGTTGCAGATGTGTTGACGAAACCACTAGCCAGAGTGAAGTTTATGTACTTCAGAGAGAGGCTTGGTGTTCTTCAGATTGATGACACTTCGAGGAAGAAGTGATGGATACATTTGCAGGAGCCATTCCAAACATGGTGAGAGGAGGATCCTTCCCATGACTATGGATGTAAGCATTGTGTGATGAGCATCAGGACGATGCTACAATTATTGCTATGTATATGCATCATGTTGGATGCTTGATATGATCATGTGGATCATGTATTTGTATATGTATCAAGTGGATGCATTATTGATCAGGATGATCATGTGATGGTGTACATCAGGATGATGTATGGTGAGTATCAGGTTGATACTCTGTGTCCATGGATAGGTTGTGTCCTATGGCATGTAATGTTGACCTGGGAGATCCGATAGGTTGGGCTGTGTGCCCGTAATAAGTCCTGGGATGCTCTTTGGAGGTTGTGCCATGACCACATGTAATACTAACCTAGGAGATCCAATAGGTTGGGCTGTGTTCCCGTAATAAGTCCTGGGGTGCTCTTGTGAGGCCGTGTGATGATAAATACTATATTTGTTCTAGGTCACATCAAGTATGAAAAAGGACTGGCTCTGTGGTGATAAATCCTAGATTTGTTCTAGGTCACATCCAGTATGAAAAAGGACTGGTTCTGTGGTGATAAATCCTATATTTGTTCTAGGTCACATCCAGTATGAAAAAGGACTGGCTCTATGGTGATAAATACTAGATTTGTTCTAGGTCACATCTAGTATGAAAAAGGACTGGCTCTGTGGTGATAAATCCTAGATTTGTTCTAGGTCACATCCAGTATGAAAAAAGACTGTCTCTATGGTGATAAATCCTAGATTTGATCTAGCTCACAACCCAAATATTTGGTGTGGCCCCTCAACTAGGCATGCAAAATTAAAAGGATGTCACGTAGGTGTAAATCGCCCTTTATGCTACATTTTCCTTTTGTTTATGTCTCGTAGAGGTCATTTTGAATCTGATAGTTTCTCGTTTTATACCGATTACAATTGGGGATGGGGGACAGTTTAATAGGTTGACCTTTTTTGGTCCGTACTCACTTTTGTTAGGAGGAAGATAGATTAAGTTGCTCTATAAAATTTTGTAGCAGTCTTGTCTCTTGTTTCTACTAGCCTATTTTTGTTGTGGGAAGATGAAGTGTAGTATTTTGCAAAGACTTTTCAAGCTGTGCAGTTCTCTGGCGAGCAGGATGTATTGACATCCTTGTATTTCTCAGTTAGAAGTTAATATGAAATCTTACTTACAAAAAAAACAACTCATGGACTTATTGACACATTTACTCGACTTTACCGTCTTGGGAAATCACTCACTTCACAATGTCGATTACCCTTCTTCCTCTATGATTTGGCCACTGGCATTCATACTCAATAATTAGGATGGAGGATATATTTGCATGATATTTGCAAACTTAGTTTCTGGTTGGAAGAGGAAGCATGACCCATTTAATGTTGAATGCTACTTTTTTTTCTCTTATTCCCTATTTTTCTCATTCTTGTTTTCTTTCTCTCATTTTCATTAAATTATGTACGCTTGATCAAGTTCAAAGAGCATTGTAGCAAGGAAGCATTGAATTTACTCATTTTCTAAGCAATGAATAGTATTTAAGACCGTGAGGAATAATGCACAACTTCGAAAAATTGATTTAAATAGTTATTGGTTGTTGGAATAGTTTCTAAAGAGTTCAATGGAATTTTTTAGTTCATTGCATGAGAGAGGGAGTATTGACCCTTATTGTAGCATATTTTCAACCATGGAGTCAAAACAAAAATCCTTTACTACATGGAGGTTCTCTCTACAATTTTCATCCATGGAGTCTGATCCTCCCTTACTTCCTGAAGAACCTACCTTGTATTTTATATATTCTTTCTCGAGTAAGCATAAGTGTTTCATTCATTATTGATTGCAAATTCCCTAGTATTTGTTGTTGGTCTCTTTTCCTTTACTAATTGATTTCCCCCTTATTTCTTATGATATTGACTATTTTAGAGATGATCGCACTAGTCTGATCCTTTATCATCGTGGATGGGAGAGGCTCTGCTCCTACTATTTGTACTATTTTTCCTCTTGGTTCCATAGCTATTTCTTTTGCCAATTCCTTACTATTTATGAGCCAATATATCAGGCAGGAAAGCGTCCACAGAGCTGAGGCGAAGCATCCATGTGACACAAGTGATCCTATCTATAGTTTCCTATTTAGTCTATTTGTATACTAACCCACTTCTGTGCTACCCACAAGAGAAGGCCACCAATTGGTTGTCCTTATCTGGCACATTCATTTTCGCCATTCATGCACCATTCCTTCCTCTTTTTTCACCAAGATAGCAATAAATATTTCTTGGTTCCCCATCAAGCATCTTCGGATTTGCTAGGTTAAATGGAAATTCTCCTCATGAATGGAAACTCAATATACAAAGAAATAAACTCTATAAACAAATTGAAAAAAAAATGACATTTACAGTACCCACACCACCAAATTTTATGTTTTCACAAAAGTATTCAAATTCAATCTTGGTTTATAATTTCAACCATAAAATAGTTGAATGCAAAAGAGCATTTAGTCATCATATTAGGGTTTGCAATGCTAGATCTGCATTAATGTAGTGAGTGTGCAAAGATGTAGCATACCATTTGCTTATAGATGCTCAATCGTTTAAAGGATATTGACCAACATAGTTAGACTCAACATGGCTTATGAACGTAATTATGTATACTATCATGATTGCTTTAAATGCTAAATTTGGACTAGTCATGAATAACATCAAGCAATATATAACAAGTGCCATCCACAATATAAAACATGCCTTTCTTTTCAAACCAAATTATCTTGTTATACCTAATCAAATGAAAAAAATTGTTTGAAACATTATGTTTCTACTTTCTTGAAAATGATTTTTTTCTAAATTTTTAAAATGGTTTTTAGTGGAATTTAAAAATTGCAATTTCCTTTTATCAAACCTATAATCTTATTAATTACAATGTATGATTTAAATATTTATATAATACTATTATTATAGTATTCCAATATGATTTAGATATTTAGATATTTATATGATCTTATTATTATAGTATTCCAATATCAACAGCAAACTATTCATAATACAATTTTTATAATTAATTTGAAGCTTTTTAATTATATGAATAAATCCAATTTTATAAGTAGAAAATTTTAAATATAATCTCTCCTCTAACGTATTGTTATACAATTTAACCACTCTCAGATTACAACCAGAAAAATTGTACATATTTACGAGTTTAACAGTATTGGCCGATGGCCCGTTGTCTATTGAGAGCTGACGCATCAGTCATATTTCTTAATATGAATTCAGTTGTCAACTCCATCCGTTACCATTTTGTATATTTGTTCAACTTGATTACGCACACTAAACAACACGGAATTGGAAAATTTACTCATTATTTACCATTTGGATAAGAAGCTGGTACCACATAAACAAACCCTATATCTGGGCGCGTTTTGTAGGAAAATTTTCTGTACCGCATATTTAGTAAACAAACGCTATTTTTCTAAAAACAACACGGAACAGGAAAATTTACTCAATATTTACGATTAAGAAGCTGTAAACAAACCCTACTTTTGGGCGGGTTTTGCAGTATGAGAAGCTGGTACCGTATATTTAGTAAACAAACCCTATTTTTGGGCGGGTTTTGCTATACAAATTCTGATAAGATATTTGCTAAATTAAAAACTGAAAGGTTATCATCCAGCTAATGGAACGTCAATGAAAAGTACCCATAAAAAGACGAAGTATCCGTCATTCTCACCAATCACCGTCTGAGATCCGCCATTATACATAGCCGTGCTTTGCCATCAGAGTTTGCAGTGGATGCTATTGATCGCTTACCTTTTATCGTTTTTTATTATTTATATTTCTCGACTTACTTCGAGGAGATCTCCGCGTCTACAGTGCGATAAACAGAAAAAAAAAAAGAGAATTTATTTTAGTATACTATGGCTGTCCTAAGTCATCAGCAGAATGTGGATGAACCCCACAAAAGCTTGAGCTCTCTGCTCTGCAATGAGGAACGTGATTTCTTAATCAGCAAAAATGGACAGCAGGTATGACTGTGATACTTGTATATACACTCTTTACTGTCATTCTTTTTGTTAGAAAACTGCATTCATGAATTGATTTCAATGACTTATAGAATATATCATGTATGAATTGTCCTATAACAACGAATACATGTATCGAATTGTGTTAATAAAATTTCATGCTATCATCCGGTTTATTAAGGGTTCTCTGAGTCGGTGGGTAGCTCAAGTGGTTTGGTGGAAGTTGTGAAATTGATTATGAATAGAATGATAGTTGATGTTTCTCAATTTTGACGAAAAAAACGTTTACTTTACAACTCAGTGCTAGTTGTTTATTTGTTTTGATTCTTGTAACAGGTACCGATATCCAAGCTTGTGGGCAAGACAGTTGCTCTGTATTTCTCTGCCAATTGGTGTCCCCCTTGCCGGGTTTTCACTCCAATCCTTGTACAGGCATACAATGAGCTCAACAAAAGAGGAAAAGCACCGTTTGAGATTGTTTTCATATCCGGCGACAGAGATCAAAATTCTTTTGAAGACTACTACTCAATCATGCCATGGTTGGCTCTTCCTTATGGAGATACAAGAAGGGATCATCTCAAGCAGCTTTTCGATGTTCAAACCATCCCAGCCTTGATTGTGATTGGTCCAAATGGGAAAACTGTGACAGTTGATGCCAGAAGGGCAGTGTCCGAGTATGGAGCGAAGGCATATCCCTTCACTGATTCTCATCTTGCAAGGATGCATGAAAAGAGATGGAGTTGGGGTTATTGGAGGAGCTGCTTGAGGAATTCTCTTAGGAGGATGTGATGCTCCAGGGATTCATTACTTTTTTCCGAACCGATGGTTGATGGTTTTAACTGAACTTCGTTAGGTCAAGGTGGCCATATATTTTGTTTGCCATGTGAAGTGTGCTTCTATATATAGGTTTTATTCTACTTTAAATCGGCTTATGCTCTAATGCCATTCGTTGTGATTATGAGAATATGCTATATAACAAATATCTACAACAACTCATTATATAGTTGTCAAATGATATTCTATATAGAGGATTTATTCTACTTTAAATAGGCTTATGCTCTAACGCTTCTTAGTGATTATGAGAATATGCTATATAATAAATATATGATAAATCTCAACACGTTATACAGTTGACAAATGATATTCTTTACTTTGCACGATAAAGCAAAGTCACTAATTTGCTCATCATAAAATGTCATGTCGATATCTTTAATAATGATTTATATATAATATAATATTTATATAAAATTAAATAAATTTTAGTTTAAAAGAATTTATAAATATTTTTTATTATATTTTTAAAGTTGTAAATATTAAATAATTTTATAGATCAAATAAATTTGATAAATATTTTATACTTTTACTTTTTAAATTATGTTAATATAACAATTAGAAATTATTAAATTATTAAAAGTATTAGTTTATTTGCTCTTTTTCTAGAAGTAGGTTACCTTGATGTAGAAGCATATGATAAATAAAATGGGATACCAACTCCAGCTCAAGAGACCTTGGTATAAAGACGCCATCCAGTGGTTAAACTATTCAAGGATTGACTAAAATGTTACTTTGCAAGATATCAATAACATTATAAATGTTATCTCTTCTAATTTTAAAAAGAAAATGTGGAGCAAGAAAGATTTAGAGGGTAAAAGGAAATTAAGATATTATGAGGAGGTCATCCACTCTAATATGGAAGAAGAAAATTAATATAGCCAAGATAAGGGCTCTAATGAGCTTCATAGTGAAAGAGGGAACAATTCCTAAAACTTTGTGGGTGGAAATAATTTTCCATCTCTATGAGACTAAGAGGGTTGAGGATGAATTCCATTTTCTCTTAGAATGCCCTTCTTACACCCACATTCGATCGTAGTTTCATAATCATTGTTACAATACAAATGACTCTAACTTTCTAACTTGTCAAAACTTTAGTGAGACCTAGAAACGCTTCTTTCCAAACCTTTCAAGCATAAAAATAAAATTTTACAACAATCAAAGTAATGTCCTTAAGGTCCAAGGGCAGGAGCACGAAGATGGTCCCCAAATCCGTTACAATGAGGATGCACTAGCAGTGAAAAAAAATGACGCGTACGCATGTAAGGCAGTGCTCACGTGCCGCTAGGTTTGGTACCGAATCGAGGCGCATGCGCGGAACGGTGGCGTGCACGTGCCTCTGTTAAAAAAAAAAAACAGAGCACAATTGAACCCCATTCTGCTATTTGGCCGAGCGTGACCTCCACCCCCACGTGCGCGTCGATTAAACCACCAAAGGAGGCGAAATCCACTCCAAAACCACCCAAGAACACCCACAAACTCATCAACACATCGATTGATAGGTAAATATCAAGTTTGTTTTTCATTTTATTCATTCTTTGTGTCAATTTTTTTATTTTTGTTGTTTATTTAATTGTTAATAATTCCCAAATTTTGAAAACAATGAACACATTTTCAATGCAAATTGTAAACTGAGACAATGAGTGAACAAGATGTCAACCCCGAGTCCGGTGGAACACAAGAAAACCCAAACGTTGGACCCAATACTGAAGAAAACCGTGAACAAAATCCAAATGCCGAACAAAACCAAAACCCCCAAGCTAATTTTGAACAAGATGACCTTAACCATTATGTAAGTGAAACACGAGTGCACACTTGCGAACTACCAAAATCAGGGGAACCATATCGATTGTCTCTTGCCATGTCAATTGAGAACTCAATTGACTCCCTCATCCATGCACACCAGTAATTGACCGACATGACTGAATTTAGAGCTAGGATGCAGGAGTATTACTCCATGAGCCTCTCCAAGGAAGCAATAAAAGATTTGAACATTACAAAAGCCCAATTATACAGTATGTTCACCGATCCAAAAACAAACGAACCATCGAACACTAGAAAGTCACGTGTCTGTATGGATTGGTTTCATTACCAACCATGGAGGGACAATTGGATGCAGAGGTGGTTCATGGTGTACGATAAACCTCCCTGCAATAATAGGGAGGTTCGAAAGTACTTCCTTCGATAGTTGTGGACTGAGTTTTGCCTCAGTTTACATGTCAACTATTTTGACATAACCGAGTTCTAGGGTGTTGGGCGTGGCTCTTCCCAAGATCGACTTGCTTCTAGAAGGAACCCACTGAGAGGGCCACGGCTCCTAGGCGTGACCCCAACCTCTCTCCCTAACCACCTAAGTTACCCCATAAGCTTGATCAGATCAAGGAGGCAATGGGGAATGTTGCATGTGGAATCCTCAGACACACCTCTTTTGTAGTAGCGACTACAGTGGAGAGGTCAGGTGACCTTGATAGAGATTCAAGTGCAGGGCCTTCACGACAGGGCCAGGATAGACCCGTGACCTGTGGTAGCCATGCTGGGAATTCCAGTTCGATGAGAACAGTGCCACATCTTTGTCTCCATTGCGGGCAGACTTTCCCTTGCTCGATCGAGGGTTGTTATATGGATCAGGTCAGCAATTTTTTTAATGTGTTTTTAATCATCACTTGATAACTTGTAAAGTATTTTTGTTGGACTTAAACTATTATTTCAATGTATAGTTATTTAGATCTGATACGCCAACATGGGAGAACATAGGATCTCCCAACCTGGATGCAGCAATGTCAACTGCAACTGAAATTGCTCCACCTCACATGGAGGTATTTTGAGTACCTCACACAATATTGTTATTACTTATGTCAGTTATATTACTTAATTATTTATATTTATGGCATGCACGTTGATAGTTCATACAATGTTTTTGAATATCTTGATTGCCTAAATAATGACTTGTTTAACATGTTGATAACATGCATGCATTTTGGTGTCCACAAGTGTTCCATGACTACGGTGATCAACCATCCCCATCAGGGATTAGTAGATCACCATATACATAGGTACAATGTGTAGTTAAAATCACGCTTTTATTTTTAATTGTTACGACTTACTATGGTTTAATTTATTGTTTGTTTACTAAATTGTGATATTACAAATGTATATGTAGGTGCCACCAAGAGCTTCAGGTTCCCATTTTAGTCCTGTGTTTCCACCCCCTCACATGAGTCCCCCCCCCCTCACTTCCATCTAGACCCCTCCCTTCGTCCAACCCCTCCCTTCGATCCATCCCCCCCTCCCCGACCATACTCCCCCCTCCATCCATCCTCCCCCACTCATCCATGCCCCCTCGTATATACATCCTCCCCAATTTATCCATGCCCCCATGTCTATCCATCCTCCCCCATTCGTCCACGCCCCCCCTTCCTTCCACCTTCCCCTCTTCGCCCACAACCTCCCATTCCTCCATTATCCTCCCTCCATGCAGGACTTCCCTCCCATGCACCATCCCTCAACATCCCCCCTATTCCTTTTCAATCGATACCCTCTATCGTACAACTGACAGGGGTTCATCATCCACAACGTCCTCCTCCACCCCATACCAGCATGTATTCTCCCACCATATCATCCCCACTTCCTGCCACTATTGTGGCATCTACTCTCCCAGTACCCTCATCTGTACCTCCAGTGGTTGCACCTGTAGTGGCTGCCACTACATCTGTGCCCCCCCCATGACTGCATCGGAGCTGGTTGTCCAGCCATCTATTCCACCTACTAACCCAGAAGCCCAGCCATGTCCATCGTCGGAGGTTTTCACGGTTAGAATCAAGCTAATTTATGAAAATATTTTGATGCATTAACAAAAATTAATTTAAGCAATTATTACTTTTCAATGAAATGATTGTTGTAAATGTTGTAGGATGGAATTGTTGAGAGGCTCCGCAGATCCAGGACACCTGCCTCACGTTTCCCACTCACATCAAAGGTGATTTATTTAAGATTCGAATTTTACATTTGTTTTATAAATGTGGTAAATGTTGCAAATGATTGAAAATTACAGTATCTTATATCATTTGTTCCAGATCCCAGAGAGACAGTCTACACCTAGACGGAGCAAGACCCGAGGCACCGGTATCTTGAAGAGTAGGAAGATCGACTTTGGAGATGTGCCTGGGAGAGACGGGGGTGGTCACAATGCTTGACACACCATGCTATGTACATTAGCCATGATGTGTCACTTTTGTGCACTAGTTTCCATGTACTTTATATATATGGCACGAGTTGCCATGTATTTTGGATATGCAGCATGATTTGTCGCATTTTTTATAGGGCACGAGTTGCCATTGTATGTAAATTAGGAACCATGTTCCACTACTTTCCAGGAATTGTATATGTTTGAATGAGTTTTGTCGCCTCAATGTACATGGATTTTTAGTTATGTGATTTATATATCTCGTTGTCTAATGTTGTTGTCTCATGTTGTGTGTATCATGATGTGATGTTGTCTAAATTTGGGTTTTACCTAGATCTCATAAGAGAATTTGGATATCATAGTTCAGCATGGTTTATCTTTCCACGTGTAAAATCTTCTAATGGTATCTATGTTAAGAAAACATTGTAAACATAGGCTAACTCAAACAAAATCATGTGTGAGAATTAATCTAAAAACAAATGGAATAAATGGATGGACAAATCACACCTCATGGCACATAAGATATATATTGGGAACTTGAGTACTAGGAAAAGAATACTTAAAAATAGAAAATGTCCATTGTCTTCAAAAGGTTAAAATGAGATCCAACATTATTTTTAATAGCTCTACATAATGAGATCCGAATGTCCATATTCTACATAATGAAATGTCGTCACTAGCATTTATTTTGACCATTTTGTCCACTTAAGATCATGCAACAAATTAATATCCAAGTTATGGAATCACTTCTTAATCAATTGTCACCATACAAATAGGACAACCTTGAGCATGATGTATAGCTATCTCATTAATTCTCGCTCATGGATATCCACCTTTGATGTGATGACCATCACATCCACTGCCATTTACAATTAGGACTTCCTTACTTTATCATTATGTGATAGCGATCTAATTTTATGTAGACACATTGAATTAAACACATGTATAGTTGACATTACAATAAATGACTACTATGAGGTGTATTTTTTAGGCTATATCCACCTCAACACACCAACTCGTTACCCCAATACCCCAAGTGCTATCGAATTTTGTATGGAAGGGATTGAGGGGTATTAGGACATCATAATTCATCTATTGGATACTCAGACACTTGTTAAATACATTTAGGACAAGTGCATTACATCAATGGAGTCACAAATACACCCTCATGAAGTTGCATGCATCCATTAGTGCGTCATCAACACTAGAACATGTAGCATTACTACATGTTGGACCAAGCTTTACTAATGTTATGATAATATTAGGTTTTCCATCCATTGAGAAGGTTTCCATAGGTGTGCATATCCACCATATAAAAAATTTCATGGTACAACCAATTTCAAACCATTAGGTTTATAAATTAGGTATTCGGTGCTAGGTACAACGGTTTTCTAGTTGTATGCACCATTGCTATATAGATGAGAAACTATGCATATATGTGTATAGTGATTTGGATTCAAATGTATGCACATGAATATATATGTACAATGAAAATGATTTAATCTTTATATGTATTATAATTTAGGGCTAGATCTTAGGCTACATAATAGGGTTTCATTGTGATTAGAATACAAACTAGGGTTTACGCTACCAACTAGAGTTTTTAGGCTAGGCTCTCATGTTTCTAGGATAGGATCCAAGCTCTAGGGTCACTGTCTTAATGTTTAATTCCACTATCATGACATCATTCTCACCAATACCATGCCCACTACTACAATCACCATCAAGCCTCTCAATCCCACTTTGAACATTTCACATACTTCCAAGTTAAAATTGATAGGTCTTGTTGCTAAAAGATTTTCACTTATCTATTCACATAGACAAAGAATATACCTGCTCTAGGTAGGATAGGGAAGGATAAATACTGACGGGCTTTCTAAAAGAAAAGGCTGAAGGCGCAATCTCTACTGTCTTCTCTGCTGCGCCATCACTGGTAAAATCCTTCTTTTTTATCTTCTTTAGGACACACCTTTATGTCGTAGATGACTGATTCTTCTTAGTCGCTTTATTTAATAAAAATACTCCTTCCCACAAACCTATCAGGGTTACAGTGCAGTGCTTCCTAAATAAAAAAATATGAAGATGTTCAGTAGCCTATAAAGGAGGAATAAAATGTTAAGAGGTTATATACGTAATAATACCGCCCCATTCTTCAAAAGTGTGGGAACTCAAAATGAAGTGACCACTCCTATGAAAGACTTGTTGTAGCTTGGTATGTGCAAGTTCACATGCAATAATACTTGAGAGATCATTTTACCCCATGATCCATGGAAGACTCATTAGATTCATATGAACCTCATTGTCATCACCTCAACCATGGTCAAGACACCAAGATCCATCCTTAGTAGACAAAACCTCATGTTGGCACCCATACCACACTCAAAGATAAAAAAATTCTTTGAAATGGCATGTTTGGGGGTTGAAGGAATCTTGATTTTTTTATAATCACACATGAGAGGTTCTTAGAGTCAAATACAATGGATACAAATAAATTCCCTGAGATAAGTAATACATGACCATAGAAGAAGATTGAAATTTGAGGTCAAAACTCATTAATGGAGGTAGAATGAACTTGGATAGATAGATTGGGAAAATTTTAGATGAAAGCCTAGAGCTTTTCACACAAGTTAAAAAAAAAAACTCCTAACATTAGGAACAAATAGCCAAAACCAACAATGCAACTAGAACACAATGACCAAGGGAACTTCAAAATGCAACACCACTCCACAAAATAAGTTGCTTTAGACCTACCTCACTCATGACTCATGTCAATGTTTGAGTTTTTGGAGGCCTACCTCCCACCCCACATGTCCTCTTCAACATTTTTTGTTCTCTTGGTTTTGCAGCCACCCAAACTTTTTTCATGCTTTGGGTACCTTGAGGTATATCCCCAACCCAAAAAAATCTTATATTATGTCGATTATGTTGGTTATTGGATTCACCCAACCAAATTATATTTAACAATACACATATTCATAGACTTACATCTTAAATTTAATTCATGTCTTGTTAAAAATTTCATAATGAAATAGCTATTTGAGAGCACCATGTTAGACCAAGCCACACCATTAATATGCAATGTACATCACCATCTTAATTATCATCAACATCTTCACCATCATCACCATCATCATCATCATCATCACCACCATCTTCATCATCATTGTCATCTCTAGGTTAATCATCAACATCTCCATCATCTTCATCATCATCAACCATCGCCGTCATCATCATCATCATCATCATCTTCATCACCATCGCCATCAACATCATCATCATTTTCATCACCATTGCCATCATCATCAATTCCTTCATCATCATCACCATCTTCATCATCATCACCATATTCATCATCATTTTCATCTCTAAGTCCCTCATCACCATCTTCACCATCATCACCATCTTCATCATCATTGTCATCTCTATTTCCCTCATCACCATCTTCATCATCATCACCATCTTCATCATCATTGTCATCTCTAGGTCCCTCATCACCATCTCCATCATCATCACCATCTTCATCTTCATCATCATCATCATCATCTTCATCACCATTTGCATCATCATCAACGCCTTCATCATCATAACCATCTTCATCATCATGGTCATCTCTAGGTCCCTCATCACCATCTCCATCATCATCACCATCTTCATCACCATCGCCATCATCATCAATGCCTTCATCATTGTCATTTGTAGGTCCCTCATCACCATCTCCATCATCATCACCATCTTCATCATCATCATCATCATCATCATGATCTTCATCACCATTGCCATCATCATCAACGCCTTCATCGTCATCACCATCTTCATCATCATTACCATCTTCATCATCATTACCATCTTCGTCATCATGGTCATCTCTAGGTCCCTCATCACCATCTCCATCATCATCACCATCTTCACCATCATCATCATCTTCATCACCATCGCCATCATCATCAATGCCTTCATCATCACCATATTCATCATCATGGTCATCTCTAGGGCCCTGATCACCATCTCCATCATCATCACCATCATCATCATCATCATCATCATCATCATCATCATCATCACCATTTCCATCATCATCAACGCCTTCATCATCATCACCATCTTCATCATCATTTTCATCTGTAGGTCCCTCATCACCATGTCCATCATCATCACCATATTCATCAGCTTCATCACCATCGCCGTCATCATCAACGCCTTCATCATCATCACCATCACCATCACCATCAACTTCACCACCATCACCATCATCATCAATGTCACCATCTTCATCATCATCACCATCTTCATCATCATCACCATATCCATCTTTTCGATGCGAGACGGAACCATCACTATCTTCATCGTCACCATCACCATCACCATCAACTTCTCCACCATCACCATCATCATCAACATTACCATCTTCATCATCATCACCATCTTCATCATCATCACCATCTCCATCTTTTGGATGCGAGACGGAACCATCACCATCTTCATCATCACCATCACCATCACCATCAACTTCATCACCATCACCATCATCATTAATGTCACCATCTTCATCATCATCACAATATTCATCATCATCACCATCTCCGTCTTTTGGATGCGAGACAGAACCATCACCATCACCATCACCATCAACTTCACCATCTTCATCATCATCACCATCTTCATCATCTTCACCGTCTCTAGGATCCTCATCAACATCTCCATCATCATCATCACCATCATCATCATCATCATCATCTTCATCACCATCACGATCACCATCATCATCATCATCACCACAAGTTCTCGGTGGACGATTTTGAAAATTTGACCCCATTGTGCAAAAATTGCACACTCCCTCATTGAGAAAAACCCTAGTTTCCAAAATGGACCTATAACGTGACACCGAGGCCAGACGAGAGGGGCACCCCTAGAACTATCCCGACGTCCTAAATCCAATGGAGTCGACGGTTTATCGATTGGATCCATTGTCATCATTCTATGGCTCGTTCCATCTCGCATCCAAAAGGCCTTCAACGACACTTGTTGGATACCTATCGGGGCATAGAACTCCAAATGTGTAGAAAAATTTGGTTCCGGGGAGTCCTGCAATTGTGTCTAGGGAAGTTCTGGCTGGGAACACTAGCCACAAGTGCCCAGTGGATGATTTTTCAAAGTTTACTGCAATGTGCAAAAATTGCACACTCCCTTACTTAGCAAAACCCTAGTTTCCAAGATGGACCTACAAGGTGACACTCGCGCCACGGGACCGGAGGAGAGTGGCACCTCTAGCACTATCCAGAAGTCCTGAATCCAACAGATTCGATGGTTTGTCGATCGAAGCCATGGTCTTCATTATATGGCTTGTTCCGTCTCTCATCCAAAAGGCCTTTAGGGACACCTGCTGGATACCTGCCGGGGGCATAGAACTCCAACCGTGCAGCAAAACCTGGTTCTGGGGAGTCCTACAAGTGTGTCTAGGGACGTTCCGGCTAGGAACGCTAGCCACAAGTGCTCGGTGGATGATTTTCCAAAGTTGACCCCAATGTGCAAAAATTGCACACTCCCTTACTGAGCAAAACCCTAGTTTCCAAGATGGCCTTACAAGGTGACACCTTGGCCACACGACCAGAAGAGAGGGGCACCCCTAGCACTATCTAGATGTCTTGAATCCAACAAAGTCGCTGATTTGTCAATTCGAGCCACGGTATTCATTCTATGGCTCGTTCCGTCTCGCATCCAAAAGGCCTTCAGGGACACCTACTGGATACCTCCCAGGGGCATAGAACTCCAACCGTGCAACAAAACAACGTTACGGGGAATCCTGCTTGTGTTTCTAGGTAGGTTCCGGTTGGGAACGCTACCATAAGTGCCTGGTGCATGGTTTTCCAAAGTTGACCCCCGTGTGCGAAAATTGCACACTCTCTTACTAAGCAAAACCCTAGTTTCCAAGATGGACGCACGAGATGACACCGAGGCCACTAGAGCGAAGGAGAGGGGCACCCCTAGCACTATCCCAGTGTCCTGAATCCAACGGAGTCAATGGTTTGTCAATCTGAGCAACGGTCATCATTCTCTAGCTCATTATGTCTCGCATCCAAAAGGCCTTTAGGGACACCTGCTCGATACGTGTCGGGAGCATAGAACTCCAACCGTGCAACAAAAATGGTTCCAGGGAGTCATGCAAGTGTGTCTAGGTAGCTTTCGACTTGGAATGCTAGCCATAAGAGCCGGGTGGATGATTTTCCAAAGTGGACCCCCATGTGCAAAAATTCCACACTCCCTTAGTGAGTAAAACCCTAGTTTCCAAGATGGATCTACAAGGTGACACTGGGGCCACTGGATCGGAGGAGAGGGGCACCCCTAGCACTTTCCTGGCATCCTGAATCCAACGGAGTTGATGGTTTGTCGATCTTAGCCATGATCTTCATTCTATGGCCTGTTTCGTCTCGCATCCAAAAGGCCTTCAAGGACACCTGTTGGATACCTGTCGGGGGCATAGAACTCCAACCGTGCAACAAAACCGGGTTCTGGAGAGTCCTGCAAGTGTGTCTAGGTAGGTTCCGGCTGGGAACACTAGCCATACCTACCCGGTCAATGATTTTGCAAATTTGACCCCAATGTAAAGGCCATCCATAATTGCTAAAGGGTTTCATTTCTCATCAGGAGGCCCCCGGGCATGCATGGCCACCGTGGACAGGTCCACAATAGCCATGTGGACCTGTGGGAGCTGATGGAATCCAATTCCACTCGCCAGTTAGGGTTCTGTGGACCCAGAGCAAATCCCCAAAGTGTCCCTCAATGGCCCCGGGGTGGCCGACTAGAAAGCCTGTAGCGCTCGTACCATGGTTCGGTTCATGAATTCGTCGATTACGGTGGGTTTGGGATGTTGGGTTTTAGCTAGGGGACCCCCCACAATATCCCTTGAAGACCTGAAAGCGGTGCCAATGGGCCATCTCCGGAGTTAGGGTTTTGCTCAGTGATGGCCATTCCAAATTCGTTAAAGGGGTGCATTTCTTATCCGGAGGCCCCCTAGCATGCGTGGCCACTGTGGATAGGTCCACAATGGACACGTGGACCTGTGGGAGCTGACATAGACCAATTCCACTCCCCGATTTGGGTTCCATGGCCCCGGACAAAATCCCCAAAGTGTCCCTGAATGGCCCCGGGGTGCCCAACTAGAATGCCCGAAGCACCCGAACCGTGGCTCGGTTCACGAATTTGTCGATTCCAGTGGGTCCGGGACGCCGGGTTTCAGCCAAGGGACCCCCAACAGCATCCCTTGAAGACCCGTAAGCAGTGCAAATGAGCCATCTCCGGAGCTAGGGTTTTGCTCAGTGATGGCCATTCCAAATTCGCTAAAGGGGTGCATTTCTCATCTAGAGGCCCCCCGAGCATGCATGGCCACCGTGGATAGGTCCACAATGGCCACGTGGACCTGTGGGAGCTGATGGAATCCAATTTCACTCGTCGGTTTGGGTTCTGTGGCCCCAGAGTAAATCCACAAAGTGTCCCTAAATAGCCATCACTAAGCAAAACCCTAGCTCTGAAGATGGCCCATTGGCACTGCTTCCAGGTCTTCAAGGCATGCTGTGGGGGGTCCCTAGCTGAAACCCGGCGTCCCGAACCAACTGGAATCACCAAATTCGCGAACCGAGCCACGGTTCGGGCGCTACGGGCATTCTAGTTCGGCACGCCAGGGCCATTCAGGGACACTTTGTGGATTTTCTCCATGGCCATGGAACCCAAACCAGCAAGCGAAATAGGATTTTGTCGGCTCCCACAGGTCCACGTGGCCATTGTGGACCCGTCCACGCATGCCCGGGGGCCTCCGGATGAGAAATGCCCCCTTAAGCAAATTTAGAATGGCCCTCACTAAGCAAAACCCTAGCTCCAGAGATGGCCGATTGGCACCGCTTCCCGGTCTTCAAGGCATGCTATAGGGGGTCCCCTAGCTGAAATTCGACGTCTTGGACCCACCGAAGTCAACAGATTCATGAACCGAGCCATGGTTTGGGCGATATGAGCATTCTAGTCAGGCACCCCAGGGCCATTCAGGGACACTTTGGGGATTTGCTCCGAGGCCACGGAACCCAAACCAGTGAGCAGGCTTGGGTTCCGTCAGCTCCCACAATTCGACATGGCCATTGTGAACCTGTCCATAGTGGCCACGCACGCTTGGGGGCCTCTAGACGAGAAATGCACCCCTTTAGCGAATTTGGAATGGCCATCACTGAGCAAAACTCTAGCTCCGGAGATGGCCCATTGGCATCGCTTCCAGGTCTTCAAGGGACGTTGTGGGGTGTCCCCTAGCTGAATCCCGACATTGAGGACCCATCGAAATAGACGGATTCGCGAACCGAGCCATGGTTCGAGCGGTATGGGAATTCTAGTCGGTATGGGCATTCTAGTCGGGAACCCTGAGGCCATTTAGGGACACTTTGGGGATTTGCTCGGGGGCCACGGAACCCAAACCGATGAGCGGAATTGGATTCCGTCAGCTCCCACAGGTCCACGTGGCTATTGTGGACCTGTCCACGATGGTCACGCACGCCCGGGGTCCTCTGGACAAGAAATGCACCCCATTAGCGATTTTGGATGGCCTTCACTGAGAAAAACCCTAGCTCTGAAGATGGCCCATTGGAACTGCTTCCGGGTCTTCAAGGGACAGTGTGGGGAGTCTCCTAGCTGAAACCCGGCATCCCGAACCCACCGCAATCGACGGATTCATGAACCGAGCCATGGTTCGGGTGCTACGGACATTCTAGTCAGGTACCCCAGGGCTATTCTAGTGGTGATAACAAGTTTACTGTCTGTTGAGTCTGATACTACATCTAGGAGCCGCTCAACAAAATTTGAGATAGAAAGCTCTGCAATTTTAGGTTACTGATTCAACCACTCATACAGTTTCTCACCTTCTTGAGGATATAAATTTATAATTTCCTTTTGGGTAGATTCAGGCATTCTCGAGGATCTAAATTTATAATTTCCTTCTCGATAGATTCAGGCATGGAGTAATATTTGGCGGCACTTCCAAGATCTCGAGACCATTTGGTTAGCCACAATATGTGCGACTCCTTTGACGAAAGATAAATTCTAGTGTCGACGGTAGCATTTGATACACTAGCCAAATCTATGTTCCTGGAAGAACTTACATATTTCAACAAAGGAGCATTTTGCAGGTGACTTGAAAATCCCTTCCATTTTTCGGCAATAAAACAGAGAAGTTCAACGTACAGATTTTCAGGCAAGCTTGTCAACCAATCAGACAACTGAATACAGGGAGATAACCACTCCCAAAAAATTCAAGCTATTATAAAACTCTTGTTTATCAATATAAGGATGGACTATGTGTACATTACGAGAATATAGATGAATGAAGTCGCTTTGATGAACTTGTCCTCTTGCTTTCTCCAAAATGTGTTTAAAAGCAGGGAATATTGTCTGAGCTTCTGTTGGTTTACATAAATGTTTATTCCCAAAGCCGACGTCACATAAAAACACTTCATCAGCTTTCAATTGGGTCTAAATGCCATCTCTAACTTGGGTTAGCTGTGGATAATGAGGAATATGAAAGGGAAGGTACCTATAGACCCAAGTTTTCGATGATAGAGCTGAATTACCACTTATCAGAGCACGAAATGCTGAACAAAAGGCTAATGGAACACAATGAAGGATTCCCTTGTTCCACTTGTTATTGAAAATGACACTTTCTCTTGACGAAACCAGTAAAAAATCTGCATGTATTACAAATGGAAATCTTGTTACAATTTCCATCGGAAGAAAAGCATAGATACCTACAGCCGCCATATTTCCTTTTGTAAATTGCTCACCCATTGGAAAAGCTAATGTAATAGCCCATTTCCCAACATATTTCCTCTGCTCAACCCTACACTCATTTTCCATGGGAAACCGTTGCCTTCACATATAATAACTACATTGTTTTTTCAAAAATTGATCTTCTTCTGCTAACAAATGCAAAACGAAGGATTCGTTGTCATTGCTACGAGAAGTTCTAAGGTCAGTTTCTCGTATAATAGAGATTGTATAAATCCTGTTAATATCGATATTTTCTAGCCGAAACATCCTTAGACACACTTGCAGGACTCCCTGGAACGAGGTTTTGCTGCACAGTTGGAGTTACATGCCCCCGATAGGTGTCCCTGAAGGCCTTTTGGATGCAAGACGGAATGAGCCATAGAATGAAGACCGTGGCTCCGATCGATGAACTGTTGACTCCATTGGATTCAGGATGTTCGGATAGTCCTAGGTGTGCACCTCTTCTCCGGTCCTTTGGATCGGGTGTCAGCTTGTAGGTCCATCTTGGAAACTATGGTTTTGCTCAGTAAGGGAGTGTGCAATTTTTGCACATTGGGGTCAACTTTGGAAAATCATCCACTAGGAACTTGTGGCTAGCGTTCCCATACAGAACCTCCCTAGACACACTTGCAGGACTCCCCAGAACCAGGTTTTTCTTCACGGTTGGAGTTCTATGCCTCCGCAGCTATCCAGCAGGTGTCCCTGAAGGCCTTTTGGATGTGAGACGAAACAAGCCATAGCATGAAAACCATGGTTCCGATCGAACAACCGTCGACTCTGTTGGATTCAAGACATCGGGATAGTGCTAGGGGTGTAACATACCCCTTTTTGCTGAAAATTTTTTATGGTGGAAACTTTATGTTAACTTTTATTGTAAAGTTTTATATTGGACAAGTGTGCAAGGATGACTGTAATTTGCAAAATTATTTTATTATTAAATAAATTAAATAGGAGACAAACACCTAAGGAGACTGTGGAAAGAGTGTTTACTGACCCACTAGGTGGAATGGAATCTGGGGTAGAAGGCAATGGACAAGTGGCAACATCATGATCCAACTAACTAGCTGTTGGTATGGGACAACTCCCTTGAAATGTGGTCATAGTGCCCTGGAAGGTGGGACTGGAGCTTGAGGCTCAGTTATTGAAAACTGACCACTAAAGACCTAGGTAGTCTATATAAGAGCCATCGAATTACAAACGTAGGTTCATCACTTTTCCTGACGAGGAAATTTACCTTGGGGTTTTTCTATTCTTGCACCCAAGAGATTCGATGAGGGGATATGTTGAGTTATTGATCATGTTGTAAGTCTTCTATTATAATCTGTTGAGTGCAGAAACTAAACTGTTGAGTGCAGAAGTTACATTGCTGAGTGCAGAAGCTACATTATTGAGTGCAAAAGTTATACTATTGAGTGCAAAAGTTATATTATTGAGTGCCTTGCTTCTACACAGATTCCATCTACTTAGTGGTTCAGTAAGCAAGCTCGAGGGTCTGAAGGAATCAAGTAGTTTGGATGCTTCTTCTGGAAAAAGGTTGGGAGGAACAGGCCTCCTTGTGTGTTTGTCGGCCCTATCTACATTTACAGGTTCTACTTGTCTTTTCTAATTCTAAGTAGTTAAAATTTCTATTTGCAATTATTGATTTATTGTTTAAAGGATATTATTATACAAATGCATTTATTTTAGTTTCTCACCTAATTAGGATTATGTATAATAATGATTATGTAAGATGAATTGAATAAATGTATTTTACTGCATTTTTCCCCATGCTATTTTTATGCATCGGACTCTAGTACAAAGAAGGAGATTAAATAGATAAATGAATGATAGGCAGATTTCCAATGAATGAATATTTTAACATTGTTGTATGTCAATAATATTTCTTTTAGTGTACTTATGTAAGACAATTTATATGATTAAACTCAAGTGTTAGAAACAACATTCATAAAGTAGACATTGTAGTAGTTCTATTACAGGATACACATGATAGGTATTCTTAGATTCTTTTCTCTCTCCAAAAATAGTATAATATTACATTTCATTTTATCTTTCTTTTTTTAATAATTACATCTTAAATAGCTACAAGGATAAACGTAATAGAAACTACAACATTTTAATTCATTTCTACTTGGACAGGAATAGTAAAATCTAGAATGTATGTTTTTACATGTTTTCCTAAAAACTCATATTCTGTTATGTACTATGCTCTTTTTCAATAGCAGAATTAAGTATTGTTTTTCTATTTTTGTTTTCAACTAACAAATCAAATAGAGAAGCTAGGTTTAGGTGATACATCCAATTCTACTCAAACATAGCATGAGTCATTTGGACGAGTAGCCTACACTTATACAAATATTTTCAACACCATCATTTCTAAAATACAATAAAATAGTTACGATTTCATTATATAACTACAAACAGAAACATTGGTTTTTGGCTCACGACCATCACTCAAAATCGACGAACAAGGACAAGTGAATTTTTTCAACACCATAAGATTTGTCACAAAAACGTTTATCATTTACCTTACCTAAGACTGAAATAATGAGCATCTCGGCATCAACATGACACCACAGTATCACAAAATTTTATTGAAAAATATTAACAGTAAAACCATACGTTTTTCTCTATTTAGATGTCTATTTTCTGAACTAGACTTTTGTTATCGGGACAAAAAAACTACTATTGAGAAATCATATGTTAGGTTTTGACCACTCAACACAAGGCTAAACACTTGGATCTCAAACTATTTTATTTAAAACACAACAGGTGCAAAAATGATAAACTTCATTTTCATATGAATTGGAGCCTCGCTCACGGTCTCAAACACAAACACCATAACGTAGGAAAACAAAGTTCTTTTATTTATCAAAGACAATAGAAGGGTAAAACCCTCTCCTCAGTTATTTTCGTTTACAGATTCTACATTGAAAAACAAACACCACAAGATAAAGCCGAATGGGTCTAGGGTTTCATCCTCCCCAGCTGCCAGACAGCTCACAAGTATTTCAACGAAGATCACTCCTCAGAGCCCAAGAAAACATGAAGTCTTGGCAAAGAAGACATGAAGGTCCAATAGTCATCTAACCGGAGTAATAGAGTAACCACCGAAGCTTTCCAGTCTATTTGCAGATGCTAGTTATCAAAACCTGAGCTAGGAAGCTATTGACGAAGGGACCTACCATTTGAAACAAGTTGTGGTGAAAATGAGTTTTTGAAAGAAGTCATTACATGCGAAATATCAATAACTGAAACTCTTAACAGAGTGAAAGAGACAAGGTTTAAACCCGAGAACATTACCTTTTATGTATACCCATAGCAAAATGCCAAAGCCACTGCAAATTGTACCCATCACTCCACCATCGAATGCAAAGGAAGGTGAAAAAAAACTCTAGAAAAACTACCACTAGACAAACAAGGAAAAACCGAGTATCGGATCAACTTCCACGAAGAATATAACACTCACCTTGGAACCTTTGCAACACCAAACAGTTACTGTGAAACTCTCAAAAGAGTATCGGTCCTTAAATCTATCAATAGGTTCCAGTTAAAAATCAACAGGTCATAGTTTCGAACTGTGGAAACTCCCCACAAACACCTGCTATCGAAACCCTAAAGGCTCTCGGCCTCTCAGCCTCTCAATAGAGCCACTACACACTACATTGAATGTCGAGGAACAATAACTTTGAAAAACATAGTAGTGATTAGAGTTAGTTCCCAAAGTGCAAGACCGTGTTTGATCAATGGTGGAGATCAACCGAAGGGTATCACGTAATCCCAAGCAACCACCGTAGTAAAGACACCATTAATGACCCTTGCCACCAAGGAGTATAGTTCGGATAGCTTCGAACCAAAAACACATACAGCTCGTCACATGGATTGACCCATCACCATACCTTCACATGTCTAGCAACACGACGGTATCCACAGAGACATTCCACTGTCTCGGCAGTTGGAGTATTAAATGCAAAAGGAAACCAAAGTGTCTGCGAGCACGAAATCATTATGATGTTAATTCTTACCCATCCTTATGATGTATCGATTCTTTGGTAAAAATGCACAACTTTGTCATGTTATAACACCTAATTTTATGGCAAAGTTGTATTAGTTTCATTTGCTAGGAATTCGTTATGTTAAAGGATCACACGATGCACACACAATATGTAAATAATCATTCTTCATAGGGCAAGGCTTAAGCCATTGTATATAGTTCCTAGGCTAGAATTTAAATAAGAATTTGTATATAGTTCCTAGGCTAGAATTTAAATAATAATTTGCATATAGTTCCTAGGTTAGAATTTAAATAAAACATGGCATATAATTCTTAGGCTCTAGAGCATACAAAGAATTGCATATAGATATTGCACATTATTTTCACTTAGCCATTTCATATAGAAATTGTTTACCCTTATAGTTTGCATTAAATAGAAACTCACGATAAAAATATGTGGAGGTAAAAATATGATATATTGATACTATCTATTGTTTGTACAAAGTAATAAAAAGGTTAGTATAGGATTGTGAATATTATAACTGACATACTTTTTTTTTATAAGCTAGCTAACTGAAGTTTCTCACCTGGTGACATTTTTGATATTTTGTCTCTTAAACTATTAAGACTTTGGAGTTACTGAAAACTGGTTAGAAACTCTTCGGTCACACATCGTAAACACTAAAGCTCATACCTGTAATCTGCAAAAATTATGATTCAAATGCTTTAGCACGAATGCTAGGTAAGCCTCGGAGCATCCGTGGGACCCCTTCATCATCAAACAGAAGAACAATAGTTAACACTTATAAACTTTATACCGTTGGATCAACAACAAAAGTAATGTGAAAATACAGTTGAGTAAGAATAGCATCGAAACGTAGATATTAATTATCTTGTCGCAAACATTACACTTTCGACCACCACAACATTTAGTACAGCAAGTCGACATTAAGCATTTATTACATTTCCGCACAGTTAGATCATGCATTAAAAGCTATATTGATTTTTTTTTTAAATTTTTGTAAATTTCGGGATGTTACATGTTGTATCAGAGTGCGAGTTCAAACTCTAGGCCCGAAATAGGCTCACGCGTGCAAACAGAAAATAAAAACCAGAAAGTTTATGTTACTAACTTTTATTTTTATTTTATTTTTGTACATAACGATTTGTTATTAATTTGTAGGTATGGACATACCGGAGAAATCAGCAGAGGACAAATCTCCTCGTAATGAGCATAATAACAATAATAATAATGAAGGAATATATGTTGAATTAAATAACCAATCTTCAGAACTTCTTCGTACTGTAAAAGATTTAAAATCTGAGATAGGAACTATTAAAGAAGAAAATGAATGCATTATGAAAGCACAGGAAGAGTTAAATCAGATTCTAATGGAGAAATACCATCACGAAGAAAGAGGAAGGAAATTAGAAGTAAATTTTGATTCTGGTACAATGTCCCACAAACATAAACACAAGAAAACAAAGAATGGTAAAAGTATTAGTTACTCTTCATCTAAATCTGATCGAAGTAATGGTAAATCTGATCATGATAGCAGTGACAGTGATTGTTGTTCCAAGAAGAGGAAGTATAAGCATCATGAACAAATTACTGGAGAGTTTAAAAATATTAAGCCACCAACTTTTAACGACAAAAGTGAAAAGGGTAAGACAGCTGAAGCATGGTTGTCTGGAATGAAGAAGTACTTTAATATCTACGATTACTCTTCTCAATTAAAAGCCAAGATGGTTATTTACAATCTGATCGGAAAGGCATATATTCAGTGGCAGGACCTTAAAAGAATTAAGAGCATAAAGGAAAGAGACGTAACTTGGAATATGTTTAAAAAGTTATTTAAGAAAAATTTCTTGTCAGAACAATACTATGAAGATAAGTCAACGGAGTTTTATGATTTAAAATTGGGTACTATGAACATGAAGAAGTTGTGCAGCAAGTTCCTTAGCTTGTTGAGGTATGTACCTTACATGGTCGAAGAGAAGCCTAAGGTACAAAGGTTTCTAAGTTGTCTACCTTTCAACATAAAAGACAGGATTGAGTATGATAGCCCTTCCACTCTAGAAGAGGCTATGAGGAAAGCTAAATTTTGTTTTGATCAAAACAGAAAAAGAGAAGGAACAATTGGCTGGAAGAGTAATAAGTCTAATAATTTCGAGCATAAAAAGAAGAGTTTTAACCATAATTCTGGACGTTTTAGGAAAAAATTTAATAACAGAAATTTTCCAAGTAATTATAATTACAGGAGTAATGCACCACAAAATTTTACTGCTACAAGGAATGTACCTAATAACAATAACAACACTAGATATGTTGAACAGAGAGAGCCCTTGAACTGTTTTGATTGCGGTGGACCACATAGGAAAGTTGATTGCCCATGCAACAAAAGGACAGTCAACAATATTCATATCATACAAGCGGAGCCAACAGTTGGTGATGTGGCAAGAGAAATGCCAAGGATAAATGCAACGCTGGAAAATTGTCAAGCAGACCATCAAACGTCCATGGTCGAAATCGAAGGTATGATACAAAACCGATCTGTTTCCATTTTAATAGATCCAGGTGCAAGCTTGCGTTATGTTTCACCAGAAGTAGTGAAAAGTTGTAAGTTAAAGGTAGAGAAACTTGATAATTCATGGCTAGTTCAGCTAGCAATAGGCACTAAAAGAAAGGTTAAAACTTTGTTAAAAATTATGATGTATTTATAAATCAGCTGAAAATGCAAGTAAATCTGAATGTTTTACCATTAGGGTCATATGACTTGTTGATTGGCATGGACTGGCTTGAAAAACATAGAGTAGTACTTAATTGTTATGAGAAATCTTTTAGCTGTCTAAATAATGAAGGTAAAACTGAAACAGTAAGAGGAAGTCATAGGAAGATTTTAGTAAGACAAATTTCTGCGTTACAAGTTAAGAGAGCCACCAGAAAGTGCTGTAAAATGTTTGTTGTTAATGTTATTAATGATGAATGTTCATTTAAATAAGACAAGTTAAAACTGGAGGGTATTTCCATCCTTAGGGACTTTTCTGACGTATCCCAGAAGAAATTCTAAGATTACCTCCGAAAAGGGAACTTTATTTCACCATTGAGTTAGTACCAGGTGCGGTACCAAAATCAAAGGCTCTCTACAGGATGAATATTCTAGAGTTAAATGAGTTAAAATCACAGTTGAAGGAATTAATAGATTAAAATTATATAAGGCCCAGTGTGTCTCCTTGGGGAGCACTATTAATTTTCGTTTACAAGAAAGACGGTACCATGCGACTGTGCATCGATTACCGTCAACTTAATAAAATGACAATTAAGAATCGATATCCCTTGCCCCGCATAGATGATCTATTTGATCAAGTATGCACAGCAGAGATATTCACTAAAATTGATTTAAGGTCTGGATATCATCAAGTTAGAATACAAGACAAAGACATATTCAAAACTGCTTTCAGAACGCGATATGGACACTACGAGTTCATAGTTATGCCTTTTGGGCTAACCAACGCACCGACAGTGTTCATGTGTTTAATGAACAACATTCTGCATAAGTATTTGGATAAGTTTGTAGTTGTGTTCATTGATGATATTCTGATTTACTCAAAAACTAAAGAAGAGCATGACGAACATTTAAGGATAATTCTTCAAGTGTTAAGAGAACATCAACTTTATGCTAAGTTCAACAAATGTGATTTTTATAAAGATAAGATACAGTACTTAGGTGATATAATCTCTAAAGACGGAATCTCTGTCGACCCTGATAAGATACAAGTAATTAATGAGTGGCCTGTCCCTAAAGATGTAATTGACGTTCGATCATTTATGGGGATAATAGGTTACTTTTGAAATTTTATTGAAGGATTTTCAAGAATTGTGAATCCCATCACTTCTTTGCAGAAGAAGGGGAAGAAGTTCGTATGGAATCAAAAGTGTCAAGAAAGCGTTAATAAGTTAAAAGAATTATTAACCATTGCACCAATTTTAAAAATTGTTAATCCCAATAAGGATTTAATTGTATGCACTGATGCATGCAACGATGGACTTGGAGGGGTCTTAACTCAAGAAGGTCATGCCATTTCTTTTGAGTCAAGAAAATTAAAAATTCATGAAAAGAATTATGCAACTTATGATCTTGAGTTGGCAGTCATGATACATGCACTAAAAATGTGGCACCATCACTTGATTGGAAGAAAGTGTATACTAATGACAGATAACAAAGTGTAACATCCCTCTTTTATTGTTCCTATTACTTTGTAAATTATAACTATGTATGTAGGCTTGGTGAGGAGCTCAAGGCCAAGGCCCCACCAATGGACATCGAAAGTTTTGTCATTGTATGTTTCCTAAATTATAATTATTACTATAGGCTTAGGAGACTAAGGATGCGACACAACTTAATATCGGGCCATAAATCCAGCTAGGGAAAAAGGTTAAGGGTGAATAACGTCGTGTGAAACTAGTAATAATGACTAGGAGTCATTATCGTGCTATAGGATACAAAAAAAAGGAAGACTTTTTACAAATGATAGCCTATGGAAAGAAGTGACATGCTCCGTGAGGAGTCGCAAATATCATGCTCTACTCTTACAAGGTTACAAAGTAGGTAATACACTTATTATTTTAATAAGAGTTATTCTTATTATTAACCGGTGGTACCCCCTTAAGCTTATAGTAAGTACTTACTAGTGGCGTCAATATAAAGGAAAGACTACCCTAGCTATCATGTAGCATTTAAGTAAAAAGGGTATACATAAGTATATTATATTTATGTATTCAATTCATAAATAAATGTATGTTATGAAATACTTCTAGTTAAGTGAAAACGTGAACTTTAGGATTACCTACCAAATCATGCATGGGTTTTCACCTAATGTTAGAAAGATTCTCTACTAGGGCGCATTATCACTAAGGCATGGAAGTTAAGCCTTGTATTTATTTTGGAGATATATGTGAGCGTCAAACTCCTCTTAACACCACCACTTGTCGTCATGTGGAAAGGTTGAGTTGGTGAATCCACCTGTTGGCATTTGAGCACGTCTCTTGAGCACACGATTGAGTGATCCGTGATCTGGGGGATTTGGGAAGAGAGGATCCCTGCGCTGAAGAATCACAGTATCTCCTAAATGCGGATTTGGTGGGGAAGAGCGATCTCAGGTAATCTGGAGGAGAATGCGGATTGGGGAGGGTACTCACGAGGATCGGGAGAGCTCCAGAAAAAGAGGATCGAGTTTGCTATTCGTAGGGGAATATAAATCCATCTCGCAATGAGCTAGGGGGGAGGGGAGTCTACTTTGCAGATCAGAAATTCGGTATGGAGGCGAAGAAAGTTAGGTGACCTCGGCCATGAGATACCAGGATAGAGGAATGTGTGATCTGACAAGGAGTTGAATGTTTTGAACCTGGAAGGCGACTCATTGAACACAGGGTTTGACAGAGTACATGTTCAGATAAGTGAACTTCCCATGCATTGAGAGATTTGACATTGTTAGGAATAATATTCTGTGTATCTATTCTATAGCTGTGCTCGGTCGAACCCATATTTATAATAGAACAGAGCGCTAGTTAATTCTTGCCGTAAGGGTAATAGACATCTCAGTTCTGTTTGCTTGATAGAGTAGCCTATCAATACTATCGCTTATATACTTATCTTGATAAAAACGATTGAGTTAGGATCAAGTAAGATCACATTATTTTGCAGTGGTTGTTGTATTTTTCCATCGCAGGAGATAAAATCGCAGTCACCTATTTGTAATTACTATGTTGTTTCCATCGCCTGAGATTTTCGTTTAAGCCGTGCGATAGTGTCCAGATCCAGTACTAAAATTAATGGTTTCTGGAATTTTCTTCCCTCTTAAAATCTCTGTGTCGATTAAAAATTCTCTGCTATATATTTTATCTATATCGATCTGACTTTAAGAAGTTTAAACTGAGCTTATATATATATTTGTTTCTGGAAATTTTCCTTTCTCTTAAATCTCTGCATCGACTTTAATTATTGTGAGCATTAAGATCCCATTTAGCATCTAAACTTTAACCCTGTGCTTATAATTTAGAATTCCTAAGTTTAGGGAAAACGCAGAGGTGATTATTGGAATGAACTCTTACAGAAATTTGAAGACTCTGTCTATTTCACAAAAATTTAATTCCAGATCTGAAATTGAGAAGTTCGCTTGAATTAGAAACTCTGTCATTTAATGGAATTCAATCCCCTTTGTAATTAAGAAATTGATCTCTGTTAAGTAACTTTAGAAATGCGCATAGCATCATGGAAATGCTGTTTAATAGTTTTTGTTCTCAAACTGGAGTCTGGTCTCTGCTCAGTATTTTAGATAGGTGCATGGCATCTTAGATATATTGTTCCTTTACATGCGATTACAGAGTTATTTGTTGTCCGATCTGGTTATGATCGAGACCCGATGTAAGCATGAATTCCAGTTACAGCCTGTTTGATGTTGCTGGAGATCCCGATGATAGCGCGAAATGCTTAGAAAACACTCTGTTTAATATTTCTGAGTCTTGATGTGAAACAACGTTAAAGCCTTTTGATCTGTTACCGATTAGTTGATGTTTGATTCAACACTTTTCGTACTTAAGATTTGAGCTGTAATAAAACCGAGAACGGTTGTCGAACTGTTTGTGTCCATTATATTTTTATTATGAAGGTGTTTTCCTTTAGGAATTGAACCGACTAAACCTCAGGTCAACCATTGCGTGCATGTGGAATTATGCATTTGATTCCTGTGGTCAAACCTAGTATACGTGTTTGGATCTGCTAGGCTACGCTGGTTTGGACCAGAGGAAAACCTCTAAGGACCCTTGATCCAGCTTGAAGACAAACTCTATGGTTGGAATAATGACTATTGTATTGTGTTCCAATAATATTAACGATTAGTGCATTTTTTTCCATTTAGGTATGAATATCTAAAGTAGTCATAAAACTTGTTTAATAATATAATGATTAAATAGGCACTTGATTACAAGATCTTGGAAAAGGTTGGAGTTTAATTTCTTATGCAATAAGAAGTTAGATAGTTCTTTAGGTGTTTATAGAAGTTATTTAAGTCTCTTGGAAAACCCCTACATTGTCTAAGTTAGAACTTGAGAAGTTTTAAATATGCTCTCTCTTAAATAGGGGCTCGAGCAAGTCGAAAGCCATCGTTATATGGCAGATTGTACCACTGAATTTTGATGAATTAATGAAAGATGCACACACCTTTGTGGACTAGCCCGTGTACGGGTGAACCACGTTATTCTTTGTCTCTTATGTGCCTATGGTGTTTTTTTCAATGTGGCTTATGTATGAGTACTTGTTCCTGTTCTTAAAATGTTTATGATTATTATGATGTATACGATTCATATAGAAGGTTGGATGTTTACATGATGCATAATGCTAGTATGTTCCTCTTATGATTTTGATGGTTTATTTCGTTGAGTAGTTATGATGACTTGGTTGTTATATTTGGTCTCCTCATATTAGTTATATTAATATGTTAATAGAATTGTTTCTTATGAACGTGCATATTATATAGAATGTTTCTTTACTAAAGGGTAAATTAATGTTGATCATGGTGTGTTGTGACGATCACATAGTTATGGACAATTCCGGATTCAGTTAACATTAAGTTTACTACTCTACGGTAAGAACTTCATGGGTGTGTTTCAAGTTAACAGATGATGCATGATGAATATTTCAATTTAACTAATCTCCAATTATTATTAGGGAATGTGTTCAGAATCTTGGTCCTTACAGGAGTGAATTATTTTTGGAAGTTCCATTATTCTTATGCAAATTTGCAAAAGTCACTGCTTTACTAACTCGAACATTGGGTATGTCACATATGGTATCAGAGCCGGAGTTACAACACTCGGGCCTATAAGGGCTCAACATGAGGTAAGGAAGTATGAATTTTCTTTTTTTTAAGAATATTAAACTAATTGTTGTTTTGGATGCATGGGAGGAATGGACGAGAGTACAAAATCCGAGTTAACTTGTCATAAAAACGGCATGGTAAGGTATGTTATTCCATTACCAAACTCGTCGGATTAAAAGACTATAGGTATACTAGTCACGCTTACATGTCTACTTGGATATCCTATACTAGGATACATACTGAAAAATGGAAAATTGAACTGCAAATACTCTTGAATAATTATAGATATTGCTAGAACCTTCTCCATATAAATGTTTAGCAAGGAAAGATTTTAATGACTCAAGATTGAAAAAACCTTCAGCTAGAAAAAAATGACTATTGGGAGATTGTGTTGTAGAAATGTAATTGTAATTAGTGGAGTCAGGAGACGAATAATTATAAGAAAATGTGACTTATGCATTGAACTATGGACATATACATTCGGTTGAATAAAAAAAAAAAAAAATGTATATATATATAGATTTGAAAGGACCAATTCTAGATTAAAAGTTTATTGGATTATGTTAATTATCTATTGTCTTCATCGAGTATAAGTAAACTAAATGATGTAGCGAAATGTCATCCTCATTGTGAATGATTAAATGTATAGTTATAAGTTGAAGGAAGTAAAATTCATTAATTACTCAAACATCCTAATGGTGTAATATTGTTTATGAATTTGAATCTATCTTCTTTAGATTGATAAAAGAGAAATGCCATTGGATGATTTAGCATCCAAGAAAGAATATTATACAAACAAGAAATGGTTAGATTATGGATCGCATAGATATTGAAAGGTGGATATTATAGGGTATAAGACTAAAAGAGTTTATATAATATTTTCCTCTTGAATGCATAGGAAAAGGTTAAGTCAAGTGTAGAATTTATGACGATATTAATCATGGAAAGTAATACCTAGAAGTACCATCAATGGTTCGATAATTACAATGCATGTTTGTTCTCGAAAGGTGATGTTCCTCTTAAATAAAAATCAAAGGGAAAATAGGTTAGATAAATGTTTCATCAGTATTGTATGGAGATACATGGTTTTAATATTTAAACCATATCGCTATGATAGGATAAGATAACAAGGCTATACCTTTTCTCATACAAAAATATAATCATTGGAATTGCTTGCTTTTAAATGTTAGGAGTCTAACATGTTCGGCCGATTAAATGATGAAGGAAGCAAGAAAGTAGTCGAAGCATGGTCTCGTTTCGAGAATGAAATTAACATGTTTTTCATCTTAATACCTGATGAATATAGTTATGAATTCAATTGACTGAATATTTATGAATTGATGTTGTCAATGTTGAATTGAAGGAAATGATTTCTTTATTCCTTAAAATGTGGATATAGGTATGATATATGTCTTCATTCACTGATAGCTATCCAAAGGTAGATCAAATAAGAGATTATTAGATGTTATGAATGTCGTAAAGTGGTAAAAAGGTTATCTACTAACATTGCAGGATTACACCCTGAACGTGACCAAATCCAAATGAATTGCTAATTACCAATTCACCAGTTTAAGTAGTTAAGTTAAACAACTCAAGGGTGAGTGAATATTTACGCTTTACATCGTATGTAATGAACAATTTTTTTTTGAACCATAGATTAATGGTGGATTATGTTAAATATGTACTGACATGTTGCCAGGATTATGATCGAGGACGTGATCAATGTGGAACATCGAATATGAATCCACTGGAAAAAAATAAGTGAGGCTAAATAGCTCAAGATTGAGTAATGTTCTATACTATGTATTATTATAATGTGGCTTACCGGAGTGTGTAAACCATGAATGATGGTTGATTTGTGTCAAGGGTGTACAAATCATTAAAAAACTCATGGATGTGATAAGTAAATAGGTGAACCTATTTCCTGTTATTATGTCGAATGTTGTAAGGAACAACAAATGCGGGCAAAATAGATAATAAATATAATATTATGATTATGGATTTTTGTAGATCGTTAATATCTATGGGACTTGTTGAAAGACAAGAGCATTATATATATTATGGATAGAGTATGTCGTGGAAATGGAGGAATTTGCTGCGTGAGCACAATGGTGTTAGGCAAATGATTTGCTGTGTGAGCACAATGGTGTTAGGCAAATGATTGTTGTGTGAGCACATTGGTGTTAGGCAAATAAAGTGGCAAAAATTGATGATCCGGCTCTACTTTGCTAAAGTATCTCTTCCTAGACTCAAGCGAGGAGGCTTGAGGGGAATTGTGAAAGAGTCTGTGATATCAATGGCAAGACCTAGGCACAAAGTTTGACATCTGAAAGACAGGACGCTGTTTGATGTTTGAGGAGAAAACTTTTGACTAGCAATCAAAAGGGAGAGTAACCTCAAAATATAGCCTGTAAGTCCACGCGTAAATTGGTGACAGATCTTGGGATCTGTGTTTCAGCAAAGAGTTGCTGAAGTTCCAAGAACTCAAGGAGAGGTTTGATGATCAAACGAAAGTGTTAATTGAAAGTTTTCATTTTCATGTTGTAAAAAATGAAACACATATTAAATTGCCAAGTAACAAGATTGTTGTATATCTTAATATGTGAATGTTAAGAATACTTGAGTAGGAAAATTTCCTCAAGGGCGAGGATGAATGATGAACTTTAAAAAGAAAACATATGAAATTCTTTGAAGATGTGGAAAAGGGAAAATCATGTATCATGTCTTCTTATGTTGATAAAAAGGGCTAGAAGATATTTCATGATTTGCAAATGTTGAATTGCAGAAAGGACTTATGTTCTTAGTTGAATTATGATCTCAAGATATGTTCCTAAAAAACTTTTTTTTTTTTTTTTTTTAAAAGCATGTTTTGTGGCATAAAAATGCAGGTTGCAATCAATAACAACTTGCGGGAAAATCCACAGAAGACAAAGATGAGCAAAAGGTGTGAAGGATAATAAAAAAAAAAAAAGGTGTGAAGGACCAAAGTACAAACACCGAGGACGGTGTTATTTTTAAGGGGGAAAGGATGTAACATCCCTCTTTTATTGTTCCTATTACTTTGTAAATTATAACTATGTATGTAGGCTTGGTGAGGAGCTCAAGGCCAAGGCCCCACCAATGGACATCGAAAGTTTTGTCATTGTATGTTTCCTAAATTATAATTATTACTATAGGCTTAGGAGACTAAGGATGCGACACAACTTAATATTGGGCCATAAATCCAGCTAGGGAAAAAGGTTAAGGGTGAATAACGTCCTGTGAAACTAGTAATAATGACTAGGAGTCATTATCGTGCTATAGGATACAAAAAAAGGAAGACTTTTTACAAATGATAGCCTATGGCAAGAAGTGACATGCTCCGTGAGGAGTCGCAAATATCATGCTCTACTCTTACAAGGTTACAAAGTAGGTAATACACTTATTATTTTAATAAGAGTTATTCTTATTATTAACCGGTGGTACCCCCTTAAGCTTATAGTAAGTACTTACTAGTGGCGTCAATATAAAGGAAAGACTACCCTAGATATCATGTAGCATTTAAGTAAAAAGGGTATACATAAGTATATTATATTTATGTATTCAATTCATAAATAAATGTATGTTATGAAATACTTCTAGTTAAGTGAAAACGTGAACTTTAGGATTACCTACCAAATCATGCATGGGTTTTCACCTAATGTTAGAAAGATTCTCTACTAGGGCGCATTATCACTAAGGCATGGAAGTTAAGCCTTGTATTTATTTTGGAGATATATGTGAGCGTCAAACTCCTCTTAACACCACCACTTGTCGTCATGTGGAAAGGTTGAGTTGGTGAATCCACCTGTTGGCATTTGAGCACGTCTCTTGAGCACACGATTGAGTGATCCGTGATCTGGGGGATTTGGGAAGAGAGGATCCCTGCGCTGAAGAATCACAGTATCTCCTAAATGCGGATTTGGTGGGGAAGAGCGATCTCAGGTAATCTGGAGGAGAATGCGGATTGGGGAGGGTACTCACGAGGATCGGGAGAGCTCCAGAAAAAGAGGATCGAGTTTGCTATTCGTAGGGGAATATAAATCCATCTCGCAATGAGCTAGGGGGGAGGGGAGTCTACTTTGCAGATCAGAAATTCGGTATGGAGGCGAAGAAAGTTAGGTGACCTCGGCCATGAGATACCAGGATAGAGGAATGTGCGATCTGACAAGGAGTTGAATGTTTTGAACCTGGAAGGCGACTCATTGAACACAGGGTTTGACAGAGTACATGTTCAGATAAGTGAACTTCCCATGCATTGAGAGATTTGACATTGTTAGGAATAATATTCTGTGTATCTATTCTATAGCTGTGCTCGGTCGAACCCATATTTATAATAGAACAGAGCGCTAGTTAATTCTTGCCGTAAGGGTAATAGACATCTCAGTTCTGTTTGCTTGATAGAGTAGCCTATCAATACTATCGCTTATATACTTATCTTGATAAAAACGATTGAGTTAGGATCAAGTAAGATCACATTATTTTGCAGTGGTTGTTGTATTTTTCCATCGCAGGAGATAAAATCGCAGTCACCTATTTGTAATTACTATGTTGTTTCCATCGCCTGAGATTTTCGTTTAAGCCGTGCGATAGTGTCCAGATCCAGTACTAAAATTAATGGTTTCTGGAATTTTCTTCCCTCTTAAAATCTCTGTGTCGATTAAAAATTCTCTGCTATATATTTTATCTATATCGATCTGACTTTAAGAAGTTTAAACTGAGCTTATATATATATTTGTTTCTGGAAATTTTCCTTTCTCTTAAATCTCTGCATCGACTTTAATTATTGTGAGCATTAAGATCCCATTTAGCATCTAAACTTTAACCCTGTGCTTATAATTTAGAATTCCTAAGTTTAGGGAAAACGCAGAGGTGATTATTGGAATGAACTCTTACAGAAATTTGAAGACTCTGTCTATTTCACAAAAATTTAATTCCAGATCTGAAATTGAGAAGTTTGCTTGAATTAGAAACTCTGTCATTTAATGGAATTCAATCCCCTTTGTAATTAAGAAATTGATCTCTGTTAAGTAACTTTAGAAATGCGCATAGCATCATGGAAATGCTGTTTAATAGTTTTTGTTCTCAAACTAGAGTCTGGTCTCTGCTCAGTATTTTAGATAGGTGCATGGCATCTTAGATATATTGTTCCTTTACATGCGATTACAGAGTTATTTGTTGTCCGATCTGGTTATGATCGAGACCCGATGTAAGCATGAATTCCAGTTACAGCCTGTTTGATGTTGCTGGAGATCCCGATGATAGCGCGAAATGCTTAGAAAACACTCTGTTTAATATTTCTGAGTCTTGATGTGAAACAACGTTAAAGCCTTTTGATCTGTTACCGATTAGTTGATGTTTGATTCAACACTTTTCGTACTTAAGATTTGAGCTGTAATAAAACCGAGAACGGTTGTCGAACTGTTTGTGTCCATTATATTTTTATTATGAAGGTGTTTTCCTTTAGGAATTGAACCGACTAAACCTCAGGTCAACCATTGCGTGCATGTGGAATTATGCATTTGATTCCTGTGGTCAAACCTAGTATACGTGTTTGGATCTGCTAGGGTACGCTGGTTTGGACCAGAGGAAAACCTCTAAGGACCCTTGATCCAGCTTGAAGACAAACTCTATGGTTGGAATAATGACTATTGTATTGTGTTCCAATAATATTAACGATTAGTGCATTTTTTTCCATTTAGGTATGAATATCTAAAGTAGTCATAAAACTTGTTCAATAATATAATGATTAAATAGGCACTTGATTACAAGATCTTGGAAAAGGTTGGAGTTTAATTTCTTATGCAATAAGAAGTTAGATAGTTCTTTAGGTGTTTATAGAAGTTATTTAAGTCTCTTGGAAAACCCCTACATTGTCTAAGTTAGAACTTGTGAAGTTTTAAATATGCTCTCTCTTAAATAGGGGCTCGAGCAAGTCGAAAGCCATCGTTATATGGCAGATTGTACCACTGAATTTTGATGAATTAATGAAAGATGCACACACCTTTGTGGACTAGCCCGTGTACGGGTGAACCACGTTATTCTTTGTCTCTTATGTGCCTATGGTGTTTTTTTCAATGTGGCTTATGTATGAGTACTTGTTCCTATTCTTAAAATGTTTATGATTATTATGATGTATACGATTCATATAGAAGGTTGGATGTTTACATGATGCATAATGCTAGTATGTTCCTCTTATGATTTTGATGGTTTATTTCGTTGAGTAGTTATGATGACTTGGTTGTTATATTTGGTCTCCTCATATTAGTTATATTAATATGTTAATAGAATTGTTTCTTATGAACGTGCATATTATATAGAATGTTTCTTTACTAAAGGGTAAATTAATGTTGATCATGGTGTGTTGTGACGATCACATAGTTATGGACAATTCCGGATTCAGTTAACATTAAGTTTACTACTCTACGGTAAGAACTTCATGGGTGTGTTTCAAGTTAACAGATGATGCATGATGAATATTTCAATTTAACTAATCTCCAATTATTATTAGGGAATGTGTTCAGAATCTTGGTCCTTACAGGAGTGAATTATTTTTGGAAGTTCCATTATTCTTATGCAAATTTGCAAAAGTCACTGCTTTACTAACTCGAACATTGGGTATGTCACACAAAGGTTTAAAGTACTTCTTGGATCAAACAAATCTTAACGCAAGGCAAGCTAGATGGCTAGCTTTCCTTAGCGAGTATGATTTCGAAATTCAACACATTAAAGGAAAAGAAAACAAAGTCACTGATGCCTTGAGCATAAATGCCAAATTAAGTTTTGTGGTAGCAATCAGAACGTTTAAGACAGATCTGGAAAATCAGATTGAAGAAGGAATTAAGCAAGATGAAAATTATGAAAAATTGCTTGGTAAAGTTGTTGAAAATTTATCTGAAAATTTAATAACAGATTACAGCATTAATAAAAAGGGCTTAATGACTTATAAAAACAAAATTTATGTACCAAATGTGTCAAGGGTTAAGCTGTTAGTTTTGGATGAAGTTCATAAGAATCCTTACTTAGGACATCCAGGTTATCAGAAAATGATAACTATGTTAAGGAAGGATTATTTTTGGCCCAATATGAAGAATGAAGTGGTTGAATACATAGCTAGATGTTTTGAATGTTAGACCATTAAGGCTGAACATCAACACCCAACTGGACTATTGCAGCCATTGCCAATTCCAGGATGGAAATGGGAGATTATAAGTATCGATTTTATTACAGGCTTGCCTAAAAACCAGAAACATAATGACTCCATAATGGTGGTTGTGGACAAATTAAGTAAGGCTGCTCATTTTATTCCTGTTAAAACCAATTTTAAAGCTTCTAACATTGTAGATGTATTTATGAAGCAAATATTTCTCTTGCACGGAATTCCAAAGGTAATTATTTCTGATCGAGACTCCAAGTTCACTGAAAATTTTTGGACGGCATTGTTTAAAGGTTTAAATACCAAATTAAATTTCAGTACTGCTTTCCATCTACAAATTGACGGATAGACTGAAAGGGTTAATCATATTTTAGAAGATATGTTATGAATGTATGTTAAAGATCATCCACTTAAGTGGGAAGATTACTTGCATTTAGCTAAATTTGTATACAATAATCACTACCAAGCATCTGCTAGACTTAGCCCATTTGAGATTTTGTATGGAAGAAAATGTTGTACTCCTATATCTTGGGATAATCCTGTTGATAGATTGATGTTAGGACCAGATTTATTGAAAGAAATGGAGCTAACCGTGAAACAGGTTCAAGGTAACTTAAAAGTTGCCCAAGATCGACAAAAACGTTATGCAGATCTAAAACGCACTGAAAGAGAATGTAAGGTTGGAGACCATGTTTTTATAAAGGTAAAACCCAAGAAAACTTATTTGAAGCTTGGGAGTTGTGCTAAACTAGCATGAAGGTAGCACTAAGGTACTATAGACCATTCGAAGTCCTATCAAGGATTGGAGCTGTTGCATATCAGTTGGCTTTGCCATCTGACTTAAAAATCCATAATCGCTTTCACATTTATGTTTTAAAGAAGTATGTGAACGATGCTACTCATGTGCTGAATTGGAATGACATACAGGTGGAACCTGAAGCAGATTTTCAGGTGGAACCAGACTGTATTCTCGACAGGAGGGAAATTACGCTTCGGAATCATACCATAGGGCAGGTAAAGGTGCAATGGAAGTAGCTTAGCCCTGATGAAGCTACTTGGGAACTGGAAAGTAAAATGAAGGAAGCATACCCAATTCTATTCTAGGAAGGGTCTGATGAAGAATAAGAAACATCGAGGATGATTTTGAGCTTAAGTGGGGGTGTTTGTAACATACCCCTTTTTGCTGAAAAACATTTTATGTTGAAAACATTATGTTAACTTTTATTGTAAAGTTTTATATTGGAAAAGTGTCCAAGGATGAATAGAATTTGCACATTATTTTATTATTAGATAAATTAAATAGGAGACAAACACCTATGGAGACTGTTTAAAGAGTGTTTACTGCCCCACTAGGTGGAATGGAATCTGGGGTAGAAGGAAATGGAAAAGTGGTAGCATCATGATCCAACTAACTAGTTGTTGGTATGGGACAACTCCCTTGAAATGTGTTCATAGTGTCCTGGAAGGTGGGACTGGAGCTTGAGGCTCATTTATTGAAAACTGAACACTAAAGACCTAAGCAGTTTCTATAAGAGCCATCGAATTACAAACTGAGGTTTATCACTTTTCCTGATGAGGAAATTTACCTTGGGGTTTTGCTGTGCTTGCACCCAAGAGATTCGATGAGGGGATATGCTGAGTTATTGATCATGGTGTGAGTCTGCCTGTTATAATCTGTTGATTGCAGAAGCTAAACTGCTAAGTGCAGAAGTTACATTTCTAAGTGCAAAAGCTACATTGTTGAGTGCAAAAGTTATACTATTGAGTGCAGAAGTTATATTACTGAGTGCCTTGATTCTACACAGATTCCATCTACTTAGTGGTTCAGTAAGCAAGCTCGGGAGTCCAAAGGAAGCAAGTAGTTTGGCTGCTTCTTCTGGAAAAAGGTTGGGAGGAACAGGCCTCCTTGGGTGTTTGTCGGCCCTATCTTCATTTATAGGTTCTACTTGTCTTTTCTAATTCTAAGTAGTTAACATTTCTATCTGCAATTATTGCTTTATTCTTTCAAGGATATTATTATACAAATTCATTTGTTTTAGTTTCTGACCTAATTAGGATTCTGTATAATAATGATTATGTAAGATGAATTGAATAAATATATTTCTCTGTATTTTTCTCCATGTTATTTTTCTGCATCGTACTCTAGTACAGAGAAGGAGATTAAATAGATAAATGAATGATAGGTAGATTTCCAATGAATGAAGATTTTAACACTGTTGTATGTCAATAATATGTCTTTGAGTGTACTTTTGCAATACAATTTATATGATTAAACTCAGGTGTTAGAAACAACATTCATAAAGTAGGCATTTTAGTAGTTCCATTACAAGATACACATAATAGGTATTCTTAGATTCTTTTCTCTCTCCAAAAACAGTATAATATTACATTTCATTTTATCTTCTTCTTTTTTAATAATTACATATTAAATAGCTGCAAGGATAAACGTAACAGAAAGTACAACATTTTATTTCATTTCTACTTGGATAGGAATAGTAAAATCTAGAATGTATGTTTCTAGATGTTTTCCTAAAAACTCATATTTTGTTCTGTACTATGCTCTATTTCAAAAGCAGAATTAAGTATTGTTTTTCTATTTTTGTTTTCAACTAACAAATCAAATAGAGAAGCCAGGTTTAGGTGATACATCCAATTCTACTCAAACATAGCATGAGTCATCTGGACGAGTAGCCTACACTTATACAAATCTTTTCAACACCATCATTTTTGAAATAGATTAAGAAAATAGTTACGATTTCATTACATAATTGCAAATAGAAACATTGGTTTTTGGCTCACGGCCATCACTCAAAATCGACGAACAAGGACATGTGGATTTTTTCAACACCATAAGTTTGTCACAAAGACATTTATCATTTACACTCCCTAAGACTGAAATAATGAGCCTCTCGGCATCAACATGAGACAAGAATATCACAAAATTTTATTGAAAAATATTAACAGTAAAACCATACGTTTTTCTCAATTTAGATGTCTATTTTCTGAACTAGACTTTTGTTATCAGGACAACAAAACTACTATCGAGAAATCATAAGTTAGGGTTTGACCACTCAGCACAAGGCTAAGCCCTTGGCTCTCAAACTATTTTATATAAAACACGACAGTTGCAAAAATGATAAACTTCATTTCCATATGAATTGGAGCCTCGCTCACGGTCTCAAACACAAACACCATAATGTAGGAAAACATAGTTCTATTATTTATCGAAGACGGTAGAAGGGTAAAACCCTCTCCTCAGTTATTTTCTTTTACAGATTCTACATTGAAAAACAAACACCACAGGCCTAATGCCGAATGGGTTGAGGGTTTCATCCTCCCCAGCTGCTAGACAGCTTACAAGTATTTCGACGAAGATCACTCCTCAGAGCCCAAGAAAACATGAAGTCTCTACGAAGAACAGATGAAGGTCCAATAGTCATCTAACCAGAGTAACAGAGTAACCACCGAAGCTTACTAGTCTATTTGTAGATGTCGGTTATCAAAACCTAAGATGGGAAGTCATTGATGAAGGGACCCTGCCATTTGAAACAAGTTGTGGTCAAAATGAGTTTTTGAAAGAAGTAATTACATGCGAAATATCAATAACTGAAACTCTTAATAGAATTAAAGAGACAAGGTCCGAACCCGAGAAAATTACCTTTTATGTATCCCTGTAGCAAAACACCAAAGCCATTGCAAACTATACCCATCACTTCACCACCGAATGCAAAGGAAGGTGGAAAAACAACCACTAGACAAACAAAGAAAAACCAAGTATCGGATCAACTTCCATGAAGAATCTGACACTCACCCTAGAACCTTTGCAACACCAAATAGTTACTGTGAAACTCTCAAAAGAGTATCGGTCGTTAAAGCTATCAACAGGTTCCTGTTAAAAATCAATAGGTCATGGTTTGGAACCATGGAAACTCCCCACAAACACCTGCTATCGAAACCCTGAAGGCTCTCGGCTTGTCGGCCTCTCCACAGAGCCACTACACACTACATTGAATGCCGAGGAACAATAACTTCAAAAAACATAGTAGTGATTAGGGTTAGGTCCCAAAGCCCAAGACCGTGTTTGATCAACGGTGGAGATCAATTGAAGGGTATCATGTAATCCCAAGCAACCACCGTAGTAAAGACAACATTAATGACCCTTGCCACCAAGGAGGACAACTCGGATAACTTCGAACCAAAAACACATACAGGTCACATGTCTAGCACCATGACGGTATCTGCGGAGATAGTCCACTGTCTCGGCAGTTGGAGTATTAAATGAAAAAGGAAACCAGAGTGCTTGCCAGCATGAAATCATTATGATGTTAATTATTACCCATCCTTATGATGTATCGATTCTTTGGTAAAAATGCACAACTCTGTCATGTTATAACGCCTTGTGTTATGGAAAAGTTGTATTAGTTTCATTTGCTAGGAATTCATTATGTTAAAGGATCACGCGATGCACACACAATATGTAAATAATCATTGTTCATAGGGCAAAGCTTAAGCCATTGTATATAGTTCCTAGGATAGAATTTAAATAAGAATTTGTATATAGTTCCTAGGCTACAATTTAAATAAGAATTTGCATATAGTTCCTAGGTTAGAATTTAAATAAAATATGGCATATAATTCTTAGGCTCTAGAGCATACAAAGAATTGCATATAGATATTGCACATTATTTACACTTAGCCATTTCATATAGAAATTGTTTACCCTTATAGTTTGCATTAAATAGAAACTCACAATAATAATATATGGAGGTAAAAATATGATATATTGATCCTATCTATTGTTTGTACAAAGTAATAAAAAGGTTAGTATAGGATTGTGAATATTATAACTGACATACTTTTTGTTTTATAAGCTAGGCTAACTGAAGTTTCTCACCTGGTGACATTTTTGACATTTTGTCTCTTAAACCATTAGGACTTTAGAGTTGCTAAAAATTGGTTAGAAACTCTTCGGTCACATGTCGTAAACACTAAATCTCTTACCTATAATCTGCGAAAAGGACGATTCAAATGCTTTAACATGAATGCTAAGTAAGACTCGGGGCATTCGTGGGACCCCTTCATCATCAAACAGAAGAACAATAGTTAACACTTATAAAATTTATACCATTGGATCAACAACAAAAGTAATGTGAAAATACAGTTGAGTAAGAATAGCATCGAAACGTAGATATTAATTATCTTGTCGCAAACATTACACTTTTGACCAGCACAACATTTAGTATAGCAAGTCAACATTAAGCATTTATTACATTTCCGCAAAGTTAGATCATGCATTAAAAGCTATATTGATTTTTTTTTTAATTTTTGTAAATTTTGGGATGTTACAAGGGGTGCCCCTCTACTCTAGTCCTATGGCCTTGGTGTAACCTTGTAGGTCCATCTTGGAAACTAGGGTTTTGCTCGGTGAGGGAGGGTGCAATTTTTTAACAATGGGGTCAAATTTGCAAAATCGTCCACCGGGCACTTGTGGTGATGATGATGATGATGGTGATGATGATGGTGATGGTGATGAGGATGGTGATGATGATGGAGATGGTGATGAGGGACCTAGAGATGACAATGATGATGGAGATGGTGGTGATGATGAAGGCATTGATGATGATGGTGATGGTGATGAAGATGATGATGATGATGAAGAAGATGGTGATGATGATGGACATGGTGATGAGGGACCTCAAAAAATCAAGCATTAACATGGGTGAGGTAGGTATAAATCATCCCTCAAGGAAATTTCCAACCATTAGGTGACAATGATGAACATGTTAGTGCTACTCAATTAGATGATGAAGTACCTCAAGACAATATGGAATTTGTTGCATCACATGAACCACATACATATTCCCTAGAAGTGATTCAAAATGACATTATTGAATTGAATATGATTGAAGGTTGTCAAGTGGCAAGAAGCCTCAATGAACAAATGACATTGCAAATCCAAAAACCCTAGCATGAATGGTTACCATAAGCCATGATGAATATGAATATGAATTTTGTTACTAACGCTAATGAAAAAAGCCTTAACATGTCCTCGTTGCCAACATATTTGAACAATAATGAAATTATCCATTATTATGTGGATGAAGGAAATGAATAACCAACTCAAGAAGCCAATGAAGAAGAATCATAGCTCCCAAATGATCCTCATATTCATCCAAGTACTAGACCAATATTGAAACAATTCCTAAAGCTCCAAATGGAGAGAGTGGTAGAGAAAATGGGGGCAATATCCAGATTTGGGTGCTGCGGGCATCTTGGTAAGACCTAGGGTTTGAGGATTGAAATTCCAAGATAGGCATGTAGACTTGGATTCTATAAGTTGATTTCTCTAGTGGTGTACTTGTGTGACATGACAATCCATTCTAATAGTGATCATATCCCACTTGGAGTCCAAATACCCACTATTCAAGGTACGTGTGGTGGTTCACGGATTCTAGGTCTAGGTTAGGTTAATAGGGCTAGATTAGGTTTCTAGGATTCTAGATTAGTTTCTAAGGATTAGATTAGTGTTTCTAGGGTTAGTTTAGCTTTCTAGGATTTCTAGGGATAGATTATGTTTGTAGGGTTATATTAGTGCTTCTAGGGTTAATCATGCATGAATAAACAATCACATGGATATAAATCATAACTTAATCATAACTCAGACATCAAATAAACGATATAAGATAACGATATCAAATAAAATATCTAACATGGATAACATTAATCGTGCATGAATAAACAATCACATGGCTATACTATGTACTTATGTCCTTAGGCCTTTTGGTTGAGTATTGTATCGAACAACCTCATCTCCTCCCTTCATAGGGTAGTTTTGAGACATGCTCTAGCCCCGTCGTGCTCTCCCTTTCCATGCCTGGTCTCAAAATAGTTCCATACATGCAGCACATCATAAGTCTTGTGCAAAATACTCAACCATTGGAAAACACATGCATTTTTGAACTGGCCTTCACAACCATCTGACCATATCCAATGCTGATCCATCTGTATACCTCTCTCCTTCAGTTGATCATAGAAAATTTTGAAGCAATGTTGCACATAATGTAGTTCGTGGCACCTGTCGTCACTGATGTAGAAGTTGGTCTCTTTCATTATTACCCTCATGTTGTTGTTGCTTTCTGGCGCGTTCCTGTACGTGATATGGACCATTATGCTAACTTGGTATGAATGGTAGTATTGACTTTGAATATCATTATGTGGCTATAGGGTGTAGTTTTCTGCAAAGTCCACAACCGACAATATTGTGCCCTTGGGAAAGGTGTCCCTGCACTATCTGTACTATTCATCCTGCCATCATGCTACATGGACATGCTGCACATAATGCTCGGTCTTTTGGTAGAATTCCTTCATGAATTTGCAAATTTGTACCTAGTGCCACAAAACCAAGGGCATTAATACAAAGTGACATTTTTCAATCTGAATATATGTGTACAAATTCAACATGTACATTATGAAAGTATGCAAACTTAGATTACGTGTGACTTCACCAATGCAATTTTTTTTCTTTCATTCGAACTATCTACTTGATATGTTTTGTACTGGAAGTTCTGCATTTCTACTAACATCCTCCCAAATTCGTGCTCCGCGGTTGCGTGGATGTAGCGGCTCAATAATGCAAATCTACTGCAACTGGAACATGTCCCATATAAACATGATCTTTTATAATATTTTTGTCCTTCAAGTCTTGGACACATTATGCTATGTATAAATTCTATGGATGCATTCGGTGGTTGTAACGATGGGAAATCCTACACAATGTTAGTATGCAAACCAAAAAATATATGTCTATATGTATCATAATAGTACTCAAATTCTACATGGTATCTACAAAAACATGCATTGCGATCAATGCAAATTCTAACATACCAGGGTTTGCATTTTTCAAAGGACCTTTGGCCCAAGTTCAATTGTGTGTGCTCATTCTTGAACCTCTCATAGAGTTCTGTTTGTGTTGTGTCAATGAAGTGCTTGACATGGGATTCACCCCCCCTAATGCATTTTCTCAACTTTAAAAAATCTCTTTGATTTGATGACGGTCTAGTGTTATCATGCTAAAACTTTTTCACTAGTTCTTTAGCAGCATCAATGAGCTTCATGTCTGAACGAGGTAACCTACAAACAAGGGCCCAACAATATTTTTGACCTGGGGTCTCAAGTTTTTCTCTAACGGAAGAATACTTTTGAAGAGTATTTCTATCTACTTTAAAGATTTTACATGTGTGTGATAGTAGGTGACGTTGCTGTGTGGATTTGTCTACAATCGATTTCGATAGTACACGATGAGCCGCATTAAAATATTTTGTACGAGAAGTTTTTCCAATGAAATTAAATGCAGATTGTAGATTTCTAACAACATGATTGTTGGCCTCTAAACTTCTAACTAACTTTATGCCCAAAATTCTCCTAACATGAGCTAGACAATGTGATTTTAACAAAGCAAGAAACAATTGACATTTTGCTGCATCCGTTTTGGATTCAAAAAAATCTTTGATTATCTTGCTACAATGGAAATCAATAGTGCGTTTGGGCATCTTACCTTCAAGTCTTGAAAATGAACTTTCATCCACATGAATACGTCTGGGATTTCTTCGTCATCCGGTTGATAGTCGAGGCAAGGGAGTCAGCAAGGAAGTACGAGTCTCATCAACGGTTTGGTGTGGCCCTTCATTCACAAATTGGTCCTTCAAGGGAGTGTGTTCGACATGTGTGTGCTCTTCTTGGGGAGGTTTCCAGCTAAGAACTTGATCAACATCCATCCCTTCATACTCGAAATCAGGAAAGATTTGATTGACTTCAACCACTTCATCATTGCTTGTTGATGGATCTAAGACACTAACATTTTGATTTCTATGGTTTTGCATGTACAACCTAGCATTTTCTCTTATCTCATGAGCCTTTTCAGGGGGAAGCCGCATCCTTCAAGAGTTTCTTTTATGATTACATATGTTTCCCATATTCAATGCATTTTTTTGAAAAACAAAAATATCACCCCTGCAAGAATGAACAACAAACAAGATATTAAAACTCAATGTGCATGATTATTAAAGCTTGATGTAGCAATTGATTATGTACAACAACATCTAGTGAGAATCTTTTCATATAATCTTAAAAGCTCATACTCACTTCATTTTCATGGTATGGATGAGGGAAAATAGCCCCGAAAGACTAAGAATTTTCAATTGTTTAGGTGTTTGTGTGAGTTGTTGTAGTGAAACAATGAGGAATTCAACAAATGTTTGTCTACTAGATGGAGGAATGTGATTATGAAATGTTATTGGTGGTGATGCAAGTAATTTTGTTTTATCATCTTCATGAAAGGTTGAAATCATTGCTTGGTGCATGTTGCAATTTTTTTTGGTAAGATGTTTTCATTGTCTATGTTGAAGATTAAGAAGACTAAAATAGATCTATCATACAATTCATGGGGAAAAACCAAAAGAGATTCCATTCAAACAAGTGAATGAAGACTAAAATACATTTAACAAGATAAAATTGTCACCATACCTCAAGGATTATGATTGCACTTTGCTTCAAATGTAAAATGCTCCTTTGATGTGTCCACTATATGTAAGAAAAGTTCATGTGTGTCCAAGTAGCATGAGAATTCAATCCAAGGAGCCAAATAGAGTCCAACTGTTGTGTATTCACTCAAATGATCCAAATAGAGCCCAAGAGCTGTGTATTCAATCCAAATAGCCAAATAGAGCCCCAAATGTTGTGAATTCTATCCAAATGGTCAAGGAAGCACCCAATGGTGATCCTGCGGGACTGTGTGTGAAAAGAGCCAACAAAACACGATGAAGTAGGGAGAAATTGCAAGAGAAGAGCCTGGTTGTTTTTCTAAATTTCATCTTCAACAGGAGGTGCATGCGCGCTTCTAGCGTGTGCGCGCCTCTGCTGAACGTTGTATAGTTCGGTGGGTAATGTTCACTACATTAATTACCCAACAAATGTAAATGTGTCGATTTATTCCTAGAGCCCCTCCCCCTTAAAAGCCTTTAGGCCCTATTCTAACCCATAATCCCTAAGTGCGTTTAAGTGCTTCTAGGTGTTTAGGGGTGATGATGGAGATGTTGATGAGGAAGGGGGAGATGACAATGAAGATGAGGATGATGATGATTATGGTGAAGATGATGATGATGAATATGTCAAGATGATGATGACGATGGTGATGATGATGATGATGAAGATGATGATGATGATGGAGATGTTGATAAGGAAGGGGGAGATGACAATGAAGATGAGGAGGATGATGCAGATGATGATGATGATGGTGAAGATGATGATGATGATGATGATGATGATGATGATGATGATAAATATGTCAAGATGATGATGACGACGGTGATGATGATGATGAAGATGATGATGATGATGGAGATGTTGATGAGGAAGGGGGAGATGAAAATGAAGATGAGGATGATGCAGATGATGATGATGATGGTGAAGATGATGATGAATATGTAAAGATGATGGTGACGATGGTGATGAGGACATGGTGATGATGATGATGAAGATGATGATGATTGGGAAGGGGGAGATGACAATGAAGATGAGAAGGATGATGCAGATGATGATGATGATGATGAATATGTCAAGATGATGATGACGATGTTGATGAGGACATGGTGATGATGATGATGATGGAGATGTTGATGAGGAAGGGGGACATGACAATGATGATGAAGAGGAGAACGATGATGATGGTGAGGAGGATGATGATGATGGTGAGGATGATGATGATGATGGTGATGATGAAGAGGAGGACAATGATGATGATGATGAT
>BSBM01001346.1:19812500-19815000 GCA_027924585.1 Larix kaempferi
TAGCCCCGCACAAGATTCGCCTGTTGCCTACGCCTCTACATATTTGTTTTCGTGTAAATTGAAAATTTACATAGCAAAAAGGTGGCTCAACAAAAACATGTGCATTATGTTTGAGAAAAAAATAACATACCAATCTTCGAATAATGACATTTTGGGGTGGTTATACCACTTTTCCATAAATAAAAGTTATATATTCCAGAAGGTCATTCGTTTTTCTACAATTCATCTTTTTACACCTAATGCGAAAAAGTTTTGTAGGTACCTCTAATAATTCATTTTAATGATAATATTTATGTTTTTCCAGAATGTCATTGCAACTAACGTGTCATAATTGCGTATCATTACATTGCACCAGCCCCCAATAGATGTTTGTGTCAATAGAAACTAACTATCATCATCATCATCATCATTATTAATAATATAACAACTCTTACCAAATGCCATGTAAACACATTTCAAAAGAATTGTATATTTTTTTCTCTTTCAAAAACAGTCATCAGTCAAAATATTGATGCTCTCGGCATGAGAGCTAGACGTTACACGACTGGTGGAATTCGCAGACAGTCAACCAAGTCTACATTACAAATAAATTGAAATCAACAGGTTTCACGCTTTTCTTCAATAGACAGATAGGGTCACACTTAACCGTTTGACCAGGGATCAAATCCCTTTGAGACCAACTCACGAACTGAGCAAGAAGTTAAAGCTTCACTGCAAGCATGGCACACACTCAAACATAAGTACATGTAAACAAACAGAGAGGAAATGGTATGGGATCGAATATCATAAACATTAAAACTCCCATGGTCATCAAACCCATATTTTCTCATGCAATTGCATACACTGAAATCAAATGTAAACATACTAATGAAATGAATCAAGCAAAGTATTTAATACATAGTAGATCTTTAAAAAAGAGGATAGACACCCTGGGAAAAGGGCCATGAATACTTTACAAGGAAAATGTGATTTACAAAGAAACCAAAAACAAAGTTCAAATCCATAATAATCTACAGGATAAAATCATAAGCGATTTCTCTCACAAGACAATACACAAACCGAGAAATCTTTGCTAAAACGCCTTGAAAGGCTTAGTATATTTATTTAAAACCATAAGCATTGGTTGGAACCAGTAGTTAGATGTTATACATCAAATTTATGAGTTACAAAATAAAAACCCCAGTGGGGACGAGTTACAAAATAAATCGAAACAGGGTAAACCCTACTAAGAAAACCATGGCTCACTAAAACCCCTTATCTCTCCGCTGAAAGCGCTATCAAATTGGTAATAGGAACACCAACCGCGAACAAGAACCGAGAAATATTCAAGGTCTCTTCTCCACAGAGGAACGTGAATCCATAGGAAGCAATGAGCTTACCCAGAGACTTGAATTCAAATTCTGAATGCAAGCGTGGTAGCCCCAAGCCATTACATGCTTGTACATGAACCTCACACATGGAAAATAGGTCGAAATATTAGTATCGATATATATACGTTTACAATACAAAGATGCATAAAAAAATAGAGCTTACGCTTGAAGTAGATCGATACCTGAGTAAGAGTGGGAGTTTCGTTGTCATGAAGACGTCTCCATTGAAACCCACAAGATCAAACCTGAGACCAAGAGTGCAGCTCTGGTTCTATGCAAATATTTTCCAAAAATGGAGCAGAGAGGAAGCCCCTGGCTTCCCTCTTCCATAGCAAAAATCGAAATGACCAAATGAACCTTTTGAAAGGGCATGAAAGGCAAAAAACCTACCTCTTGTGCAAACATAAATGCTATTCTAGCATGGAGGCTTTCCATTTGCCTCATGTATTCCCATCACATGGGCTGCATTGAATATAAACCTACCTCCCTTGCCATCGTGTGGTTATATAATTCGAGTTTGCATAACCCGCAACCTTTAATACCAAGGAACAATTGTCTAATGGTATTAAGCTCACATAGGTTCAACGTTTAAATCCTTAAACCATCACAACACCTTCATTATGCATGGACATGGCATGACCAGTGATTAGGGCTTGGTCTTGCTATAAATCCTTGTTCATAAGTTTTATATTATAGTATAGTATAAACTTGCCTTGTTTAGGTCCTTGCTCAAAGAACTTAAGATGTGTTATAAATTGGTCAAGTATGCCTTTAAAGCATAGTATGGGTCAAACCAAACACCTGCAAGAATGCAAGAAAGAGATAATGTTAGCTTGTAAAAGCTAAGTAAAACTCAAGCGGATATGGATCAGAAATACCATCCATAGAGAAAATGACCATAGTCAAGGCGATTCCAACGTAATCTACAAAAAATGTAAAAACAAAGGATATGATCACTTACAGTAAGCAGACATTTATTATCATTATGACTTAGAACAAGTTAAAAGACCAGATCGCACTATGAGGAATAAATATCATAAGTAATATAGACAGTCTCCTTTAGAAGACATGTCAATACATTAATGTAAACAATCACATACATATCAGTCAAGTTCTAGTTAAAGACGACA